>CM068959.1:93688825-93706512 GCA_035128595.1 Eptatretus atami
CATACCTGACCTGACCTGACTATTTACATAGTATTGATGCTGCCAAAGCAGTTTCTTTGGTACCCTTGGGCAACATGCAAAATTTGGTTGGAAATCATCGTGTTGCATTGGGATTCTCATGTGTATGTGCTGGTTGTGAATGTCTGTAGCTGTCGAGGAACCTGGGTAGGGTTTAAACGGCAAAGGGCTTACCTTGTGTCACTTTTCTTGGTTGCTTCATGCAGCTTTCTTTGGTGGAAGAAGTTAATTGCATGGGAGAAGTTAATTTATTTGATAATCCTCGCCACCTGGAGTAATTGATGAGGTGAGAGCTGATTGGTTATTCTCTCTGTTTATGAGTGAGAGGTATGATTGGGTTTTGATATCTCATATAAAAAGCCCATTCTAACCACTGACTCACGGACTGATATTAATGTTCGGTACCTTCCAGGTGACGTAGAAAGCTGAAGTTTCGCCTGTTGGCGGACATTGAAGCAGATACACCAGGAAAATTCACAGAACCATCAGAAAGCATCCGTAAATTAAAATCTAAATACATGAAAAAGAAATGAAAAAAATGCAGGTGAGCGACCCGAGACAATGGCGAAGCACGGTCATTTTGCGTGCCGACTGACATCCAAGCGATTACCACCAGAAAATCACAGAACCATCTGAAAGCATCCGTAATAAAAACATAAACAATTTAAAAAAAAATGAAAATAAATAAATGAAAAAAAAAACAAATGCAGGTGAGCAAGCCGACTTTATAGATTTCTTTCAAACTTTTGCAAAATTATTGTGAAAGCTTTGCATTTGTTGATGTTTTCAAATCGCTTTTGAACAAATAATATTTATATATATGTATAAAGGTCGAGGCTCATGGAATGGAGCTGGACAACATGGGTTATAATCATCAGCATTGATAAGGAGAACAGGTGAACAAGGAGCATACAGATGAAGGACACAAATAATAATTTGAAGACAGTGGGGGCGGAGTTATCAAGGCTGAAATGACTTGTGTGTGGCTAAGGGAGTAGTCACAAATTGGTGACGAGGTGCCATCTTGAAAGGCTGGAAAGAAGAGCATGGAAGAAGTTCAAAGAAAAAAAGATAGAAGATGATTCCGCAAAGAGTCGATTGGTGATCATCTCTATGTCATTAAAATCGAATAATTGTTGCCCTATCATTACTGACGTGTTTCTGGGTATTACTCCAAGATTTTGGCTTTCAATACCTTGTAACTCGATTCAAAGTTTAAGGAAGTTGAAATTAGATTCCACGTCTCATTGATTTCTTCAGAATGTATCGCAGGACAGTTTTAAACACGTTATATGCAAGGTCCTAATGGTGAGAAATGGTGAAAATAAGGAAAACGGGAACCAATGAATGTTACAGAAACATGGTGCTAGAATTTAGTAAGTCACTGTGAGCAATCCACTCTTTCCTCTGTCAATCAACACGCCCGATCAAACAGAAATCCCTACCTTTGAGAGTTCAGGTACTGCTCTTATGATGAAAGCTTGTTTCTTTGTTTCCATTCCGTCCTGCTTAGAATATCAACTTGCCTGTCTCGGGGAGCTGTAGCTGGAGGGAATGCCACGCTCGCAGAACGTTGACTTTTGCGGGATCTTCGGGAGAACCTGAAACCCCACAGCTGCTGAATGCATACAAGATTAGTGTTCACCTCATCATGCTGGATCATGCGCAATGGTACACCTAGGAGATTATATACATGTGCATCAGAGATGATGGTCATGGCATGATCGCACCAAAATGGTCGTGACTTGATTGAACGCTTTCGAACCACGTTCTTTGGATACACAATCGCGTGCAATACGAAGGGCCCACCAGTCCAACAAAATCCAACAAAATGAACGGTTCACCACGTTTAAAGGCACCAAACGAAGGTTCCCACAGGCCACCTTTGGACTGCAGGTGTATCAACAACTCAACACTCGATTTCCATGAAATCAAACCGTGTCAGCTCAGCATCCACCAGGGAATCCAGGCCGCCGGATGATATAATCCAACCGGTTGAACAAAGGTGAGCTGGCATTAGAAGCTAAACAGTGGGCCAACAATTAGCCAGCCTTCCAGCATGTCTCACATCCTGCACTCCATGCATGCCTGTCACCTTGAAGCCCAAGCTTGCTGTCAGTGCCATGAGAACGCTCCCCATAAAGCAGCCGCCTAAACCGATCCATCGACTTCATTTTACGCTTGGTGCGCTCCTGGAATTAAAACTGCTCGCCGTTGGATTTACCGGGTGGAGGTTTTTTTTTCACCACTTACTCCCTCTTTTCCTTCTGAGTGTTTGGTTGAGGCATTGGGACTGCACAGGGTATACAACCATCTGTTTCACAGACTTCATGGTATCAAACCATGTGACTTGCAATTTGCTAACCTTTTCCTTCCATTTTCACCAGGTACAGCCATTCACGAGGTAAGAAAAAAGTTAAAGACCATTCGGTCTATTGTGCTTGTGCCATATTCACATCCCAGTACACCACCTACTCTGGCCAGTGTTAATTATACCACTGACCCCAAGCAGGGACGAGGCACATGATGGCTTACGTCTTTATTTCCAAGAGATAATGTTCATCCGCAACCTACATGCAAAAGGGACAGCCGGCTAAACGTCCACAACCGTATGGTGGTGTGCTCTGAGATGCAGTGCTCCTTATCCTGCCTTGTACCTATATAATCTCACATGTTGTATTTTGAAGGTATTCACAGTTGCATCTTCAGAAACTACATACAGTATTCAACTAAACAGTTCAGAGAACATCTTACCTCGCGCTTTCATGAGAAACAAGGACATGGGAAGGGTTTACGAGCAGCAAATTTGATTTGACGTGATGGCGTAAATTGCTGTAATATTTTGTCTAAGTACTGCTAAACGGAAGGGTTTTGAAAGTGCCGAAAAGGCATTTTCTGTTCTTCAGTGTTCAAGTATGTAATTCAATATAAATGAAATAAAGGTTTTAAACGTTGTGGGGAAAGAATATTTTTTCGGAAGTTTACCGCCGTTGATGCACCACCCTATCGAACATGTTACATTATTGCTTTGTGCCTGTTGTTTGTGTCCTTTGTGACATCCTTAAAAACAGGAAGTTTCCTGTTTGGAATGATTAAAAATTTTGTTTGATTGCCAGGCAGGCAGAGTTTAAAAAAATTATCTCATTCCTCTCTGCTCATGCGTAATCGGGACGAATTCAGAGCCAAAGTACTGCTAAACTACAGGTTCATGTTCCGATTCATGTTCAAAATATAATTCAATTGAAATTGAGTTCCTCGATCATAAACTGACGTTTGTACACAAAATAACAAACAGACAGAGAGACGGAAGTGAACCAATTGTTTGACCCCGCTTTTCGCTTGGCGTACAGGGGTAATTAAGAATTCAAGAAAAACCTTTGCAAAGATAGTGTTTCTGTAAGATGACTGTTCAAGACCTACCTGGTCATTCTGTGGGAGTGTAGGATAGGGTCTATTTGGATATCACCCGCAAGGTGATAGATTGTTGGACATGTGCTATGTATATGTACATCGAGTACCAGCTCCGATGCGATGAGGTTTTAAATGGTGGAAACAGCTTGAGAAGGGGTGAAAGTGACCGGGTGGGTGGGAGTCGGTGCAGGTGGAGAAATAGGAGGATTAAAGAAAGAAAGGAATGGAAGGAAAAGCGCAAGGTGAGATTGAAGCTGGCGGAGCTTTAAACTGCACCGTTAGGGCTGCGGAGATCAAACAAGCAAAACGTAAGCCATGACAAGTTTCATCACGCCAGTCTGTCCGAGCACTGGGGAAGGGGAGGGAGGACGAGGGATGAGTGGGACTGTTTCAATAATTCAGGGACATTATAATCGGGAGGCATTGAAAAATTGGAGGCTTTTGGTTCATCAAGATGAACTCTGCTCAATGCTTTAAAAATCATGATATAAGAATCGATGCTCTCCGAACACAACGAAAGGACGTGTGACAGTGCATTGTGACGTCATAGCTACAATTTACAATCACTTTTGAGCTCCTTTCACTCCAATTTATGATTTCATTTTTGGGATGACAATGATGATGATGATGGAGTCTCCCATCGTTGAAGAAGCTTATGAAGCACGCTCAATTTACTGTGTGCTGTACATCGTTCAGCAAATGTCAATGTAGTATATGTTGTACATCACCACTTTTTTTACCCTTAGATTTACTCATTGGGTTTCTGCTTTCTTTAGTACTCTACTTTCATTCAATCCAAAGTTCATACAGACAGGATGGTGAGGATGCAGCGCATTTACCTTTTGATCTGTCGAGCTTAGGTTCGATCCCCAACCTGATTATAAACAGTCAGATTGGTGTTTCGCAGGCAGGATGTTGCATCACAAAGTGTACCCTCGTTAAGATGGATGTCCTCCATGAAGAGTAGGCGAGTTATCGCCGACACTCTAAACAAATGACAAATTCCTGCCCAAATTGCCTCCATTAGAACGTCAGGACTTCCCAGCAAGTTCCTGAAAGACTTGGGACAAACTTTCCCCCCTCGGCTGACCCCACAAGAAGGTGCGATTTGTTGGGGGCCATTAAAGAAGTTGGAGTTAAAGCAGTGCAAGTTTATAATAATAAGTTTAAAGTTACACATATCTTAGAACTAGAAAGAGGACTTACATATATCTTGGAAACTAGTTACACATACATTGGAAACTAGTTGCACATATATTGGAACTAGTTACACATACATTGGAAACTAGTTACATACATTGGAACTAGTTACACATACATTGGAACTAGTTACACATACATTGGAAACTAGTTACACATAAATTGGAAACTAGTTACACATACATTGGAAACTAGTTGCACATATATTGGAAACTAGTTACACATATATTGGAAACTAGTTACACATACATTGGAAACTAGTTGCACATATATTGGAAACTAGTTACACATACATTGGAAACTAGTTACACATATATGGAAACTAGTTACACATATATTGGAAACTAGTTGCACATATATGGAAACTAGTTACACATACATTGGAAACTAGTTGCACATATATTGGAAACTAGTTACACATACATTGGAAACTAGTTACACATATATTGGAAACTAGTTACACATACATTGGAAACTAGTTACACATATATGGGAAACTAGTTACACATACATTGGAAACTAGTTGCACATATATTGGAAACTAGTTACACATACATTGGAAACTAGTTACACATATATTGGAAACTAGTTACACATACATTGGAAATTAGTTACACATATATTGGAACTAGAAAAGAGGATTTCTGGTTCTGGTTTTTGAGTGACAGTTGTTTCACTCCAGGGGTCTCTGCTGACTTTCTCAAAGAAAAGTTTCCGGTTGTTGTTTGTTGTGTTGTGACTTTATTTTGTTGCCTCCGTGTTTACTGTGTGTTCCTAGTTTGGTTTTGTTTCAAAACTCGTGCTATTTGGTGAGTTTTCGTCGGTCTTGTCATATTGGGTTTCCCTGAGGCCTACCCCTCTTCCTGCCTATGTGCACGATCGTGTTTATTGTATTTTCTCCTTATTACCATCAGTTTTTATTTTCTCCACTTTTCCATCCACCCTCCTTCTATCCCACTCAACTATACCCTCTGTTTCATGTCTTAAAATGTAAAAACAATACATTAAAAAAAAAACCCTTTTCACTTCTTCCCTTTTACCCCAAGTAACCACGTGAATTCCTCGACCGACTCTTATTCCTCCTTCCTCCTTTGCCAAACCACCATCTTCCTTCTACTTTTTCTGACCCACATTCACCAAACACCTTCAAGATTTTTTTCTTCAACCTTTCCTTCACCTCATCTTCATCAATAAAAAAAACAAACAAAAAAGAAAACCGTCTATTGAAATGTTTCAACTTCCTCCTTCACACGTGTGGTTCTCTGTATTATTCACTACTCTTATTCTTCTTCTGCAAAAGACTTTTCAATTTGACCCTTCCTTCATCCCGTGTCGAAAAAATCCCACTGTTTCAACGTTTCTTTTCTCCATGCTATTAATTCTCCTTTATTGCATCCCCCATGTAATGTCTTTCATCGCATCTCTGACTTAAACATTTAAAAACTCCCAGTTTGTAATGCATGTTCGTGCTCTATCAATCGTCCTTTTTTTTTCCAACTTCAGTGTCAATCCACCCCACCCCCTTAAATCTACCTCCTCCTAACCCCTCACCTGTTATATAAATAGCTATCATGGCGTTTTGTGGGGAACCCCGACTGGAAGTAAAAAAAAAATTATAATATATATATATATATATATATATATATATATATATATATACCACAAACATGTATGATTACTATTTTCAACAGTCGCTACTGCTGTTCAACACCAAACTGAAAGGGAGGAAACCCGACGTTTTGAGGTCCGAGCCTAGATCTGCCGTAATCTACATACCCCAGAGAGGATAAGGATAATGACATGACCCTTCCTGCTGCTGCTGTAGGTAGTGGGTGTGCTCGTTAGAGGAAACACAGCGATGTCTGCACCGCATGTTTAATGAGCTCTTGTGCACTATATTCCAAAAATGTGTGTTTTTTTTCACACCAATTAGATCCCGTGGCATAACTCTCAAAATCCTCAGAATCTATCAGAGTTTGGGAGGGAACCTTTTGAGGGCACAGCAACATGACTGTTGCCCAGCAAGAGTAAGTTTACAAATGACATGAGTGTCGGGATTGAGCATGCGCGGAAATGTTTAGGGTAGTTACGGTTCAGAAAGGAGGTCACCTGCCTCTGACTTTAGGTCAGGTCAAAAAAAAAAGAGAGAAATGACCGAGACAATATCAGACAATACTTGATATTGTAATGAGACAATATCAAGTAAATAAATAATCGGTGTCAACACCAATGTCACATGTAAACTCACTAATTGTGTTGGGCAACATAGGCAGGTTCAAAAAAAGGGCTCCCTCCCAAACTATAAGAAAAAGCAATGAGAAAGAGCAATGGGGTACAAAAATGAAAATTGAGTTTACATATTGGAGAAGAATCGAACGTTTGGATTGAGGTACAGGCAGTGCTGGATTGAGGTCCTTGTAGGCACGAGGCACTTCTGTTTTGTCGGCCCATAAGTGGATGAATTTTTTATGGATGTATCGATTTCGATGGGTAGATGAGTGATAACAATTATCTTGAACAACATAAGTACACTATACCTATCCTTGCTATATACAGTGCCTATAGAATGTCTACACCCCCTTTCAAAATTTTCACCTTTTGTTGCCTTATAGCCTGGAATTTAATTACATTAACCCTTGGAGCACAGTCAAGGTAATCATTAAGAAGCGGAAGGCGTGTGGTACCACAAAGACCCTGCCGAGATTAGGCCGTCCCTCCAAACTGGATGACCAAGTAAAGAGGAGACTGATCAGAGATGCCACCAAGAAGCCAATGGCAACTTTGAAAGAGCTACAGGCCTTTCTGGCAAAAACTGGTCTCTGTGTGCATGTGACAATATCCCAAGCACTCCACAAGTTTGGCCTGCACAGTCGGGTGGCAAGAAGGAAGCCATTACTCAAAAAATCCTACCTTGAATCCTGTTTGAGGTATGCAAAAAAACACTTCAGAGATTCTTAAGTCACATGGCAAAAAGTTTGTGGTCTGACAAAACCAAGATGGAACATTTTGGCCTAAATACAAAACGTTATGTTTGGCAGAAACCAAACACAGCATATCACCCAAAGAACACCATCCCTACTGTGAAGCATGGCCATGACAGCATCATGTTATGGAGATGTTTCTCATCAGCAGGGACTGGGGCACTTGTCAGGATAGAAGGGGAGATGGATGGAGCAAAATACAGAAAAATCCGAGAGGAAAACCTGCTGCCCCCTGCAAGAAAGCTGACATTGGGATGGAAGTTCACCTTTCAGCATGACAATGACCCGAAGCACACAGCCAAAGCTACACTGGAGTGGCGAAGAAACAAAAAGAAAATGTCTTTGAGTGGCCCAGTCAGAGCCCTGACCTAAATCCATTCAAAAATCTGTGGCATGACTTGAAGATTGCTGTCCATCAATGCTCCACACGCAACCTGACAGCTTTTTTTTTTGTAATACTTGTCGAGGCTCGTATGAGAGCTAACACACAACGCACAGCAAGGGGGCATGAGACAGGAGGGAGGGAGTGGGAAGGACAAAATAGTGGGGAACAGAGACATTTTGAGATCTGTGGAAGGGAGAGGGATGGGACGGGGAACATGGGGAATAGAAGATGGACATTACAGGGACTTTCAGGAAGGAAAGCAGGGAATTTGAAGGAGGTGGGCTTGGGTGGATTATCGGGGGTAGAAAAGATCGAGGATTTGGATGGGGATGATAAGAGGTGGTGGTGAACAGCTGTTTTGAAGGCCTGGAGGGAAGAATGGGAATGAATAGAGTGAGGGAGTTTATTTCAAAGGCGGGAAAAAAAGAGGAATGAAAGAGTGAAGGTGAGCAGTGATTCGTGATTTTGGTAGTTTTACCAGAAGGGGGTTGTTGGCGGACCTTGAGCGCCCTGCGGAAATGTGGTGGGGACAAATCACAGAGAGAGCAGGGGGGGCGAGGCTGGAGAGGAGACGGTAGGAGACAGAAAGACCACCGACCAACGCGGTGGATTGAGTGAGAGGCCCAAAGACTCAGCCTCATTGCGCGAGATGCCAATGATCCGAAATGCCTTGGTTTCTACAGCGTGAAAGCCGAGAAAGGTGGGAGGCAGGAGCACCAGCCCAGAGGGGAGAGCAGTACTCCATCAGGCTGCAGACAAAAGCTTTGTAAGTGGTCAGGAGCTCAGGTGGGTTGAGGAAGGACCTTGCACGACGGAGGATTCCAGTCGGCGACTGGCTTTGGAGGCGAGGTTTGAAATGTGGCTTTCCTAGGAAAGGTCATGGCAGATAGTGAGACCAGAAGCTTGAAAGAAAGGACTTCTTCCAGAGGATTGTTGAGAAAGTGGTGGGGGGGTTTTCTAAACGGTCCTTTCGAAGAGACATAGTGAGAGTGTGAGATTTGTCCGGATTGAAAGACATGTTCCACGTGTTGGACCAGTTAGTGATGTTATCCAGATCAGCAGTGAGCGAAGAAGCTGCTGCTTGCCGGTCTGAGGAATGACCGATGGTACGGCAGAGGTGGAGTCATCAGCAAAGAGATATAGAGGATTTTCCAGAGAGTCGGAGAGATCATTGATGAAAACCAGAAAAAGAACAGGGCCCAGAACGCTACCTTGAGGAACTCCAGCCTGGACAGGAAGGGGGGATGAAAGAACTCCATTTAGGGCCACACGTTGACTGCGACAGGAGAGGAAGTCTGCGAGCCATGAGTGGAGATGGCCTTGGATACCATAGGAAGAGAGTTTGGTGAGCAGGGCAGGGTGCCAGACTGTGTCAAAAGCACGTGATATATCCAGGGATACGGCTCGGATTTCCTGTCTGGCATTGAGAGCTTCCATCCATTGTTGGGAGAGCAGAAGCAGCATATCCAGGGTAGAGTGACCTGGTCTGAAACCAAATTGATGATCAGAAATCAAGCCATTGGAGAAGAGGAAGGATTTGATGTCTGAAGCGATGATGGATTCCATAACCTTGCTGATGATTGGAGAAGGCTGATTGGTCTGTAGTTGCAGGGATCTGTTTTTGCACCTTTTTTGTGCAGGGCAGTGATGTTTGCTGATTTCCAAGCAGATGGCAGATGGCCTTGAGCAAATGAGAGGGTGAATAGAAAGAGAGAGGGTGAGCAAGAGCAGAAGAGCAGGCTTTGAGGACACGTGGGCTGATGCCGTCTGGACCGGTTGCAGATCTGAGTCGAGGTTTGACAGCAAGCTCTCCACCTTGTCAGGAGAAAAGGACACAGAGTCCAGGGCCAGTTGGGTGCGACTGGGTAAGGTCGTAGAGAAAGTGATGGGTTTGGACACAAGATTAGCTGCAAACACCGAGTTTAGGCATTCAGCCTTTTCACGTGCGGTATCAGCAGTGTTGCCATTTAAGGTAAGGGAGGGGATGGAGGGGGAACATACACAGAAACAGATTTGATTAGACGCCACCAGGATTTTGAGGAGGGAGAGAGGTTGAGAGTTCAGACTTGAGATGAGAAAGATGTTGTTCTGGCTCTCCTGAGGGTAGATACATTGTTCCGAGCTTATGGAAGGAACTGAGATTGCCCTCAGTTGGGTTTGCTTTCCATGAGGCAAAGGCAAGTTGTTTCAGGAAACTGCCTCACCACAAGCTTCAGTGAACAAGGGCGGGAGGAAGGGTAGGATAACTGAACACGAGAGGGAATAAATCTGTGCATGAGGAGAGCAAGTTTCTTTGAAAGAATTCCAGGAAGAGTTGATGTTGGAGAAAGTAGTGATAGGAGACCAGTCTATAAGTTTGAGGGCTGCTTGGAGACCCTCCAGTCGGCTTGAGTGAAATGCCAGACTCGACGGCGGTGAGGTGGTTCTCTGATAATAGCCAGAGAGATGTACACTTTGACAAGGACGTGGTCAAGAGAACGATTGGAGCGGAGGAAGAACAGCAGATATTGTCAGGGAATTTGTCAAAATCAGATCCAGAAGAGATGGAGTACCATTGGTTGAGATCCGGGTAGGGAAGTTGACCGATTGAGTCAGTCCAGCTTGAACAGTTTTGTGCAGAAGAATGGGAAAATATGGCTCAATCAAGGTGTGCAAAGTTGGTAGAGACCTATCCCAACAGACGCAGCTGTAATTGATGTCAAAGGTGCTTCTGCCAAGTAGTAACTCAGTGGGTGGACACTTATCCAACCACGATATTCTAGTTTTGTATTTTTAATTAATTTTCTGAAATTTTGGAATTTGTTTTTTCACTTGGAAGTTGTGGGTTCCGATGTAAAATAAAGGTGTAAAAAGTCTGATTTACTACAATTTCATTCCAAGCTATAGGCAACAAAAAGTGAAAATTTTGAAAGGGTATGCCGACTTTCTGGAGGCACTGTATACATTAGTTAATTCAACCTGTCCCTCGCTGAAGAGAATATTGAGATTGGGAGATAAAGGGGGAGGGGGGGAGAGGAGGGAGGAAAGGGAGAGAGGATGGGAGGGAGAGAGAGGAGTGGGGGGGTAGAGAGAGGGGAAGGAGAAAGGACAGAGTGGAGGGAGAGAGGAGAGAGTGGAGGGAGAGAGTAGAGAGTGGAGGGAGAGAGGAGAGAGTGGAGGGATGGGATAGAAAGGAGGGGAGAGTGAGGAAAGGGGAGGGGAGGAGAGTGACACTCACCAAACATTCTGGGAGGGTTGGGAGCAAGGAGAATAGGGAAGAGAGGAGGGTGGAAGTGGGGAGGGGTTTTGAGGAGGTAAGCATGAGGGGAGGAGTTCTCAACTTGCATTTGGTCATGGGACTTGTGGAAAAGGGAGGGGAGAGAGGTAGTACAGGACTGAAATAAATTTTCTTTTTAACCGCCAGGTTCTATATAATACTGGGCAGGAGCATTTAAAAACCACGCTATCTACCTGGCAAAGGTCTGCCTGCATGCATGCTCACACATGCAGCAGCCTTTGTATCCCTCTGGTCGGTTCACTCCAAATCAGATTCATACATACTAACTATAGGGAAGCCATTTCAAATTTAAAATGAAATTGTCAGTCCTTACAGTCCCCTTAAACAGAGGGGTAGGGGTGGGGAGTAGAGGGAGGGATAGGGGTGGGAGAGAGGGAGAGGGGTGGGAGGGAGAGGGAGGGAGAAAGAGGGAAAGGGGTGGGTGGAGAGAGAGGGGATAGGTGTGCATGGAGAGAGAAGGATAGAAAGAGCGGTGGAGAGAGAGGGAAAGGGAGAGGGATTGAGAGAGAGAGGAGAAGGGTGGGAGGGAGAGATAGGGAGAGGAGTGAGGGAGGGAGAGGGAGAGGGGTGTGAGAGAGAGAGGGATGAAAGAGGGAGAAGGGTGAGAGAGGGAGAGGGGTGAGAGAGGGAGAGGGGTGAGAGAGGGAGAGGAGTGGGAGAGGGACAAGAGAGGGAGAGTGATGAGAGAGGGATAGGGATGAGAGAGGGATAGGGGACAGAGAGGAGAGAGGGATGAAGAGAGGGAGAGGAGTGGGAAAGGGAGAGGAGTGTGAGAGCAGGGAGAGAGGGGGGATTCAGGAAGATGTGGAATCCAGTTTAACTTCCATCCGAGAGACGGCACACACATTAATGAATCACCCTGCCTGTGAAACAGCGGGATGATACTTTCCAGCTGGGTCAATATTCAAACCTAGGCTAGACAGTTGAGAACGAGCATGTGTACCTCTTGGCTATCCTGTCGTGATGTGGCGATTGATTGCTTTGCAGCAACTGAAAATATGTTTTTTACTCTTTTTAATCATCTAATTTATTTTGCCTTCTTGACTCTGGAGATGTCCCCGCGGAGAACCACACTGCCGTATCAATTGATACGTCGGGTCAATCTTATTTCAGAGCAATTTACCTTTACTTCTTCACTTAACGATGACAGCAATTCCCTTCCTGTTTCTCCATTTCGCATAGATAAGGTTATTTCTGTCCCCCTTGTCACTCCTAAGAATGTTGCCAGAATTATTCAGTCTTTGGATGCCTCAAAAGCTACTGGTCCTGATGGGATTCCTGTAGTTGGTGTTGCTAAGGTGTTGCTCTGAACTTTCACCAATTCTTGCCAAGCGATATATAATATGTGCTTGGCTAATTCAGTGTTTCCCTCATCATGGAAAAATGGCTTCCATTGTCACTGCTTTTGAGGGAGTGAGCATTCTCTGGTTACTAATCAAAGCATTAGTCTTCTTCCTGTGATTTGTAAGATCTTTGAATGCTTTATCAATCATGAGCTTCTTAGTCAGCTTAAGGAGAATGAACTTGTAACTGACTGTCAGTTTGGCTTTCACCATTCCAGGTCGACGGGTGACTTACTTTCAATAATTACTGATCATTTTACCAGGGCCCTCGATTTTAGAGGTGAGATCTGTTTAGTTGCCTGGAATATTTCAAACGCCTTTGATAAGGTGTGGCATAAGAGACTACTGTGCAAGTTTCAGTGTGACTGGTGGAACGTCGTCCAGAATTTCTGCTTTCCTTTCTTACCGAAAGTCGAAGGTAGTCCTTGATGGTCAATCACCCCCTATTTGCTCTGTAAATTGTGGTTCCAGGTCCTTATGGTTCTCAGGGTTCTGTTCTTGGTGTAGTATATCAATGACTGTCTGATGACGTTTCATCCCAGCTCGCCATGTATGCCGATGATTGCACATTCTACTGTGTATCCCCTAAATCAAGCAATACTTCTCGTAGTGAGATTTTTGTTTCACTAAACAATGACTTCGAGAATGTGTTGAAGTGGGGTCACGATTGACTGGTAAGCTTCGATGCCAAGAAGACTAAGTCGCTGTCCCTGTGAACCTTGTCCCTGTGAATCAAAGGACCTGTATGCACTTTTCCTCCTGTGCATACAGGTCCTTTGATTATTCCAGAAGCTATATTTTTATAAGACAACTATACACCCCCTGAAAGAGTATTGTTACCACATTTTTCTGGAGCACAAGCTTGTCATCTGTCCTCATTAGACAGGCTCCAGAAGCGTGTAGTCAATTTGGTTGGAGTAGAGCTCAGCTCTTCTCGCCAAGCACTTTCACATTGTGGGTGTGTTGCTACTCCAAGTTTGTTTTGCAGATATTTTCATGGTAACTGCTCTACTGCACTTTCCAACTTGGTACTTTATGTTAGGGTCTTTGGTCTGGAGACTCGTCTTGCCACCACTTCACACCTATACACTCTGCCCATACCTAGTTGTAGAACGAACAGCTTCTACAAGTATGAATATCAATCGCAACCTACTTCATCTTTGATCGCTCTTCTTTTCTTTATATTTCCTTTCGTTTGTAGCCCGATACATTTAGTGGCTCTCAGCCTTGTGTTGGGCGAATTCAATAATGATAAAATATATAACCTCGTCCACCTTCAGTGGCGGAGGTAAAGAAGTGAAATTGTGTGAGAAGATCTTCAAACCCTGGAGAGCTCTAGATCCCGTGGGGGAAAGTCCAACCCGTGCCCTAAGCAGGCAGATTGAGATGGCATTTATTATTTACACAATGGTGGTCATTGGAGATTACTTTACAAGCTGCACTGTATCTAGGCCATCCGCTGTTAGGATTAGTCATGAGCAGGGCAGCTCCCGCTGGGTAACACATACGTTTACGTTAGGACCACCATGATGGGCAAAGAAAATTGAGAAAAAAAAAACTCCGCAGCAATAATTATAAAGTTAAAAAACCATCTCAAAGCAATGGAAATCTCCGACAACCACTCCAGCCATCATTTGTCTAACTAGAAAGGTCACAAGCAGCATGCATATCGAACACCAACGCAAAAACGGCGGCCGTTAGTGTGGCTTTTCCCCCAAATGGATCCCTTTAGTATAAGCTTCAGAGGTTGTACCATGACGAATCGAGAAAGGTCCAGAGCTAGCAGCAACGTGCATTGACAATACGTGCTTCGCAGTATGGCGTTCGGTGATGAGAGGAAGAGAAGATGTGCCCGAGAGTGTTAGAAAGATATAGCTCTCGATTTCACAAAGCCACGATGAAAATTGTCCAGGTGAGTGCTTCGAGGAAAAGCAGAGCCTCGTTATACTGCGGGGGTGAAGTAACATCTACGGGGCTATTTGCACAGTGATTCTGAGACACAAAAGTTATGCCAGACAGCATGCTCACCATTACCTTTACAGGCCCCTAGCAATGGCAAGAGAATAGGAGGCATTGGTCTCATCTTGCGACACCGAGGACGTTTTGTCTGTCAGTGCAACCGCTTATCGGTTCGGTACCCAGGCAGGCATCAGTCGGATGCAGAAGTCCAGATATGATTTATATATGACAGAAGTCCAAAATTTTGTGACGTAAATCTTCTAGTCACTTGCGTCTAAAATTTTGGTGAAAATACAACGCAAAAGGAAATGATCCAAGCGAGTGAAACTGAGCCGCTCTTGATCCAACCGTGAGAAAATCCATCATAGAATTGCAGGCCCATCGGATGCATTCTGTCGCCACTCCAGGATAGGAAATCCACCAAAGACAGATTGATCAGTTGCCCCTCAAATGAATAGCCTCCTCAAGAAGTCCATTGAAATGCAACTTGGTGCCCCCTATACCTATAACTACTTTCGGCTAGCGGGATGGCTTAGGCCTTAGAGGTATGCACACTCACTATATGAGCCTGTCAAGCCTGGGTTTGAGTGTCGACACAGATACAAACTGCTATTGTGGTGATTCACAGGCAGGGCGGTGAGGTATCAAAGTATATGCTGCCCATCGGGAGGATGTTACGTTGAAGGACCACACCCCCACTCCTTGCCATGAGCACTGATTGAAAGACACTCTTGGTGTCTATCGCCAAGGGTAGGCAAGTTATCTCAGGCACATTAAACAAATTTCAAATTATTGCCCTGACTGACTGCTGAGAAGGCAATATCAAACCACCCCAACTATAACCCTCACAAACCCACTCAACATAACCATTACCAAACCACCCAACATAACCCTCACCAACCCACTCAACATAACCCTTACCAAACCAACCCAACATAACCTTTACCAAACCACCCAACATAACCCTTACCAAACCACCCAACATAACCTTTACCAAACCACCCAACATAAACCCTCACCAACCCACTCAACATAACCCTTACCAAACCACCTAACATAACCCTTACCAACCACCCAACATAACCCTCACCAACCCACTCAACACAAACCATTACCAAACCACCCAACATAACCCTTACCAAACCACCCAACATAACCCTTACCAACCCACTCAACATAACCTTTACCAAACCACCCAACATAACCCTTACCAACCCACTCAACATAACCCTTACCAAACCACCCAACATAACCCTTACCAACCCACTCAACATAACCTTTACCAAACCACCCAACATAACCCTCCTCAACCCACTCAACACAACCATTACAAACCACCCAACATAACCCTTACCAAACACACCAACATAACTCTCACCAACCCACTCAACATAAACATTACCAAACCCACCAACATAACCCTTACCAAACCACCCAACATAACCCTTACCAAACCACCCAACATAACCTCAAACCCACTCAACAATAACCCTTACCAACCACCCAACATAACCATTACCAAACCACCCAACATAACCCTTACCAAACCACCCAACATAACCCTCACCAACCACTCACATAACCTTACCAACCACCAACATAACCCTTACCAAACCACCCAACATAACCCTCACCAACCCACTCAACATAACCCTTACCAAACCACCCAACATAACCATTACCAAACCACCCAACATAACCCTTACCAAACCACCCAACATAACCTCACCAACCCCTCAACATAACCCTTACCAAACACCCAACATAACCATTACCAAACCACCCAACATAACCCTTACAAACCACCCAACATAACCCTCACCAACACCACTCAACATAACCATTACCAAACCACCCAACAAACCTTACCAACCACCCAACATAACCCTCACCACACCACTCAACATAACCATTACCAAATCACCCAACATAACCCTTACCAAACCACCCCAACATAACCCTCACCAACCCACTCAACATAACCAATTACCAAACCACCCAACATAACCCTTACCAACCACCAACATAACCCTCACCACACCACTCAAATAACCATTTACCAAATCACCCAACATAACCTTACACAAACCACCCAACATAACCCTCACCAACCCACTCAACATAACCCTTACCAAACCACCCAACATAACCCTCACCAATCCCACTCAACATAACCATTACCAAACCACCCAACATAACCCTTACCAAACCACCCAACATAACCATTATACATTACCAAACCACCCACATAACCCTTGCAACACCAACATAACTCTCACCAACCCAACAACATAACCTTACCAAACCACCCAACATAACCCTACCAACCCACTCAACATAACCATTACCAAACCACCCAACATAACCCTTATACCAACCACCCCAACATAACATTACCAAACCACCCAACATAACCTTGCCAAACCACCCAACGTAACTCTCAAACACCAGACAACAACCCTCACCATCTCACCCAACATAACCTCACCAAACCACCCAACATAATCCTCACAAACACCCAACATAATCCTCACCAAACCACCCAACATAACCTCACCAAACCACCCACACACCACACCAACACTCTCACCAAACCACCCAACATAACTCTCACCACAACCAGACAACATAACCCTTACCAAACCACCCAACATAACCCTCACCAATCCACTCAACATAACCATTACCAAACCACCCAACATAACCCTTACCAACCACCCAACATAACCATTACCAAACCACCCAACATAACCTTGCCAAACCACCCAACGTAACTCTCACCAACCCAGACAACATAACCCTCACCATCACCCAACATAATCCCACCAAACACCCAACATAATCCTCACCAACCACCCAACATAACTCTCAACCAAACCACCAACAACATAACCAAGAAACAGCTTCGGCAGTACCGAGGTTTTATTAAGAGGATGTTGCATTAATGATGAGGATGATACCAGACTTTACAGAAAATATCTCAACAGAGACGCCAAAATCACTGCACAGTCTTTGAACCACTGGTTCGAAATGGTTGATACCTTTGAAAAACGGATACTAAAGTGAGTCATAAATATTATGTTCAATATGCCTGAAGTTTCCAAGACATGTTT
>CM068959.1:93709688-93733312 GCA_035128595.1 Eptatretus atami
CTGTCAAGTTGGATGTCAGGGGTGTTACAATCCCTATTCCTGACCCTCCAATCAACTGTGATCCACCTTCATTTGTGGAAGCATGGGTTGCTGTGAACCGGTTGAAATGGGGGTAAAGCTCCAGGGATCTGTGGCATCCATACTGAACTTCTCAAGGCTGGAGGTCTGGTGGAAAATGCTGTACTCATGTTCGTTTGTAATGCAGTTCTGTGCTCTGCCTGACACAGGCATCATTCCAAACTGACTGGAAGAGGGGCATATGTTGTCCTCTCTGGAAAGGGAAGGGTGATCGCCAAGGTAACTGCAACAACTTACCGAGGGGTGGACGCTTGCTATCATGCCGGGCAAGGTCTTTAACTCGGATAATTATGAAAGGGCTCGCCCACCATCCTGCTTCAATCGGGATCGCCCTCTGGAGGATTCTTTGTTTCGTGGGGTGCCACCTACACTGCTAATCTGATGTCTGAACTATAGTACTCTGGTAACTGAGAGTGCTGTGTGATGTGGGGTGATACAATCTACTGAAATTATTTCCAGTTGTTAACTGAAGTTTGTCAGGGGTGTGTACTGGCTGCCTGCACTTTTTCAGTGCTTGGTATTTGACATGGATTCTGGGATGAATGTCAGAAGAGATCAAGCTTAGCGGTGCATCGTTTGGGAATGTCTAAGATCTTTGACTTGATTCGCAGATGAATGCAGTCATTCTTTGCGAGACTCTGGATATACTTTTTGTGAGCCGTCCAGGTGCTGAAATGAGGAGTTGGAGTCTGGCGGGGATTTGGTTTCCTGGGTCAAAACTAAGATCCTGGCTGTTCAATGACATTTCTTTCACTCAAACCCTCTGCAGACGCGCCCTTAGACCTGATTTTTTTCAGATGCCATGGAAAGAAACTGGTAGCATCACGGGTGATGAAGGTTGTGGTCAAGTTTCATTGAAATAATGTGTGTAGTTTCATAGAAAGAGAGCTAAATACCTATTTGGGGGGGGGGGCTCAAACCCCGCAGACTCTTTAATGAGTGGCAGATTTTGATACGGTGCGATGCAGCTTGGTACATCAAGGGTTGTGGCCAAGTTTTCATCACAATGTTGTTGTTTTGGTTTGAGGCGATAATGACTTGAAGTGTTTACGACTGACTAGACTGACTGACTCACTGCACACAACAGGACACTTCTCGATCGCATAAGCTCACAATGACTAAAAGTCGAGGTGAGCTATAATCTAATACTAATACAATGTGTGTGTGTGTGTGTTGTGTGTGTGGTTGTGTTCAGTGTGTCTCCCTCCATAACTCCAAAACCAATGAAATCTCGTCAGCTGAAAACTTTGGCTGCATAAACTAAGGAAACTCCAACGGAAGTGCATGGGTGAAAATTGGGAGCTTGGTTAATTAAAATCCGCTTTTGAAGATAATTATTATATCTGAATTATATCTTTCATCAGACACATCCTTGCCACGTCACTCTCTTTTGGGGTCTGAAGGCATATTTCTGAGTTACCACCTCGCAGGGGTCTGAAGCTGCCTGGTTTTTTGGCCTGCTTCAAAAAAACCACCAAAAACCTATGCCTTGGACTTGGAACAGGCGGCACAATTTTCTTTAAGATAATTTTTAATCACTCTCTCACTCATATTATCAATAGCTATGAATCGCTGGATACATTGGCAATTTTCTCTTTTGTGATGACTCCAGCCCTCTGCTGTACCAATCTGTCATCCCTCAGCACCGGCAAGCAGTCACAGCTCTTTGCTCACTGCAGATCTGGGTAAAATCATCGAACTGGTCCAACACGTGGAACATATCTTAACAATGCCGGACAAATCTCATACTCTCACTATGTCTGCTCGAAAGGACCCTTTTGGAACACTCCTCCCCTCCCCCCACCATCCTATTTTCTCAACAATCCCTCTGGAAGAAGTTCTTTCTTTCAAGCTTCTTGGTTCTCACTATGCTGCCATGATCTTTCCTGGGAAAAGCCACAATTTCCAAACCTGGCCTCCAAAGCCAGTCGCGTGACTGGAATCCTCCGTCGTGCAAAGTCAATTCCTGTTGTGCTCCTTAGAGCAGAGGGTGGTGGGCCTCTTGAGCACTGAGTGTAGAGCAGAGGGTGGTAGTCCCGCCGAGCTTCCTGACCACAATGCAAAGCTTTTGGTCCGCAGCCTGATGGAGTACTGCTCTCCAATCTGGGCTGTTGCTCCTGCCTCCCACGCTTTCTTGGCCCTTCACGCTGTGGAAACCAATGCTTTCGGATCATTGGCATCTCCGCAATGAGCTGAGTTTTGGGCCTCTTCACTCTCTCACTGCGGCAGGTCGGTGGTACTTTTTTGTCTTCTACCGGTCTGCTCTCCGGTCTCGCCCGCCCCTGCTCTGTCTGCGATTTATCCCCACCTATTTCCTGCAGGGGCTCAAGGTCTGCCAACACCCGTCTTCTGGTAAAACGACCAAAAATCACGATCACTGCTCACGCTTCATTTTCTTCCCTGCTTTTTTCCCCTTGGAATAAACCTCCCTCACTCTGTTCAATCCCATTCTTTCCCGTCGGCACCTTCAAAACAGCTGTTCACCACGACCTCTTATTAACTCCCATCCAAATCCTCGATCTTTCTACCCCCCAGTTATCCACTCCAAACCCACCTCCTTCAAATTCCCTGCTTTCTTTTCCTGAAAGTCCCTGTAATGTCCATCTTGTAAACCCCCGTGTTCCCCGCCCATCCCTCTCCCTTCCACCAGAATCTCCTAATTAATTCCTCTGTCCCCACACTGTTTTGTCCTTCCCCACTCCCGCCCCTCCTGTCTCATGCCCCCTTCGCTGTGTGGATGTGTTAGCTCTCATACGAGCCTCGACAAGGTATACAATAAAACAAACAAACTAAAAAAAATTGCTTATGAAATGCCCGGAGAGCACGCAGCTTTGTGGCCTATATTTCTTTTCCCGCACATGCTATAAACTCGAGAAGCTCTAAACTAAGCTAAAATTACAAAATTTAAGCTCCAGAATTGAAATTAGCAGTAGTTACAATCTGCAAAAAAAAAGTGCCTTCACTTGTCAATTTGGATCATTGCACTGGGTGTTTTCTGGGAGGTGTTTTATATGAATGGATCATTAAACTGCCAAGACAGCCATTCCCTTATCAAATGTTTCATTGAAATGCTTCCCTGAGTGCTTCATCCACTTGGTGAGCGCTGCTACAATAGTGCACACTTCACTAAATACTGTTATAATCGATGGATTTGCGCAAAGGTTAAGGTCACTCATGAAGCCAGTGATTGTTCTGCGGGTACAACAGTGGTGGCTGGCCTCGCTGAAAATGTGAAATTGTTATTTTGCAAACATTTTCTCCTTTCAGTAAAATCTTCATTAAAATGACCGTCACTTCAGTATGGAAAATAACAAATAAAAATTAAGCGTTTTTTTGTTTTTAAAAGTTTCTTCAACATTTTATTGGAGTGCTTAGTGAGCAACTTGGGGCCGCGCATTCTTCAAGCTTCAATGATGATCTACGGTTTTCAATACTGGAGGTAGGAAGGCAAATAAATTATATGAATCACAATAAGTAAATGTTTTCAGTTGTTTGAGTAATTGAATTAGGCCAACATCACTGACAGGAATAGGCGAGAGGTATGCATGCTCGCTCTAAGCTGTCTCGCCTGGGTTTGAAATCCCAAACCAGCTATAAACTGTCATCCGGCTGTTTCACAGGCAAGGTGATTCATCAATGTGTGTTCCCGTGAAGTGGACATCATAGCTAACAGAATCTTCCCCCACCTCCCCTCCCTCTCCTCTGTCTGCTCCCCCAACCCCTTATGCTCTCGCTTCCCCCCTCTCCCTCTCTGCTGCCCCCGCCTCCCTCTCCCTGTCTCCTGTCTCCGAACGGAACCTGGACGGTGGTTATGCTCAGATGGTGGTTATCCCCACATATATCCGGATGGTGGTTATGTTCCGGACGGTGGTTATCTCCATGTGTGTCTGGCATGGTAAGTTATTTCCTCTCTCCCTCTCTCGCCTCTCCCTCTTTCCTTACACCCCCACCCCCACTTAATACTCCCGTCAGCGAGTGACCAGGTTTTATAAGCTTATAGCTAACAATAATAATAATAATAAATAATAATAATAATCAATCATCATAATCATAACTCGAGATTCATAGAACACCTTTCAGCGGGCAAAGTCTTGAGAAAAAGGGAGTGGGAAAGGATCTTTTCACTCATGCTTTGCGTTTTTCGAGCACAATCTATGCTTAATACGAACCGCAATTTTGTCCTGAATCTAATATTCCCACATTGAGAGCATGAGTGGCAAATTTGAATGGTTGGAGATAGCATAAATTGCATAATATTTTTGTCGCAAGTACTGGCAAAACTGGCCGGTTTTTGGAAGTGCCAACAAAAGGATATTATGTTCTGCAGTGTTTCAAGTATACAAATGGTATAAAGGTTTTAAAGGTTATGGGAAACAAAAACTTTTTCAGACGTTTACTGCCGTTCATGCATGTTCTTTTGCCACCTCCTTATTCACCACGTTCAAATAAGTTATTGCATTGCCTGTTGTTTGTGTCCTTAATGATGTTCACTTAAAAACAGTAAGTTTCTGTTTTTGGAGTGATTCCCAAAAACCAGCGACAGAAGTGATCAAAGAAAATCCATAAATTCAAATAATGGCTTGTTCGGCAGCATTTGCTTATCAAAATAATAACTAATTATTGTGCTTACAATAATATAAATAATAACCCAGCAAGAATACTTGGCTCCAATGATACTTTTCATTACAACACGTAAACACGTTTTTTGCTTATGTAACATAATTGCCGGGTTATTATTGATTTTTGGGAGCGATCAAGGCCGAGTGGTCTGGTTGCCTATACAACAGCCGCCGAAATAAAGGGACATGTCAGAAGAACAAATGTTGCAGCACTTTGAACAAGATAACCCTCAGGGCGAGTACTCTGATAGTATTGTTAGAAGGTTAAATAACCTGCCAACACGATTTTGTCTTTCCAGACATTGTGGCTTGGAATAATAATGATTAAAAAATTCGCAACCAAAACAAATCGCACAAAAGACAATTTCAATTTGAACCTTCAATAGCAGATTCAAATCAATTTTCAACAGCAATATCACATGCTGCTGATTTTGTACATTCCAGGCCTCGTTCCAGAGCCTCTTCTGTCCCCGGTTGGATAAAAATTTCTGAGGAATCAGAATCTTAGAATTGTGAAACAAGAGATTTTGTGAATCCATGTCACCATCCGCACGGCTTCCCTTTTATTGTGCACTGTCTGCAGTTCTCCTGCTTATTTGTTCAAAAAATAAATAAATATACTCCGAAAACAATATCAGAGAATTGCCACTTATTGGTTGCGGCATACCACCAGCCATTAATCTTCTTCTGTTTCAACCTCATTTAAGGATGTGAACAACCTCTGTTGTGAATGTCCACAGTGAGTTATCTTATTTCTTTTGATCAGGTTTGTGTAGAATGTAATTATTTGTTCATGGGGGGTCTATTGATACTTGCCTTCTCTTCGCGAAAAAGGTGGGATCTTTAATTATCCACCAATCGACATTCCACCAACCGCCATCCACCGATATGGATGGCAACACACAGTATGTGTCACCACCTGCATGAACAAAAGAACAGGGTGGGGAGTTATAGATGGATTGTGAGATTTGAACTCAGGCTAAGATAATCTCATAAGCCTATTCTAACCAGCCGCGATAAGCTTGTATTGGGTGTTGGCTTTGCGGCTGGGTGGCCTGGCTTAGGATCTTGGGGTCCTGAGTTTTGGGCACTGTTTGGCTGCTGAATTAACACCAAAGGGGCTCGACAGCCTGTCATCCTTCGGAAGGTCGGTGGAAATGAGTACCAATGTACTGGTAGAGGGGGTAACAAAGCATCAGGGCAACAGCCATGCTTCAAGAAATGATAGCTACCTCGCAGGCGCAAGCTACCATATAACGCAAGACAGAACAGATGTCCCAACAAAATGAGAAGATGCCCTTAAAGCCTCACTTCCCTGTAGAAACGAAGTCTTGATCCAACCTTTGGGACTGGTCCTGAACAAGCAGACCTGTCGGGTCTATGCCTTCATCTCGTGCAATGAGCCACATTTCAAAGGAAGATTTAGCGTTTGTAAAGATTCATAATGTTGAACGAGCACTTGAGTGAATAAATAAATAAATGAGACAAATATACATTTCATCAACAAGGTATGTTGTGCATAACGGGGTGACATCGTGGAATCGGAGAAAACGCAGAGCAGGCATGACAATCACTTGAATAAATGAATAAAATGAGACACTAAGTATGAAAATGCATTTGTTAACTGGAATGGAACTCGTGGAGCACATACTTCGCCGGCTGGAACAGTTTACGTTTTGTATCCCACTGATAGGCCAGATCTGGTCTTAACCAAAAATCTCATCGGCTTGTTCTTGTCACCTAACCAACTCATCCACATGTTTTGTCATAACTAGTCCCATACTTTTTGAGTATCATGCTATAGATTCGTCTTTGGCCGCATCTCTATGGTGAAGAATCACTGGAATTTTTTTAAACCTCGGATCCACATCCGGATTCTGAATTGTCACCAAAATCGATATCAAATTCGTCAGGTCACACACCCAACCTGTTCCCAATAATTTCGTCCCAATCGCGTCCAACAACTTTTTGAGGATATCCTGCCTCACAGACAAACTAGAAAGGCACTCGGATAGAGACATACCTCCACAAGCTGAATTAGTTTAGCATTTTTTATTCCCACTGACAGACCGGATCGGATTCGGACCTGAATAAAAATTTAACCTGGCTTTATTTTTGTCACTAACCCAACCATCCTTAAGTTTCATCTGAATCTGTCCAACACCATTTTTCAGATATTGTGCTATATGTCGTTTTAGCCGTATCACTCAATGGCGAAGTAATCAACTTTAAAAATTTCGATCAGATCTTCACCAACATCTAATCAATTCCTTTCCTTGGTTACCACTCCAACCTGCCCACCAAGTTTCATCCGAATCCGTCATCAACTTTTTGAGAATATCCTGTTCACAAAGAAACAAAAGAAACAAGCCGTTAGGCGACATGGGTATGTTGATCATAGTCTGTTAATAGTCGTTTTTCAGCGCGTTCTAGCCAATAAAAGCGTCTCATAGCAACGGTTCTTTCTCACACATAACTAGACATACCATGAACCTAACCAAATACCAGTTTCAAATGTATATCTGACTCATAGTCTCTGAGATATAACGAACTTCGTTTTTTTTATTGTTCGACCAGGGTTTCATTCAAAGTCTATCTCTTCCGACAGTTTCATAGATCCGGCTGGAAATTTTTGACAATATGGCGAATGTACTGCCACAGTCGCTCGTGGCCCGATTTTTGATTTTCGAAAAGAATATTTTTTTTTTTGAAAAATTTCAAAGGTCGTTGCTAGGCAACGGTGGGTGTCCATAGCAACGGTTCTTCATTTGCACACAACTAGGTCTGGTATGAACCTACCAACCAAGTTTCAATGCGAAATCGCCATTGTATTTAACGGAGGCAATGGACCGAACAGACCTACATACAGACAGACAGACAGAACAGACAAACATATCGACGGAAATACTGATAATAAAGGGTAGACTAGAATTGACTACCCAACAAGAAAATGTGCATCGCATGATACTTGTGAACTCCTAAAAAAAAAATTGGAACCTAAAATAATTGGTGGCTGAATTCAAATGACGGCAAAACATGCAAATCCTGTTCAAATTTCAAGTCAATCAGATGTAAAATTGAATTTTAGAAATTTTAGCTAGTTGACTTTTTGGCTTATGTTGACCTGTTGACCGATGTTGACGCTCAAAAATAATAGGTGGTTGAATTCAGTGAGCTCATATGAATCCTGTTCAAATTTCCAAGTCAATCAAATGAAAAATTGAACAATTTTTAGAAGTTTGAAAAAAGTTGTTGACGGCTTTTACCTATATGATGACCTCTTGACCTCAAAAAAATTAGGATTCCGTCAGAACAACATTCCACCATTTGTGGAGTTTCGTGAAGATTGGTTTAAATTGTGCCCTGTCGGCGATTAAGGGTGAGCGGACAGACAAACCGAAGTGATCAAACACAACTTATCAAAATGTTCTCTTTTTTAATGTCCAAATAATGACTCAGGCAACGCCACCCAACATACTTGAAAATCTTTCGATTTTCACAAGTAACAAACAGACAGACAGGGGTGAAAAACAAACCAGCCCCGCCCACGCTGGGTGGCAGGGGTAATGACTTTACCCAAAATAAAATATTTAATTGTAAAATTGAACTACAGGCAAAATTCGTTGGGATATTCGTGGATTTCTGATCTGTGGCATGTTGGGATGGAGATGAGGTTGGTGGGGTGGGATGGGATCACGAGGAATGTCGGAAATATTTGTTGGTGATGGTGTGTCTGTGTGAGTGGTGGGGAATGGGGAGGGGGAGTGATTATTTTATGAAGGAACGCCGTGCTTGTAAAGTGGCAAAAAAAGCGAGACCATTTACACAATTACAGAGGTTCATAACAATAGACGGAAGGGAAAACGAACTCTCATGTAATTGCGTTCACGGCAGACGATGCGCGCGCGCCTCTCTTCCACATGGAATGGCTTTTAACATTTGTGCGCGAAACAGGGATGTGCTGTCTATGTCGTCACACGCACGGAATGTATTCATTCAGTTAAAAATTTAAAGCATGCAGAGGGACTCAAATTCACGCCTACACGCAGTGTGCGGCGAGGAGTGCATCCACCCTCATGCAGTCTGGGACGAGGGGAGCACCATCCTGACGTAGTGTGGCAAATCAAGAGTGCATCACCCTTGTGCAGTGTTAGGAGAACAACCATCCTCACACAGTTTGCAGAGGGACTACGAGTGAACCAATTCTCACTTCGTGTGAAGTTAGGAGTGCACCACCCTTATAGGTGCAGTTCTGGGAAGTGCATCGTCCTCACTGGGTGCGGGGCTAGGAGTGCACCAATCCTCATGGCAGTGTGGGGCTAGTGGCTGTGGGGCGAGGAGTGCATCATCCTCACTCGGTGCGGTGCTCATAGTACAACCACCCTTGTACCGGTTTCGGTAGGTGGCACTAACCTTGTGCAGTGCAGGGCTTGAAGAGCACCATCCTGATGCAATGTGAGATGAGGAGTGCAATCACCCTTCGTTTATGCATTTTAGGAAGTGTAACATTCTGCACTCTGTGCAGAGCTAGGATGAACCTCCTCAAAAGTGTGGGGCTAGGAGGAATGCCACTACGATGAAGATCAGTAATAGGAACTTGGCTCAGGACTGCCAATGGGGGCTCTCCGCCTTGACAGGTAGAGGAGATGAAAGGAATCTGTTGAGTGTCACACCTTAGCTATGAGTGTCGAGGAGTCGGTGAGGTCCAAGTGTGAATTTGCCTTCGATGCCATAGGCAGAGAGTTGGAGAGTACGGCGGGATGTCAGACTGTATAAAAAAGCAACGAGACATGTCCAGAGAAACGCCCCTGATCTAATGTCTGACGTTGAGGGTTGCATCCGTTGTTGGGTGAGTAGAAGGGCATATCCAAGTGAGTGACCTGGTCTGAAACAAAATTGATGATCAGGAGATGGGTTTTGAGAAAAGAATGGTCTTCAATCAAACTGCGATGATGAATTCAAATGATGTGATGAATGGACCTTAAGACTTTAGACCCCTTGAGACACAACACAACAACATCAATAGAGTATTCTTGCAAATATACAGACTATACTTTTTTTCAAGCAAATAAACTGGGCGTAGTGGCGTGCGCCTGTAATCCGGGCTACCTCGGAGGCTTGGGTTGGAGAGATCGCTTGAGGACGGGAGCTCTGCACTGGGCCATGCTTATGAGAGGGTGACGAGCAGCCCGGAAATCATGGCGAAACCCAATCCTTATCCGCTGTGTCATAAGAGGTGACCAGGTTGCGGTCAGGAAGGGCATCCGGCGTAAAACCTGTCCAATCAGTATGCGGATCATAACGGATGAACCGCTGTGAGCGACCCTAACGGGACAGCCCGAAAGACGAACAACACACTTTTTTTTCAGCAAATAAAATGCAGAATCTCAGTCACGTCCCGGAGCCTTGGGTACTCTGCTCGGTTGAAGCAGAATTGCATATTGAGTCACTGAATTTGGTTCACTCGATCAAAAACTTTAGAAGCATATTGTTTGAGGTCAAAATCTCAAAGGGTCAAAGGTCAAGGTACAAAACATCAATTCAATCATGCTCTTACTTGAAATTTGAAAAGGATTTGCATATTGGGTCACAGACCCTGGTTCACCAAAAATCTGAATGATGCGATATAGCCTTTTTGACATGTCAACGCTTTCCATGACAACAATTCCACCCATTATAATCAAATGGGTCTTTGTGATATTTTGCCCAACTCGTAATTTTTTAAAGATATCAAATTGAAACCGGACACAGCTTATTTGTAGCATCGTGTCGTATACATGGAGGAAAATTTTTGTCAAACTTAGTTAAATGTCAAAGGTCAAGCCTCAGCTCCAACGCATGCAAACCATGTAAAAAACACCTATTAAGCCCACAATTAGAAAATCCATCCATGCCATTCATTGGGAACCCATACTCTGTGGCAGACTCCTTGGCTATTGGACAGCAATCCTGGACGGATACCCTCCGACACAGTTTCCCACTCCTGGCACTCATTTTGCCGACCATCAGAAGGATGCCAGGCACGAGTTCACCCCAGCTGGCATTAATTCAACAGCCAAGTGGGGTTTTGAACTCGGCGATCAATAGAAACCCAAATCCACCACCTAACATTAAGCCAACACCAAGCATATTAGAAAATGTATAAACCAAATGTGTTAAGGCACAACATTCAATCATGCCAACAGTTGATGGATCAAGATTTTCCAAATTACCAAATTGCTGTTTCCATGGCAACCATTGTTTATTTGGAATTTTCGCAAGTATTGTGCGAAGCACAACATTTATCTTGTTACTTGCAAATTCTAATGATTTTTCAAGTATAATTGGTAGTCATATGTTATTCTGTTCTGTCTGTGTAATCGCCTAAAGGTCACAATTTTAAACTGATCTTCACCACATGGTTAAGTTTGTCATAAGGAAGAAGCCTATTGTTTTTAAAGGTCAAAACTTTGGTGAGAATTTTCTGAATCCTCAAAATTTTCATCATTGACTTGAAATTTGGCATATCAGGTCGCTTGTAATTCAACCACCAATTTATTTTTTGAGGTCAACAAGGCCGAATTTCTAAAATTGTCCATTTTTCATCCGATTGACTTGAAATCTGAAAGAGGATTTGCATATTCTGGTCAGTGAAATTCAACCACCAATTATTTTTGAGGTCAAATTTGTTTTATGGGATTTTTGCAAGTGTCCGTGCTCTGCGTCGACGTCTTCTTCTTGTTTGTCTGTGTGCAAGATATTTCCAAAAGTTGGTGACGGATCCGATTAAATTTTGTGAGCAGGTTTTTTGTGTGACGCAAGACGAACTAATTTTAGATTTGGTGAAGATCCGGAATCTGACGACTATAATTTTTTTTTAAGTGATTCTTCACTATTAGAGATTCGGCGAAACATAATATATAGCACGATATCTCCAAAAAAGTTGCAGACGGATTCGGATGAACCTTGGTGGACAGGTTGGGTGTGGTGACCACAACAAATTGATTCGATTTTGGTTAGATCTGAATCTGGTTCTGGATACGATAAGTTATTTGATTTTCAAAGTTGAATTCCTTCACCATTAGAGATTAATGCCAAAAACGACATATAGCATGATATTTCAAAAATGTATTTGGGCCCCGATATGTTCTTGTGGATCATGGCAATTACGTGGTGGAGGTATGCGCTCTTCGAGTGTCTTTTAGTTTTTTTAAGTGATTGTTCACCATTGAGAGATGGGGCCAAAAACGATATATAGCAGCCATATTCAAAAGGTTGTGCACAGGTTAATAACAAAACTTTGGGGTGGATGAGTTGGGACGGTGGTGAGAACAAGAGATTGACTTTGGTAAAAGATCTGGATCTTGAACAGAATTGCATCAGTGCGAATACAAAAACGTAGATTGTTCAGGCCTAGGCGAAGGTATGCGTTCTAGTTCATGTGGGGCTAGGAGTGCACCACCCTCGTGAAATGTTGAGATCGTAGCAAAGCATCAATCAGTGGGTGCGGGGTGTTCGGGCACACCAGTAGTGAGGGACACCAATCGACCGCTTTTCCTCTGGCTTCTCTGCTCGGGCCATCTTGTTCGGTTTCTCCAAGGTTCTGGAAACTATTTTGTACATTAAAAGAGGGCGTGATGGCTTATTGACTCGTGCGGAGAGAGACTCCTTGTTTAGCGAGCTTACTACTGTCTTGGAGTTATGGAGTGAAAAGGCCTGACGAAGAAGTGGAAAGTATGTGGCGGACGAAGGAGAGTTTGGGGTTTTTCGTAAATTAGCTGTAAACCCTCTTCTCTCCATTAATAACAATGTTCTCCGATCAGCAAAAACAATTTAAAACTACTTGACATATTGACACTACAAACACAAACACACAAACCATTCTGCAATGCCCAACATTGTCCGCGTTTTTATGAAAATGGATTGAGACAGCTGTGAACGGTCTGACGATTCCCTTTAAGCCATTAAGAAGTTCCATGTTCGATTGCAGAGTCAAAAGTGTGTTTCTTGAGATTGTTTCACTGAACCCCATATCGTCTATTGATCGAACAACTTAATTGGCGCCGAGGAAGGAAGCCATATTTTGTCTCTGTGTCTCACTTTAATTTGCCTACCTTGGTTCGATGTCCCTTGACTGGCCTGTGATATACGGAACGAGCTAATCCACGGTTTTTATCGATGTCGGCTGATGTGGCCATTGTAATCCTGGGACATTTTCTTACTCCGCAATCTCGACATATACAGCACGATCAGGAGAACCATTGCTGGTTTTTAGAGTCGAATCCTATAGAAATTGTGAAGGGAAGGGTGGGGTCGACGGGGTTTCAGGTTGTGCAGTTGATAAAACAAACATTAATGGATATCAAGACTTGAAGATTCCTTTCTCTTACTTTTATCTTTATTCTCAAAATGGGAAGCGCATACAGATCGGTTATTCGTCATGTTGATTTGCCCCTTGATAATTTTCATAACCACTTGCTCGCTTCATGCTTGCCTTCAAAAGGGGGGGGGGGGGGGGGGGGGGTGTTCAGATCATCCGAACCCCTGCCCCAACTCCCTCCCTATGTTTGTTGGCAATGACAAAAGCTTCTACACTTGGTTATTTCAACTACTAACTTCGGCACACATAAAAAGAGGGTTCGCTGTGACAATCTCACAACGTTATGAAATGTTCCATCAGAGAAACTTGCATGGAAATCATGAGAATGGACACATTGATTGGACACAAAGCACGTGGACACATTGATTGAAACAAAGCAGCGTGGACACATGTGATGTAACAGGCACATGAAACACATTGATTGGTAACAAAGCAACATGACACTTGATTGGAAACAAAGCACGTGACACATTGATTGGAAAACAAAGCACGTGACACCATTGATTGGTAAGCAAAGCACGTGAACACATTGATTTGGTAACAAAGGTACATGACACATTGATTGGTAAACAAAGCACATGACACATTGATTGGTAACAAAGCCATGACAACATTGATTGGTAACAAAGCATGTTGACAGCATTGATTGGAACAAGCACGTGACACATTGATTGGTAACAAGCACGTGACACATTGATTGGTAACAAAGCACAAGACAATTGATTGGTAACAAAGCACGTGACACATTGATTGGTAACGTACGTGACATTGATTGCTAACAAAGTAACGTGACCACATTGATTGGTAACAAAAGCACGTGACACATTGATTTGAAACTAAAGCACGTGAACATTAATTGGTAACAAAGTACGCGACACATTGATTGGTAACAAGTACGCGACACATTGATTGGTAACAAAGCCAGCGTGACCACATTAATTGGTAACAAAAGCACGTGACACATTAATTGGTAACAAAGCAGTGACACATTAATTGGTAACAAAGCACGTGACAGCATTAATTGGTAACAAAGTAGAGTGAACACATTAATTGGTACAAAGCACGTGACGCATAATTGGTAACGAAGTAACGTGACAACATTGATTGGTAACAAAGTACGTGCACATTGATTGGTAACAAAGTACGCGGACACATTGATTGGTAACAAAGCACGTGACACATTGATTGGTAACAAAGCACGTACACATTAATTGGTAACAAAAGCACGTGAGACACATTAATTGGTAACCAAAGCACGTGGACACATTAATTGGTAAACAAAGTACGTGACACATTTAATTGTAAAAAAGCAGGCCGACACATTAATTGTAACAAAGTACGTGACACATTGATTTGGTACAAAGCAACGTGAACCATTGATTGGAAACAGTAACAACAGCACGAACGTTCTGCCAATCACGGTCCATGGAAATATCCCCCACATGATCGAGCATCAAGACTATCCCCGCAGGTGCTGCTGAATGAAGTAAGGAACAAGATGCTGTGCTGCAATCTGTCTCCTTTGTACGCATGTACGCACACCAGAGAGCTGAGCCCGGCTTTTCCGAAACTACGAATAAAATGTGCCAGAGTGGAGGATTGTCCGCACGCAAAAGCACGCGCATCGTGTCGCGAAATGCCCTCATTGCAAGGGGGCATGTTGTCGTGCGACGTGTCACTGGACAAGTCACTGGGACAGAGGTTAGGGACGCTCTTCATGGTGACTGATTTGCTTTGGCTGTGATTCCTGATGCTGCGCGAACAAAGCAAGGTCATAATGCGATGTAGAGATTCTGAGCACACGATTTATGATTTGTTCAAGCGAGAAGAGAAAAGCTTTTTTCCTTCAAAATGGCGATTGGGGGGATGTTCTGGTATTATGTGGTGTTCAAGAAAGATTGACATCGTGGGAAGGAGGATGATTATCGACATAATTAGCGGTGTTTGTGTTGTTGCTGTGTCACGTGTTGTTCCAAATATTATCGCTTTTTTATAACTGTTGCGTCCTCGGTCAGTCAAGAGAACTGGCAACACGCACAGAGGGAGATGATCAAAGTCAGTTGAGGTTTACTTCTGCGGCGGCTTGAGCCTATGAGGCCGGCGGGATATCCTATAGAAGTGTCTGCTGTGGTTCGAATCGCAGACCCAGCTTTTAACTGTCCGTCCAGGCATTCGCAGCAGGGCGAGCCATTCAATGGCATCGGATCCAACTGGAGTGTCCTTCTCTGCTGGCAATTGAGTTGGTGGGATAGGACAAATAAATCCCACGCTGTCCTTTGCAAGAGTCAAGCAATCGTTATTGTCGTCACCGTGATCAAAATTAAATTTCTTCCTACTTTTACATACAGAGAGTACATCGCTCCTCAGAAAATGATGCCCACCAGTGGCCCATGCGCTCAAACCAAAACGAGGAAGAGCGGGTTTTAGCAAAATTGGTTCACTCTGGCTAGATGACAGATGTGAGTCTATGATGCGAGGAAAAACTTATTTTTATTTTATATTATATGTTGAATACACTGCAGAACACATCACCTGCAGTTTAAGGCAGTAGTTTGCCCTGAATTTTCGCAAATTGTACGGGAATCTAATCCTGAGACACGCGGCGCGCACAGAGGAGTAAGGTAATTGCTTTAAGTCTTTGTAGCTACCTGGCAGTCCCACAGAAATTGTCAAAATACATTTCCAAACAGGAAACGTACTGTTTCAAGGTCGACATAAAAGGGCACAACAACAGGCTATGAATAAAGAATTTAACGTGGTTTTAAATAAGGTGGTGTAAAGATAGTGCACAACGGCGGTAAACTTTCCGAAAAAGACGTTATTTTTTTCAGCTTCAAAAGCCTGTTTTTTATTCAAATTTAATGAGTATATTGAATCACTTCATACTTCTTCTCTTGCGGCATGGCAGCTTTGGCTACGGTAGTGAACCATTTCTTGAAAGCATAGCTCTGCCTGCTCAATGCTGTGCCCCTCTATCCAGTACATCTGGAACTCATTTTTCACACACAACCTATGGAAAGATGACAGGTGGGTACAACGCCCAACCTGGTGTTAATTCAGTGGGGAAAAACAAGGCTCAACTCAGGACCCGCCTAAGATTCGTCAAGCCAGCCACCTTCTACCCACCTAAGCCAACACCTAGGTCCTATTTTGAACGCTGTAGAACGCAGATCCGCCATTGGTTTGCACATCCAAAAAACCTGCGAGACAGTTTCCGCATTACGAAGGGCAAAACTTTATGCGTCTCGTCTAAATCAAATTTGCCACACATTTCTGAAGGTGAGGCCAGCAATACACCGAGATTCAGACAAAAAATGGCAGCTCATGCTTGGCGGATATCGTGCTTGGAAAGCAAAGCAAGAGTTTTCAAAGACCCTTCCCATGTCCTTTTTCTCCAGAATGCACAGGGCGAGTAGGTAGTTCTGGTAAGCTTCCCTCGTTATAGATTAATAATTCCCCTTCACCAGAGAAGGTGGATGTGAGGTTATGTTCTCATCCAACATGTCTGTCTGTCTGTACCTGTTACTTGGTAGATCTTACAATAAACACCGCATATTGGTAGGTCTGGTCTGTAATTCTGGTTTGTTTGACTGTAAATGTCAAGCCAATATTCTGTAACAGGTACAATTTTAAAAACAATATCCGTGAACTTCATCGAAATGGTAGATTTTTGGTGAAGATCCGAATGCGGATACGAAAATTTTTTTAAAATCTTAAGTGAATCTCACCATTGAGAGATGGGGCGAAAACCGACATATATGCATGTATTTAAAAAACGTTTTGGACAGATGTGCCAAAACTTGGTGGATGAGTGGTTAGGTAATAAGAACAAGGCTGATATCGATTTTGGTAACAGGTTCGGATCCAGTATCTGGCCTATCAGTGGATACAAAGAAATAAACTCTTCAGCCTGGCAGGGGTATGCGCTCTACGGAGTGCGTTCTCTGTACGTATAGTCAACGCATCTCCTCTGCTTTTATTAGTTCATCATTGTTTGTTTTAACATGAGCATGAAGTGTGATGTCACACTGAGATGTCAATACTGTATATGTATCACAATGCTGTTCAAATTGTAAACGTTTGCTTATTCTTTCATGCTCCTGCCACCCTAAGGGGCCAACCACTTATTAGGGTGTTCAATTATTATAATGTCATTTCCCTAAACCTTTCTTTGTATATCATGCCATCTATCCAACACCCCTGAACCTCTGCTCCCACACCCTGCACAAAGTCACGTTTAACTCATTCTCGATCAATGATTTCATAACCAAGGCTGCAGTCAGAACATTCCTTGCTACATGGCATGAAGGTTTTGGCAAAGTAAGAATGCCTGTGTTTGTTCCCAATCACACTGAAGAACTAATAGAGTAAATTAAACTGAGGGATTTTGTGTTGTTGAAAAACTTTGTTCCTTTTGTGCATACAACATTTCGGAATCATGGAAGACAGAGGGGACCAAGAGGGTCATAAAAAACAAATGCACAACAGTGGGAACAGTGGGACAACAACAACAAAGATGAACATAATGAAAAGTAGAGTAGAGAGGGAAGGAAATATCAAGTAAGAGGAAGTAGGTTAGAGCGATCGAGAAAGGGTAAAAAAGGATCATGGCTAGATATGGAGGATTGCATGAGGTGGTGTGCACCTCTAATTTGGGAAGATGATGGAGGCAGGAGCAGGAATTGCAGTGTCGTGGGAAGAAGATTGGCTGCAGCTAGTCTGAGAAAAGAGGAGACAAAGGAGTGGAGGTGTGCAGTAAGAATGGATTCCTTTGAGTTTCATGAAGGAAGGGGTCACTGGAGGAACAGTTGTGCTGGGGAGGGTAAGAAGGGATGAGCGAACAATTAAGACAAGAGAGATGCTTTAGAAAAGCAGAAAGAGTCCCTAACACTATCCGTGCTTGTTCCCACCGGCGTGCATTGTCCACGGTCGGTGCAGACAGATTACACTCCATTACTTTAACAATGTGGAAATTGAAGTTTTTTTTCTTCCTCAAAGACAGCAGGGCTTGAAGAAACGTGATAGATTTCAATTACTCCACCCGGTGGCACTACAATGCAGGATGGCCCCGAGTTTGTGCACACTCCATCTTAAGTGTTAAGTGAGTTACGCACACTCACCTAAGAGGTGAGAGTTATGCACACTCACCTCTATGCTTGGGTTGAATCTACAACCCACGCTTATACTGTCATCCCAGTGTTTCCACAGGGCAGGGCAATTCATCAATGTGTGTTTCTGGCCCCCTTCGATGGATGTTTAAACTGGCCGTCTCATCTGCCGGCGTTAGTTGGTGGACATTAAAAAGTTCCACGGTGTCATAGCGAAAGTAGGTAATTTATCTCCAGAAACCCCAGAAAAAATTACAAATTTCTGCCCTAACTACTGCCTGGTAAGGCAATGGCAAACCACCCAGAATGACTCTTGCCAATAAACTGCTTCCTGCAGCATCGACGCTCTGGACAAGTGCGGTAATCAATAATAGGAGAATATAATGACGTAAGCAAATTTTCTCCATCGTGACTAATAAAGATAACAAACAATGTCAGATGAATGAAAATGATGGCATGCAACCAAGCATAAGTATCCAGGCATCCACCGCAAGGCAACTACAATTCACGAAATCAGAATATCTCGGAATTTTATGAAACAAACTGTATTGTCACGTGTGCCTGAACTATGTTCACATAATATTATGTAAAGTAAAGTACACTTGTTTACATTACATAATTAGTCACATGAATTTCTGGATGTAGCGAATGCTGTTGCTGCTTCGATCTCGTTTCTGTGGAAGATCGGTAGAAATGGCAATGATAAGCGGGGTGGAGAGGGGACGTGAAAGGGTTAAATAATCCTCTGTTTCGATTGAAGTGGATGAAGAAAATTATGGAAGTGATCAAAGGTGGGAATGCCCTTTTGTTTTTCATGAGCAGGGAAGGGGAGCACATATTTTGAAAACTCTATGTGCAGCATCTAACTACCATATGTCCAAATGTTATACATGTCGATGCCCTGTCGGTTATCCTCCGGGTTCTGGCTACTAAGTCTTCTATGCTACAAAAAGGAGAGTGCGTCCCTTTCGTGAGGGGGGGGGGTGTCCGTGCTCCTGACCCCTCCTCTACTTTAAGACTCCTTGAACCACTGCGAAGACGCGCCCTTTAATACCCGAAGACCATGTTAGAGCCGAAAGACGCCCTTAAGATCCAAGGACCCTTTAAGACCCTATACCAAATACCCTTCAAGAAAAATAACTCAAGGCAAATAGGAAAACGGTGTCCATGAAACAATTTCACGCCTTTATTATGAAATGCGATACTTTTTTGTGATTTTATTATTGAGCGAAACCTCAAATAATGTTTTCAAGATATCAGACTGAAACTTACAATGCATATTTCTACGTATGTGTTGTAATATGTGTATAAAATCTGGTCAAAAATTAGTCAAAGGTCCACATCAAATAGCCATCAAAAACATGTAATTCACCATTTACCACAATTTAAGAAAATGTATCAACCAAATTTGGTTTATGCACAACATTCCATCATGTAAAACACATGACAGGTGAAATGTAAAAAAAATATAACAAATTGCTGTTTCCCATGGCAAAACGCATTGTTTTATTGGTTTCAACAAGTGGTTTGTATTGTGCACGATATGGTAATATATATATATTGTTAGAATTCTGGCCCGCCTGGCGTGCGACTCGGCACATAACTCGAATCGCGACCGCGTCACCCACCGGACGGACAATTCAGTGCCGTGACCGCTCCTGGAACTAACCGCCAGGAGCCAGTCACGTGGTGGGTGGGGGTTTAAACCTCAAACCAACGATCGTGCCAATTTGCCCACCGCGCGCAGGATAGGGTTGCTCGCCAAATTCGACCTACCTAGTACCGTGGCGAGTAAGTGCGACCGGGCGATCGTACCTCGGCCGCAGGTCGGCTAGGACGCGAACCGCTTAAGCGGTCCGTTCCGTGTACAAGTGATAACCGAGCGGTGTTAATCGCCGACCTCACGGATCAGATTTCTATTTTACTGGGTGCTTACACCCTTCAACCATTCCTTCGTGATTCAAGATGGCAACTGTTCAATGGGGGAAAGAGACGACGAACGGATACATTCACAAGGACATTTATTATAGCAAAGCAATATTACATACACAACCACAAGCAAGGAATCAATGCAATAGACAACGAACAAAGAAAGTAAGCTACTACCGACTACAATGAATGTACAGTCAACTTACACAGGTTTACTAACAAGACAGCGCCCACATCCGATGGCATACAAAAATAAAAAGGAAAAGAAAGGACCTCCTTTCCGTGCCGGTGAACCCTCTCCGGCACTCTCCTCGTCCGGACGCGCCTCGCCCTGGAGCCACCGCTCCGCTAAGCCTTACGACTTGGTGGCCCAGAGGAGAAGAGCGAGCCTTCCGCCGAATCCAGAGCCCCTTCGACGATCCAGAGCCCGAACGAATCCAAACACGAACCGACCAGAGCCCCGAAGATTCCAAACCGAACGATCCAGAGCCCGAAGAGAGATAGCTCAAACTACGACGTCACCCAGGGCGACAGAAAAGAGGAGAGCTCAAACACGACGTCCACCAAGAGAGAGGAAGCACTCGCACCGACAGAGAGAGAGGAAGAATCCAACACATATCCAGGCAGGAGAGAGAAAAAGTCGACGCCTTGGCGACCAAGGGAGAGAGTGATCGTCGGATGAGAGAGAGAGAGAGAGAGGAAGAATCCATACACGATGATCCAGGAGGAGAGAGAGAAAACGTCGACCTGGCGACCAAGGGAGAGAGTGACGTCGAACGGAGAGAGGAGGAACGAATCCAACACGATGATGCCAGGCAGGAGAGAGAGAAACGTCGCACCCTGGGCGACCAAGAGGAGAGAGTGACCGTCGAACGGAGAGAGGAGGAAGAATTCCAAACAATGATGCCAGGCAGGAGAGAGAGAAACGTCGACTCCTGGCGACCAGGGAGGAGAGTGACGTCGACGGAAGAGAGAGGAAGAATCCAACACGATGAATAGCCCAGGCAGGAAGAGAGAACGTGCGACCCTGGGACAAGGGAGAGAGTGACGTCGACGGAGAGAGAGGAAGAATCCAACACCGATAATGCCAGGCACAGGAGGAGAGAGAAACGTCGACCCTGGGCGACCAAGGGAGAGAGTGACGACGTGACGGACGAGCAGAGGAAGAAGTCCAACAGAATGGATCCAGGCTAGTGAGAGAGAGAAACGTCGACCTGGGCGACCAAGGGAGAGAGTGACGTCGACGGAGAGAGAGGAAGAATCCACACACATGATCCAGGCAGGAGAGAGAAGTGAAGGACTGACTTCCGACCATCACCATGAAGAGGAGCGAAGAATCCAAACACGATGATGCCGCAAGGCAGGAAAGAGAGAAACGTCCGACCTGGCGACCAAAGGGCAGAGAGTGACGTCGCGGAGAGAGAGAGGAAGAATCAACACAATGATCCAGGCAGGAGAGAGAATGAGGACTTGACCCTCGACCACACAGAGAGAGAGGAAGAATCCAACACGATGATCCAGGCAGGAGAGAGAACAACGTCGACCCTGGAGACCAAGGGAAGAGAGTGACGTCGACGGAAGAGAGAGAGAGGAAGAATCCAACACCAATGATCCAGGCAGAGAGAGAATGGGACTTGAGCCTCGACCACACAGAAGATGAGAGAAGAATCCAAAACGAATTGATCCAGGCAGGAGAAGAGAAACGTCGATCGCTGGCGCACCAAGGGAGAGAAGTGACGTCGACGAGAGGAGAGGAGAAATCCCAACACAATGAATCCAGGCAGGAGAGAGAATGAGACTTAGACGCTCGACGAACACAGAGAGAGAGGAAGAATCCAACAGATGATCCAGGCAGGAGAGAGAAACGTCGACCCTGGCGGACCAAGGGAGAGAGTGACGTCGGACGGAGAGAGAGGAAGAATCCAACACGATGATCCAGGCAGGAGAGAGAGAAACGTCGACGCCTGGCGACCATGGGAGAGTGCGTCAGACGGAGAGAGAGGAAGAATGCAAAGCACCGATGATCGCGGCAGGAGAAGAGAGACGTCGACCCTGGCGACCAAGGGAGAGAGTGACGTCGACGGAGAAGAGGAAAATCCACACGATGATCAGGGCAGGAGAAAGAGAGAAAGAATCCAACACGATGATCAGGAGGCAGGAGAGAGAGGCCGAGCCTGCGCGGCAGGTACCGCCCTATATAGTGTGGGTGGGCTCCGCCCTTTCGCTCCCACGCCCCATTTTTGCTCCGTCTCTCTCCTCTAGCCCTTTCGTTAGAAGGCTTCCTCGAAAAGGGGCGTCCCCTCCGCACGGCCGCTCAGCCCCCGTATCCACCAATCGGCCAGCGAGCTCTCGCAGCCTCTCCCGTCAGCACGCCGGCGCCCGGCATAAAAAAAGGCGGGAAAACTCGTTGCGCGCGTTGTAGGCCTTTCACGGGGCCTTCGTTTGAAGTCTTCGGACGTCCAAATAAACGATGAGAACAGAAAAACGGCTTCTCAAAGATCGCAGCCCGATGAATCACACGATTCACCTTTAAACAACGGTGGGGGAACTTTCTGCACATAAAACTTAGCGTCATAACTGAATCTAGGACGCCTTTATGGTTATTGCGATTTCCACAGCCGTAACAATATATATATTTATCAGCTAACAATAGTTCTGAGAAGCCAGCCAGAGTCTATAGGTAAATCATGTAACAAGTGACACGGTCCAATATCATCACTTTATGTTGAAGTTCCCGGTTTCTACCATTACACACTTTAAAAAATTGCTCAATTTGAGGTGAAACATCCTACAAAACCCATCAAAGACGGTTACCTGTGTTAGTCTTTATAAATAAATCGCTTGTTTTGTCCGCTCCGCCTGTGTGTAAATGCTTCTTTCAACGCATTGGTTGGAATTTTGGCCTGACCACCCCAACTGCAACCTGAAAAATCATATGGCCACCATTTTGGTGCATATGTGAAGCCTATATATCTTCAGAGCTGTCATGTTCACAATCGCATACCCTCACTACAAGTTTTTCCCCTTTCAGTGTAAATCACCAAGAGTGAACTGTTAAAAGGATTGTCAAATATCTAAAGAGTAGAGCCGATAGGTGTTACAGGCCTTCTGAAGGCCACAATTAATATAGGCCTCAGGCTTCAGTCCTTAGGCTTCAGGCCTCTGGTGTCAGCCTAGTCGTCCAATTATAATTATCTGACTAATATACACCACGATGTATTAACCCGAATCCTATCCTAGGTCCAACTGAATGACTCCATGCTTAGTCTTTTACTTCTTCGGGTTCGCTTCTTGGTCTTTTTCGTTTCATTATGTTTGCACAATATCTTGAATGCTGTGTGGACTGTGGGCTTCCCGCTGACGGGACTTCTGGTAGCCTTGTACACGTTGCTTTGTAGTTTGAGCCTGGGGAGTCAGGTGCAGGTCAGGTATGGGAGCATGCACCCGAACAGCGCGTACTGCATCTACTTTCTGCCAGAACTCTAGTGCCCTCTGTCTGGCCATCCCCGAAAGGCAGATCCATCTCCTTGA
>CM068959.1:93735577-93779579 GCA_035128595.1 Eptatretus atami
GAGCCTCGACAAGGTATACAATAAAACAAACAAACAAAAAAAATTGCTTATGAATGCCCGGAGACACCAGCATTTGTGGCTATATTTCTTTTCCGCACATGCTATAACCTCGAGAAGCTCTTAAACTAAGCCTAATTACAAAATTTAAGCTCCAGAATTGAAATTAGCAGTAGTTACATCTGCTAAAAAAAAGTGCTCACTTGTCCAATTTGGACATTGCATGGGTGTTTCTGGGAGGTGTTTTATATGATGGATCATTACTTGCCAAGACAGCCATTCCTTATCAACTGTTTCATTGAAATGCTTCCCTGAGTGCTTCATCCACTTGGTGAGCGCTCTACAATAGTCACACTATCACTAAATACTGTATAATCGATGGATTTGCGCAAAGGTAAGGGTCACCTTCATGAGCCACGTGTTGTTCTGCGGTACAACAGATGGTGGCTGGCTCGCTGAAAATGTGAAATGTTATTTTGCACATTTCTCCTTTCAGTAAAATCTTCCATTAAATGACCCGTCACTTCAGTATGGATAAATACAAATAAAAATTAAGCGTTTTGTTTTTAAAAGTTTCTTCAACCATTTTATGGAGTGCTTAGTGAAGCAACTTGGCGCGCATTCTTCAAGCTTCAATGATGATACTACGGTTCAATACTGGAGGTAGGAAGGCAAAATAAATTATATGATCACAATAAGTAAAAAATGTTTTCAGTTGTTATGAAGTAATGAATTGCCACATCACGACAGGAAAGGCGAGAGGTATGCATGCTCGCTCTAAGCTGTCTCGCCTGGGTTTGAATCCCAAACCAGCTATAAACTGTCATCCGGCTGTTTCACAGGCAAGGTGATTCATCAATGTGTCGTTCCGTGAGTGACATCATAGCTACAGAATCTTCCCCCACCTCCCTCCTCTCCCTCTGTCTGCTCCCCACCCTATCTCTCGCTTCCCCCCTCTCCCTCTCTGCCCCCCCTCCTCTCCCTGTCTCTCTGTCTCCGAACGGAACCTGGACGGTGGTTATGCTCAGATGGTGGTTATCCCCACATATATCCGTGTGTGGTTATGTCCGGACGGTGGTTATCTCCATGTGTGTCTGGATGTAGTTATTTTCCTTCTCCCCTCTCTCCTCCCCTCTTTCTTACACCCCCCCCCCACTTAATACTCCCGTCAGCGAAGTGACGGTTTTATAAGCTATAAGCTAACAATAATAATATAAGTAACAATAATATAAAAATTTATTTAAAATTAATATAAATTAAATTAAATATAAAAAATTTAAAAATAAAAAATAATCATCTCTAATCATAACTCGAGATTCTAGATCACCTTTCACGGGGCTAGGTCACTTTGAGAAAAGGGAGTGGGAAGGATCTTTTCAACTCATGCTTTGCGTTTTTCGAGCACAATCTATGCTTAATACGAACCGCAATTTTGTCTGAATCTCAATATTCCCAACATTGAGAGCATGAGTGGCAAATTTGATTGGTTGAGATAGCATAAATTGCATAATATTTTGTCCAAGTACTGCAAAACTGCCGGTTTTTGGAAGTGCCAACAAAAGGATTTATGTTCTGCAGTGTTCAAGTATACAAATGGTATAAAGGTTTTAAAGGTTATGGGAAACAAAAACTTTTTCAGACGTTTACTGCCGTTCATGCAGTGTCTTTTGCACCTCCTTATTCACCACGTTAAATAAGTTATTCATGCCTGTTGTTTGTGTCCTTAATGATGTTCCTAAAAACAGTAAGTTTCCTGTTTGGAGTGATTCCCAAAACCAGCGACAGAAGTGACTCAAAGAAAATCCATAAATTCAAATAACTGCTTGTTCGCAGCATTTGCTTATCAATAATAATAACTAATTATTGTGCTTACAATAATATAAATAATAACCCAGCAAGAATACTTGGCTTCCAATGATACTTCATTACACACGTACACACGTTTTTGCTTCATGTACATAATCCGGGTTATTATTATTTTTGGGAGCGATCAAGGCAGTGGTCTGTTGCCTATACACCGCCGAAATAAAGGGACATGTCAGAAGAACATGTTGCACACTTTGAACAAGATAACCCTCAGGGCGAGTACTCTGATAGTATTGTTAGAAGGTTAACAATAACCCCAACACGATTTGTCTTCCAGACATTGTGGCTTGGAATAATAATGATAAAAAATTCCAACCAAAACAAATCGACAAAGACAATTCAAATTTGACCTTCAATAGCAGATTCAAATCCAATTTTCACAGCAATATCAAATGCTGCTGATTTGTAACATTCCCAGCCTCTCCAGAGCCTCTTCTGTCCCGGTTGGATAAAAAATTTCTGAGGAATCAGAATCTTAAGAATTGGTGAAACAGAGATTTTGTGAATCCATGTCACCATCGCACGCTTCCCTTTTATTGTGCACTGTCTGCAGTTCTCTCTTAATTTGTTCAAAAAATAAATAAATATACTCCAAACAATATCAGAGAATGCCACTTATTGGTTGCCATCACACCAGCCATTAATCTTCTTGTTTCAACCTCATTAAGGATGTGAACAACCTCTGTGTGATGTCACAGTGAGTTATCTTATTTCTTTTGATCAGGTTTGTGTAGAATGTAATTATTTGTTCAGGGTCCTGTTGATACTTGCCTTCTCTTCGCGAAAAACGGTGGGATCTTTAATATCCACCAATGACATCCACCAACGCCATCCACCGAATGGATGGCACACACAGTGATGTGTCACCCTGCATGACAAAAGAACAGGGTGGGAGTTTATAGATGGATTGAGATTTGAACTCAGGCTAGATAACTCAAAGCTATTTCTACCAGCCCGATAAGCTTGTATTGGTGTTGGCTTTGCGGCTGGGTGGCTGGCTTAGGATCTTGGGGTCCTGAGTTTGGGCACTGTTGGCTGCTGAATTAACACCAAGAGGGGTCGACAGCCTGTCATCCTTCGGAGGTCGGTGAAATGAGTACCAATGTACTGGTAGAGGGGTACAGCATCAGCGGCACAGCCATGCTTCCAAGAAATGATAGCTACCTCGCAGCCAAGCTACCATACGCAAGAACAGAACAGATGTCCCAACAAAATGAGAAGATCCCTTAAGCCTCACTTCCTGTAGAAACGAAGTCTTGATCCAACCTTTGGACTGGTCTGAACAAGCAAGACCTGTCGGGTCTATGCCTTCATCTCGTGCAATGAGCCACATTTCAAAGGAACTTTAGCGTTTGTAAAGATTCATAATGTTGAACGAGATGAAGTGAAATAAATAAATAAATTGAGACAAATATACATTTCATCAACAAGGTATGTTGTGCATAACGGGGTGACATCGTGGAATCGGAGAAAACCAAGCAGGCATGACATCACTTGAATAATGAATAAAATGAGACACTAAGTATGAAATGCATTTGTAACTGGAATGGAACTCGGTGGAGCACATACTTCTGCCAGGCTGAACAGTTTACGTTTTGTATCCCACTGATAGGCCAGATCTGGATCTTAACCAAAATCTCATCGGCTTGTTCTTGTCACCTAACCAACTCATCCACCATGTTTTGTCATAACTAGTCCATAACTTTTTGAGATATCATGCTATAGATCGTCTTTGGCCCCATCTCTCAATGGTGAAGAATCACTGAAATTTTTTTAAAACCTCGGATCCACATCCGGATTCTGATTGTCACCAAAATCGAATCAATTCGTCCAGGTCACACACCCAACCTGTCCAATAAATTTCGTCCCAATCCGTCCACAACTTTTTGAGATATCCTGCTCACAGACAAACTAGAAAGGCACTCGGTAGAGCACATACCTCCACCAAGCTGATTAGTTTACATTTTTTATCCCACTGACAGACCGGATCGGGATTCGGACCTGAACTAAAATTTAACTGGCTTATTTTTGTCACCTAACCAACTCATCCATTAAGTTTCATCTGAATCTGTCCACACCTTTTTCAGATATTGTGCTATATGTCGTTTTAGCCGTATCACTCAATGGCGAAGAATCACTTTAAAAATTCTCCGAATCAGATCTTCACCAACATCTAATCAATTCTTCCTTGTTACACACCCAACCTGCCCACCAAGTTTCATCCGAATCCGTCCACAACTTTTTGAGATATCCTGTTCACAAAGAAACAAAGAAACAAGCCGGTAGGCGGACATGGGTAGTCGATCAAGTCGAATTTAGTCGTTTTTCAGCCGTTACTAGCCAATAAAGCGCCTAGCAACGGTTCTTTTCTCACACATAACTAGGACATACCATGAACCTACCATACCAGTTTCATGTATATCTGACTCATAGTCTCTGAGATATAACGACTTCGTTTTTTTATGTTTTCGACCAGGGTTCATTAAAGTCTATCTTCTCCGACAGTTTTCATAGATCCGGCTGAAATTTTTGACATATGCGGTGATACTGCCCACAGTCGCTCGTGGCCCGATTTTTGATTTTCGAAAGAATATTTTTTTTGAAAATTTCAAAGGTCCGTTGCTAGGCAACGGTGGTGTCCATAGCAACGTTCTCATTTGCACACAACTAGGTCATGGTATGAACTACCAACCAAGTTTCATCGAAATCGCCATTGTATTAACGGAGAAGCCGAACGACATCATACACAGACGCGACAGACAAACATATCGACGGAAATACTGATAATAAGGGTAGACTAGATTGACTACCCAACAAGAAAGATGTGCATCGCATGATACTTGTGAAATCCATAAAAAAAAAATTGGACCTTAAAAATAATTGGTGGCTGAATTCAATGACCAAACATGCAAATCCTGTTCAAATTTCAAGTCAATCAGATGAAAATTGACAATTTTAGAAATTTAGCCTATGTTGACTTTTTGGCTTATGTTGACCTGTTGACCGATGTTGACCTCAAAAATAATAGGTGGTTGAATTCAGTGAGCTCATATGCAAATCCTGTTCAAATTTCAAGTCAATCAAATGAAAATTGACAATTTTAGAAGTTTGAAAAAAGTTGTTGACCTTTTACCTATGATGATGACCTTTTGACCTCAAAAAAATTAGGATTCCGTCAGAACAACAATTCCACCATTTGGTGGAGTTTCGTGAAGATTGGTTTAAAATTGTGACCTGTCGGCGATTAAAGGTGAGCGGACAGACAAACCGAAGTGATCAACACACTTATCAAAATGTTCTCTTTTTTAATGTCAAATAATGACTCAGGCAACGCCACCAACATACTTGAAAAATCTTCGATTTTCACAAGTAACAAACAGACAGACAGGGGTGAAAACAAACCCCCCGCCCACCTTGGGTGGCAGGGGTAATGACTTTACCCCAAAATAAATATTTAATTGTAAAATGAACTACAGCAAAATTCGTTGGGTATTCGTGGATTTCCTGATCTGTGGCATGTTGGGATGGAGATGAGGTTGGTGGGGTGGGATGGGATCACGAGGAAGTGTCGGAAATATTTGTTGGTGATGGTGTGTCTGTGTGAGTGGTGGGGATGGGGAGGGGGAGTGATATTTTATGAAGGAACGCGTGCTTGTAAAGTGCAAAAAAGCGAGACATTTACACAATTACAGAGGTTCATAACAATAGACGGAGGGAAAACGAACTCTCATGTAATTGCGTTCACGCAGCGATGCGCGCGCGCTCTCTTCCACATGGAATGGCTTTTAACATTTGTGCGCGACAGGGATGTGCTGTCTATGTCGTCACACCACGGAATGTATTCATTCATTAAAAATTTAAAGCATGCGAGAGGGACTCAAATTCACGCCTCACGCAGTGTGCGGCGAGGAGTGCACCACCCTCATGCAGTCTGGGACGAGGGGAGCACCATCCTGACGTAGTGTGGCACAAGGAGTGCATCACCCTTGTGCAGTGTTAGGAGAACACCATCCTCACACAGTTTGGCAGAGGGACTACGAGTGCACCATTCTCACTTCGTGTGAAGTTAGGAGTGCACCACCCTTATAGGGTGCAGTTCTGGGAGTGCATCGTCCTCACTGGGTGCGGGGCTAGGAGTGCACCATCCTCATGCAGTGTGGGGCTAGTGGCTGTGGGGCGAGGAGTGCATCATCCTCACTCGGTGCGGTGCTCATAGTACCACCACCCTTGTACCGTGTTCGGAGTGCACTAACCTTGTGCAGTGCAGGGCTTGAAGAGCACCATCCTGATGCAATGTGAGATGAGGAGTGCATCACCCTTGCGTTATGCATTTTTAGGAGTGTAACATTCTCACTCTGTGCAGAGCTAGGATTGAACCATCCTCACAAAGTGTGGGGCTAGGAGGAATGCACTACGATGAAGATCAGTAATAGGACTTGGCTCAGGACTGCCATGGGGGCTCTCCAGCCTTGACAGGTAGAGGAGATGAAAGGAATCTGTTGAGTGTCACACCTTAGCTATGAGTGTCGAGGAAGTCGGTGAGCCAAGTGTGAAATTTGCCTTCGATGCCATAGGCAGAGAGTTTGGAGAGTAAGGCGGGATGTCAGACTGTATAAAAAGCACGAGACATGTCCAGAGAAACGCCCCTGATCTAATGTCTGACGTTGAGGGTCTGCATCCGTTGTTGGGTGAGTAGAAGTGGCATATCCAAGGTGGAGTGACCTGGTCTGAAACAAAATTGATGATCAGAGATGAGGTCTTTGGAGAAAAGAATGGTCTTCATATCAACTGCGATGATGAATTCAAATGATGTGATGATGGACCTTAAGACCTTTAGACCCCTTGAGACACAACACACAAACATCAATAGAGTATTCTTGCAATATACAGACTATACTTTTTTTCAGCAAATAAACTGGGCGTAGTGGCGTGCGCCTGTAATCCGGCTACTCGGAGGCTTGGGTTGGAGGATCGCTTGAGGACGGGAGCTCTGCACTGGGCCATGCTATGAGAGGGTGAAGAGCAGCCCGGAATCATGGCGAAACCCAATCCTTATCCCTGTGTCATAAGAGGTGACCAGGGTTGCGTCAGGAAGGGCATCCGGCGTAAAACCTGTGCCAAATCAGTATGCGGATCATAACGGATGATCCGCTGTGGCGACCCCTAACGGGAGCAGCCGAAAGACGAACAACAACACTTTTTTCAGCAAATAATGCAGAATCTCTAGTCACCCGGAGCTTGGGTACTCTGCTCGGTTGAACAGAAATTGCATATTGAGTCACTGAATTGGTTCACCGATCAAAACTTAGAAGCATATTGTTTTTGAGGTCAAAATCTCAAAGGGTCAAAGGTCAAGGTCACAAAACCATCAATTCTCATGCTATTAACTTGAAATTTGAAAAGGATTTGCATATTGGGTCACAGACCTGGTTCACCAAAAATCTGAATGATCGATATAGCCTTTTTGACATGTCAACGCTTTCCATGACAACAATTCCACCCCATTATAATCAAATGGGTCTTTTGTGATATTATTGCCAAAACTCAGTAATTTTTAAAGATATCAAATTGAAACCGACACAGCTTATTTGTACATCGTGTCGTATACATGAGGAAAATTTTGTCAAACTTAGTTAAATGTCAAGGTCAAGCTCAAGCTCAACGCCATGCAAACCATGTAAAACACCTATTAGGCCACAATTAGAAAATCCATCCATCCATTCATTGGGACCATACTCTGTGCAGACTCCTTGGCTATTGGACACAATCCTGGACGGATCACCACTCCGACACAGTTTCCCAACATCCTGGCACTCATTTTGCCGACCTCAGAAGGATGCCAGGCAGAGTTCACCCCACCTGGCATTAATTCAACAGCCAAGTGGGGTTTGAACTCGCGATCATAGAATCCCAAATCCACCACCCTAACCATTAAGCCAACACCAAGCATATTAGAAAATGTATAAACCAAATGTGTTAAGCACAACATTCAATCATGCCAAACAGTTGATGGATCAAATTTTCCAAATTACCAAATTGCTGTTTCCATGGCAACCATTGTTTATTTGGAATTTCGCAAGTATTGTGCGAAGCACAACATTTTCTTGTTACTTGCAAATTCTAAGATTTTTCAAGTATATTGGTCAGTCGATATTGTTATTCTGTCTGTCTGTTTATCGCCTAAAGGTCACAATTTTAAACTGATCTTCACCACATGGTAGAGTTTGTCATAAGGAAGAAGCCTATTGTTTTTAAGGTCAAAAACTTTGGTGAGATTTCTGAAATCCTCAATTTTCATCCGATTGACTTGAAATTTGCATATCAGGTCGCTGTATTCAACCACCAATTATTTTTGAGGTCAACATAGGCCGAATTTCTAAAATTGTCCATTTTCATCCGATTGACTTGAAATCTGAAGAGGATTTGCATATCTGGTCAGTGAATTCAACCACCAATTATTTTTGAGGTCAAATTTGTTTTATGGATTTTGCAAGTGTCGTGCTTGCACGACGTCTTCTTCTTGTTTGTCTGTGTGCAAGATATTTCCAAAGTTGTGAACGGATCCGGATTAAATTTGGTGAGCAGGTTTTTTGTGTGACAAGGACGAACTAATTAGATTTTGGTGAAGATCCGGATTGACGACTATAATTTTTTTTTAAAGTGATTCTTCACTATTGAGAGATTCGGCGAAACAAATATATAGCACGATATCTCAAAAAGGCAGACGATTCGGATGAAACTTGGTGGACAGGTTGGGTGTGTGACCACAACAATTGATTCGATTTTGGTTAAGATCTGAATCTGGTTCTGGATACGATAGTTATTTGATTTTCAAAGTGATTCTTCACCATTGAGAGATAATGCCAAAAACGACATATAGCATGATATTTCAAAAATGTATTGGGCCCGATATGTTCTTGTGGATCAGGCAATACGTGGTGGAGGTATGCGCTCTTCCGAGTGTCCTTTTAGTTTTTTTAAGTGATTGTTCACCATTGAGAGATGGGGCCAAAAACGATATATAGCACCATATTTCAAAAGGTTGTGCACAGGTTATAACAAAACTTGGTGGATGAGTTGGGACGGTGGTGAGAACAAGACGATTCGACTTTGGTAAAGATCTGGATCTTGAACAGAAATTGCATCAGTGCGATACAAAACGTAGATTGTTCAGCCTGGCGAAGGTATGCCGTTCTAGTTCAGTGTGGGGCTAGGAGTGCACCACCCTCGTGAAATGTTGAGATCGTAGCAAAGCATCATCAAGTGGGTGCGGGGGTTCGAGCACACCAGTAGTGAGCACACCATCGACCCTTTTCCTCTGCTTCTCTGGACTCGGCCATCTTGTTCGGTTTCCAAGGTTCTGGAAACTATTTTGTACATTAAGAGGGCGTGATGGCTTATTGACTCGTGCGGAGAGAGACTCCTTGTTTAGCGAGCTTACTGTCTTGGAGTTATGGAGTGAAAAGGCCTGACGAAGAAGTGGAAGTATGGGGCGGACGAAGGGAGAGTTGGGGTTTTTCGTAAATTACTGTAATCCCTCTTCTCTTCCATTAATAACAATGTCTCCGATCACAAACATTTAAAACTACATTGACATATTGACACACAAACACAAACACACAAACCATTCATCAATGCCAACATTGTCCGCGTTTATGAAATGGATGAAGACAGCTGTGAACGGAGTCTGACGATTCCCTTTAAGCCATTAAGAAGTTCCATGTTCGATTCAGATGTCCAAGTGTGTTCTTGAGATTGTTTCACTGAACCCCATATCGTCTATTGATCGAACAACTTAATTGGCGCCGAGGAAGGAAGCCATATTTTGTCTCTTGTGTCTCACTTTAATTTGCCTACCTTGTCGATGTCCTTGACTGGCCTGTGATATACGGACGAGCTAATCCACGGTTTTTATCGATGTCGGCTGATGTGGGCCATTGTAATCCTGGGACATTTTCTTCCCATCTCGACATATACAAGCAACGAATCAGGAGACCTTGCTGGTTTTTAGAGTCGATCTATAGAAATTGTGAAAGGGAAGGGCTGGGGTCGACGGGGTTTCAGGTTGTGCAGTTATAAAACAACATTAATGGATATCAGACTTGAAGGACTTCCTTTCTCTTACTTTTATCTTTTATTCTCAACAAAATGGGAACCATACAGATCGGTTATTCGTCATGTTGATTTGCCCCTTATATTTCATACCCACTTGCTCCTTCATGCTTGCCTTCAAAAGGGGGGGGGGGGGGGGGGTGTTCAGATCATCCGAACCCCTGCCCCCCAACTCCCTCTCCACTTATGTTTGTTGCAATGACAAAGCTTCTACACTTGGTTATTTCAACTACTTCGGCCACAGAGGGTTCGCTGTGACATCTCACAACGTTATGAAATGTTCCATCAGAAGAAACCTTGCATGGAAATCATGAGAATGGACACATTGATTGGAAACAAAGCACGTGACACATTGATTGGAAACAAAGCAATGACACATTGATGGTAACAAAGCACATGACACATTGATTGGTAACAACCAGACACATTGATTAAACAAAGCACGTGACACATTGATTGGAAAACAAAGCACGTGCACTTGATTGGTAACAAAGCACGTGACACATTGATTGGTAACAAAGTACATGACACATTGATTGGTAAACAAAGCAACTGACACATTGATTGGTAACAAAGCACATGACACATTGATTGTAACAAAGCGTGACACTTGATTGGAAACAAAGCACTGTACACCATTGATTGGTAACAAAGCAACGTGACACATTGATTGGTACACAAAGCACATGACACATTGATGGTAACAAAGCACGTGACACTTGTATTGGTAACAAAGCACGTGACACATTGATTGGTAACAAAGCACATGACACATTGATTGGTAACAAAGCACGTGACACATTGATTGGTAACAAAGTACGTGACACATTGATTGCTAACAAAGTACGTGACACATTGATTGGTACAAAGCACGTGACACATTGATTGGAAACAAAGCACGTGACACATTGATTGTAACAAAGCACATGACACATTATTGGATAAAAAGACGTGACACATTGATTGGAAACAAAGCACGTGACACATTGATTGGTAACAAAGCACGTGACACATTGATTGGTAACAAAGACGAGACACATTGATTGGTAACAAAGCACGATGACACATTGATTGGTAACAAAGCACGTGACACATTATTGGTAACAAAGTACAGACACATTGATTGGTAACAAAGTACGCGACAGCATTGATTGGTAACAAAGCACGTGACACATTGATTGGTAACAAAGCACGTGACACATTGAATTGGTAACAAAGCACGTGACACATTAGATTGGTACAAAGCACGTGACACATTAATTGGAACAAAGTACGTGACACATTAATTGGTAACAAAGCACGTGACCATTAATTGGTAACAAAGTACGTGACACATTGATTGGTAACAAAGTACGTGACACATTGATTGGTAACAAAGACCGACACATTAATTGGTACAAAGCACGTGACACATTAATTGGTAACAAAGCACGTGACACATTGATTGGTAACAAAGAGTACGCATTATTGTAACAAAGTAGGACACATTGATTGGTAACAAAGCACGTGACCATTAATTGGTAACAAAGCACGTGACACATTAATTGGTAACAAGAGCGTGACACATTAATTGGTAACAAAGCACGTGACACATTAATTGGTAACAAAGTACGTGACACATTAATTGGTAACAAAGCACGTGACATTAATTGTAACAAAGACGTGAACATTAATTGGTAACAAAGCACGTGACGCATTATTGGTAACAAGTACGTGACACATTGATTGGTAACAAAGTACGTGACACATTGATTGGTAACAAAGTACGCGACACATTGATTGGTAACAAAGCACGTGACACATTAATTGGAACAAGCACGTGACACATTAATGGTAACAAAGCACGTGACACATTAATTGGTAACAAAGCACGTGACACATTAATTGGTAACAAAGTCGTGACACATTAATTGGTAACAAAGCACGGTGACGCATTAATTGGTAACAAAGTACGTGACACATTGATTGGTAACAAAGCACGTGACACAATTGATTGGAAAACAAAGCACGTGACACATTGATTGGAAAAGCACGTGACGCATTGATTGGAAACAGTAACACAGCACGAACGTTCGCCATCACGGTCCATGGACTTCCCCCACATGATTCGGAGCATCAAGACTATCCCCGCAGGTGCTGCTGAATGAAGTATGGAACAAGATGCTGTCTGCAAATCTGTCTCCTTTGTACCATGTACGCACAGCAGAGAGCTGAGCCCGCTTTTCGAAACACGAATAAATGTGCCAAGAGTGGAGGATTGTCCGCACGCAAAAGCACGACCATCGGTGGTCGCGAAATGCCCTCATTGCAGCCATGTTGTCGTGCGACGTGTCACTGGACATGTCACTGGACAGAGGTTAGGGACGCTCTTCATGGTGACTGATTGCTTTGCTGTGATTCCTGATGCTCCGAACAAAGCAAGGTCAAATGCGATTAGAGATTCTGAGCACACGATTTATGATTGTTCAAGCGAGAGAGAAAAGCTTTTTCCTTCAAAATGGCGATTGGGGGGATGTTCTGGTATATGTGTGTTCAAGAAAGATTGACATCGTGGGAAGGAGGATGATTATCGACATATAGCGGTGTTTGTGTTTGCTGTGTCACGTGTTGTTCCAAATATTATCCTTTATTTATAACTGTTGGCTCTCGGTCAGTCAGACTGCACACGTCACAGAGGGATGATCAAGTCAGTTGAGGTTTACTTCTGCGGCCATTGAGCCTATGAGGCCGGCGGGATATCCTATAGAAGTGTCTAGCCTTGGTTCGAATCCAGACCCAGCTTTTAACTGTCGTCCAGGCATTCCCCAGGCAGGGCGAGCCATCAATGGCATCGGATCCAACTGGGTGTCTTCTCTGCTGGCATTAGTTGGTGGATAGACAAATAAATCCCACGCTGTCCTTTGCAAAGAGTCAGCAATCAGTTATTGTCGGCACCGTGATCAAATTAAAATTCTCCTACTTTTACATACAGAGAGTACATCGCTCCTCAGAAAATGATGCCACCAGTGGCCATGCGCTCCAAACAAACGAGGAAGAGCGGGGTTTAGCAATTGGTTCACTCTGCTAATGACAGATGTGAGTCTATGATCGAGGAAAAACTTAATTTTTATTTTAATATTATATGTTGAACACTGCAGAACACAAACCTGCAGTTTAGCAGTAGTTTGGCTCTGAATTTCGCAAATTGTACGGAATCTAATCCTGAGCACGCGGCGCGCACAGAGGAGTAAGGTAATTGCTTTAGTCTTTGTACCTACCTGGCAGTCAAAGAAAATTTCAAAATCATTCCAAACAGGAAACGTACTGTTTTCAAGGTCGACATAAAGGGCACAAACAACAGGCATGAATAAGTAATTTAACGTGTTAAATAAGGTGGTGTAAAAGATAGTGCACCAACGGCGGTAAACTTCCGAAAAAACGTTATTTTTTTACAGCTTTCAAAACCTGTTTTATTCAAATTTAATGATATATTTGAACACTTCTTCTTCTTGCGCATGGCAGCTTGGCTACCAGGTAGTGAACATTTCTTGGAAGCATAGCTCTGCTGCTCATGCTGTGCCCCTCTACCAGTACACTGGAACTCATTTTCACCAACCTTGGAAAGATGACAGGCTGGGTCAACCCCACCTGGTGTTAATTCAGTGGAAAAACAAGGCTCAAACTCAGGACCCTAAGATCTCAAGCCAGCCACCCTACCCACTAAGCCAACACCAGGCTATTTGAACGCTGTAGAACGCAGATCGCCTTGTTTGCACATCCAAAAAACCTCCAGTTTCGCATTACGAAGGCAAAACTTTATGCCGTCTCGTCCAATCAAATTTGCCACACATTCTGAAGGTGGAGCCAGCATAACCGAGATTCAGACAAAAAATGGCAGCTCATGCTCGGATATCGTGCTTGGAAAAGCAAAGCAAGAGTTTCAAAGACCCTTCCCATGTCCTTTTTCTCCAGAATGCACAGGGGGTAAGGTGTTCTGTAACTCCCTCGTTATAATTATAATCCCTTCACCAGAGAAGGTGGATGGAGGTTATGTTCTCACCCATGTTTGTCTGTCTGTCTGTTACTTGGTAGATCTTACACACCCATATTGGTAGGTCTGGTCTGTGATTCTGTTTGTTTGACTGTATGTCAAGCCAATATTCTGTACAGCTCACAATTTTAAACCAATATCCGTGAAACTTCATGAAATGGTAGATTTTGGTGAAGATCCGAATGCGGATACGAAATTTTTTTAAAATCTTAAAGTGAATCTTCACCATTGAGAGATGGGGCGAAAACCGACATATAGCATGATATTTAAAAAACGTTTTGGACAGATTGTGCCAAAACTTGGTGGATGAGTTGGTTAGGTAATAAGAACAAGCTGATTCGATTTTGGTACAGGTTCGGATCCAGATCTGGCCTATCAGTGGATACAAAGAATAAACTCTTCAGCCTGGCAGGGGTATGCGCTCTACGGAGTGCCGTTCTCGTACGTATAATCAAGCATCTCCCTGCTTTTATTAGTTCATCATTGTTTGTTTTAACATGACATGAAGTGTGATGTCACATGAGATGTCAATACTGTATATTGTATCACAATGCTGTTCAAATTGTAAACGTTGCTTATCTTTCATGCTCTTGCAACCTAAGGGGCCAACCACTTATTGGGTGTTCAATTTATTATAATGTCATTTCCCTACCCTTTCTTTGTATACATGCCATCTATCCAACCCCTGAACCTCTCTCCCACACCCTGCACAAAGTACACGTTTTAACTCATTCTCGATCAATGATTTCATACCAAGCTGCAGTCAGAACATTCCTTGCTACATGGCATGAAGGTTTTGGCAAAAGTGAAGATGCCTGTGTTTGTTCCCAATCACACTGAAGAACTAATAGAGTAATTAAACTGATGGGGAATTTTTTTTGTTGTTGTTGAAAAACTTGTTCCTTTTGTGCAATACAACATTTCGGATCATGGGAGACAGAGGGGACAGAGGGTATAAAAAACAAATGCACCAACAGTGGGGACAGTGGGACAACAACAACAAAGATGAACATAAAAAGTAGAGTAGAGAGGGAAGGAAATATAGTAAGAGGAGTAGGTTTGAGCGATCGAGGAAGGGTAAAAAGGATCATGGCTAGATATGGAGGATTGCATGAGGTGGTGGTGCACCTCTAATTTGAAGATGATGGAGGCAGGAGCAGGATTGCAGTGTCGTGGGAAGAAGATTGCTGCACTAGTCTGAGAAAAGAGGAACAAAGGAGTGGAGGTGTGCAGTAAGAATGGATTCTTGGAGTTTCATGAGGAAGGGGTCACTGGAGGAACGTGTGCTGGGGAGGGTAGAAGGGATGAGAGAACAATTAAGACAAGAAGAGATGCTTTAGAAAACAGAAAGAGTCCGCTAACCTATCCGTGCTTGTTCCACCGGCGTGCATTGTCCACGGTCGGTGCAGACAGATTACACATCCAATTACTTTAACAATGTGGCTTGAAGTTTTTTTTTCTTCCTCAAAACAGCAGGGCCTTGAAGAAACGTGATAGGATTTCAAATTACTCCACCGGATGGCACCTACAATGCAGGATGGCCTCGAGTTATGCACACTCACATCTTAGTGTAAGGTGAGTTACGCACACTCACCTAAGAGGTGAGTTATGCACACTCACCTCTTGCTTGGGTTCGAATCTCAACCCAGCTATAAACTGTCATCCCAGTGTTTCACAGGCAGGGCAATTCATCAATGTGTGTTCTGCCCCTTGGATGGATGTTAAACTGGCCGTCTCATCTGCCGGCGTTAGTTGGTGGACATTAAAAATTCCACGGTGTCTTAGCGAAAAGTAGGTAATTTATCTCCAGAAACCCAGAAAAAATTACAAATTCCTGCCCTAACTACTCCTGGTAAGGCAATGGCAAACCACCCAGAATGACTCTTGCCAATAAACTGCTTCTGCAGCATCGACGCTCTGTGACAGAGTGCGGTACATCATAATCGGAGAATTATATGACGTAGCAAATTTCTCCATCGTACTATAACATAACAAACAATGTCAGATGAATGAAACTGATGGCATGCAACAAGCATAAGTATCCAGGCATCCACCGCAAGGCAACTACAATTCACAAATCAGATATCTCGGATTTTATAAACAAACTGTATTTCACGTGTGCATGAACATGTATTCACATAATATTATGTAAAGTAAGTACATTGTTTACATTACACATAATTTCTGGATGTAGCGAATGCTGTTGCTGCTTCGATCTCTGTTTCTGTGAAGTCGGTAAGAATGGCATGATAGCGGGGTGGAGAGGGGACGTGAAAGGGTTAAATAATCCCCTGTTTCGATGAAGTGATGAAGAAATATGGAATGATCAATGTGGGAATGCCCTTTTGTTTTTATGAGCAGGAGAAGGGGAGCACATATTTTGGAAAACTCTATGTGCAGCATCTAACTCCATATGTCCAAATGTTATACATGTCGATGCCCGTGGGTTATCCCCCGGGTTCTGGCCTACTAGTCTTCTATGCTACAAAAAGGAGCAGTGCGTCCTTTCGTGTGTCCGTGCTCCTGACCCCTCTCTACCTTTAGACTCCTTGACACTCCGAAGACCCCTTAATACCCGAAGACCATTTAGAGCCGAAAGACCCCTTAAGATCCCAAGGACCCTTTAAGACCCCTATACCAAATACCCTCAAGAAAATACCCTCAAGGCAAATAGAAAACGGTGTCCATGACAACAATTTCACCCCTTTATAATGAAATGCGATATTTTTGTGATTTTATTATTGCGAAACCTCAATAATGTTTCAAGATATCAGACTGAAACTTACAATGCATATTTCTACGTATGTGTTGTATATGTGTATAAAATCTGGTCAAAATTAGTCAAAGGTCAACATCAATGCCATCAAAAACATGTAAAACACCAATTATACCACAATTAGAAAATGTATCAACCAAATTTGTTATGCACAACATTCCATCATGTAAAACACATGACAGGTGAAATGTAAAAAAAATATAACAAATTGCTGTTTCCATGGCAACCATTGTTTTATTTGGATTTCACAAGTGTTGTATTGTGCACGATATGTATATATATATATTTGTTACGAATTCTGGCCCGCCTGGCGTGCGATCGGCCACATAACTCGAATCGCGACCGCGTCACCCACCGGACGGACAATTCAGTCGTGACCCTCCTGGAACTACCGCCAGGAGCCAGTCACGGGTGGGGGTTTAACCTCACCAACGATCGTGCCAATTGCCCACCCGCGCAGGATAGGGTTGCTCGCCAAATTCGACCTACCTAAGTACCTGCGCGAGTAGTCGACCGGGCGATCGTACCTCGCCGCAGGTCGCCTAGGACGCGACCGCTTAAGCGGTCCGTTCCGTGCTACAGTGATAACCGAGCGGTGTTATCGCCGACCTCAACGGATCAGATTCTATTTACTGGGTGCTTACACCCTTCTACAATTCCTTCCGTGATTCAAGATGGCACTTTCAATGGGGGAAAGAGACGACGAACGGGATACATTTCACACAAGGACATTTATTATAGCAAGCACATATTACATACACAACACAAGCAAGGAATCATGCAATAGACAAACGACAAAGAAAGTACTACTACCGACTACAATGATGTACAGTCACTTACACAGTTTACTTAACAGACAGCGCCACACCATGCATACAAAAATAAAAGGAAAAGAAAGGACCTCCCTTTCGTGCCGGTGAACCCTCTCCGGCACTCTCCTCGTCCGGACGCGCCTCGACCCTGGACCACCGCTCGCACCCTTACGACTTGGTGCCCAGAGGAGAAGACGAGCCTTCGCCGATCCAGAGCCCACTTCGACGATCCAGAGCCCGACGAATCCAAACACGACGATCCAGAGCCGAAGATTCCAAACACGACGATCCAGAGCCCGAAGAGGAGAGCTCAAACACGACGTCCCAGGGCGAAGAAGAGGAGAGCTCAAACACGACGTCCACCAAGAGAGAGAAGCACTCGACACCGACAGAGAGAGAGGAAGAATCCAACACGATGATCCAGGCAGGAGAGAGAAACGTCGACCCTGGCGACCAAGGAGAGAGTGACGTCGATGGAGAGAGAGAGAGAGAGGAAGAATCCAACACGATGATCCAGGCAGGAGAGAGAGAAACGTCGACCCTGCGACCAAGGGAGAGAGTGACGTCGACGAGAGAGAGGAAGAATCCAACACGATGATCCAGGCAGGAGAGAGAGAAACGTCGACCCTGGCGACCAAGGAGAGAGAGTGACGTCGACGGAGAGAGAGAAGAATCCAACACAATGATCCAGGCAGGAGAGAGAGAAACGTCGACCCTGGCGACCAAGGGAGAGAGTGACGTCGACGGAGAGAGAGGGAAGAATCCAACACGATGAATCCAGGCAGGAGAGAGAGAAACGTCGGACCCTGGCGACCAAGGGAGAGAGTGACGTCGACGGAGAGGAGAGGAAGAATCCAACACGATGATCCAGGCAGGAGAGAGAGAAACGTCGACCCTGGCGACCAAGGAGAGAGTGACGTCGACGGAGAGAGAGGAAGAATCCAACACGATGATCCAGGCAGGAGAGAGAGAAACGTCGACCCTGGCGACCAAGGAGAGAGTGACGTCGACGGAGAGAGAGGAGAGAATCCAACACAATGATCCAGGCAGGAGAGAGAATGAGGACTTGACTTCGACCAACAGAGAGAGAGAAGAATCCAACACGATGATCCAGGCAGGAGAGAGAAACGTCGACCTGGCGACCAAGGGAGAGAGTGACGTCGACAGAGGACGAGAGAGAGGAAGAATCCAACACAATGATCCAGGCAGGAGAGAGAATGAGGACTTGACCTCGACCACACAGAGAGAGAGGAAGAATCCAACACGATGATCCAGGCAGGAGAGAGAAACGTCGACCCTGGCGACCAAGGGAAGAGTGACGTCGACGGAAGAGAAGAGAGGAAGAATCCAACACAATGATCCAGGCAGGAGAGAGAATGAGGACTTGACCTCGACCACACAGAGAGAGAGGAAGAATCCAACACGATGATCCAGGCAGGAGAGAGAAAACGTCGACCTGGCGACCAAGGGAGAGAGTGACGTCGACGGAGAGAGAGAGGAAGAATCCAACACAATGATCCAGGCAGGAGAGAGAATGGGACTTAGACCTCGACCACACAGAGAGAGAGGAAGAATCCAACACGATGATCCAGGCAGGAGAGGAAACGTCGACCCTGGGACCAAGGAGAGAGTGAGAGGACGTCGACGGAGAGAGAGGAAGAATCCAACAACGATGATCCAGGCAGGAGAGAGAGAAACGTCGACCCTGGCGACCAAGGGAGAAGTGACGTCGACGGAGAGAGAGGAAGAATCCAACACGCATGATCCAGGCAGGAGAGAGAGACGTCGACCCTGGCGACCAAGGGAGAGAGTGACGTCGACGGAGAGAGGAAGAATCCAACACGATGATCCAGGCAGGAGAGAGAGGAAGAATCCAACACGATGATCCAGGAGGCAGGAGAGAGAGGCCGAGCCTGCGCGCGGTCCGCCCTATATAGTGTGGGGCTCCGCCCCTTCGCTCCACCCCCTTTTTGGCTCCGTCTCTCCTCTAGCCCTTTCGAGAAGCTCCTCGAAAAGGGGCGTTCCCTCCTCACGGCCGCTCACACCCCGTATCCACCAATCGCCAGCGAGCTCTCGCAGCCTCTCCGTCAGCCCCGGCGCCGCAAAAAAAGGCGGGAAAACTCGTGCGCCGTTGTAGGCCTTTCACGGGGCCTTCGTTTGAAGTCTTCGGACGGTCCAAAATAACGATAGAACAGAAAAACGGCTATCTCAAGAGTCGCACCCGATGAATCACACGAATTCCCTTTAAACAACGGTGGGAACTTTCTGCACATAAACTTAGCGTCATAACTGATCTAAGGACCCTTTATGGTGTATTGCGAATTTCCACAGCCGTAACAATATATATATTTATCACTAACAAATAGTTCTGAGAAGCCAGCCAGAGTCTATAAGGTAAACATGTACCACGTGACACGGTCCATATCATCACTTTATGTTGAATTCCGTTTCTACCATTACACACTTAAAAAATTGCTCATTTGAGGTGAAACATCTACAAACCCATCAAAGACGGGTACCGTGTTAGTCTTTATAATAATACGCTTGTTTGTCCGCCCGCCTGTGTGTAATGCTCCTTTCAACGCATTGGTTGGACATTTGGCCTGACTCAACCCCAACTGCAACCTGAAAAATCATATGGCCACCATTTTGGTGATATGTGAAGCCAAATATATCTTCAGAGCTGTCATGTTCACAATCGCCATACCCTCACTACAAGTTTTCCCCTTCAGTGTAAAATCACCAAAGTGACTGTTAAAAAGGATTGTCAAATATCTAAAGAGTAGAGCCGATAGGTGTTACAGGCCTTCTGAAGGCCACATTAAGTATAGGCCTCAGGCTTCAGTCCTTAGGCTTCAGGCCTCTGGTGTCAGCCTATGTCAGCCAATTATAATGTATCTGAGCTATATAACCACGATGTATTAAACCCGAATCCTATCCAGGTTCCAACTGATGACTCCATCTTTAGTCTTTACTTCTTCGGGTTCCTTCTTGGTCTTCCGTTTCATTATGTTTGCACCATATCTTGATGCTGTGTGGACTGTGCTTCCCTGCTGACGGACTTCTGGTAGCTTGTACACGTTGCTGTATTTGAGCCTGGGGAGTCAGGTCAGGTCAGGTATGGGAGCATGCACCCGAACAGCGCGTAGCTGCATCTACTTTCTGCCAGAACTCTAAGTGCCTCTGTCTGGCCATCCCCGAAAGCAGATCCATCTCCTTGAGATGGCCCATCCCCATCTGCTTGAGATGTTGATCAATCTGTTGCAACCACGAGGTAGGTGGTTGGCCCATTGGCCTCCTCCACTCACGAGGCTCCCTCGCTGAAAGAATTTGGTGAGCAGAATCAGCGTCAGAAAAATGAGGCACATGTCCATACAGCCACAGCTGATGCTCACAGATGATGCAGGTAACAAATCTCATTTGAGTCTCTCTCAGCAACCGCTCATTGGACATAAAGTCCGACCAGGCATTGCGAAGGATTTTCCGAAGAGACCTGGTACCAAGGAATGAAGTCTCTGTCTCAGATCCCTGGTCGGAGTCAAAGTCTCACATCCATAGAGCAAGACTGGAAGCACAAGGACCTGAAGTCTCGGTCTTTCGTCCTCCGCACAGGTACTTGGCAGTGCCACACCCTATGATCCAGTGAATCCATGAATTTCCAGACCCGACCCAGACGTCTGTTAACCTCTGGCTCACAGCCAGCAGAGACATGAATATCACTGTCAAGGTAAGTGAATCTCTCTGTGACCTCAACATCCTCACCACAAACAGGTACAGACAAGATAGCAGCATCCACGATGTCATTGAAAGCCTGGATCTTAGTTTTAACCCAGGAAACCCATAATCCCAGTGGCTCAGACTCCTCATTCATCACCATGAGGGCCCCCAAAAGGATATCCAGAATCTTCGCAAAGATGACTGCAATCATCTGCGAAAATCAAGGTCAGAGATCTTGACATATTCCAAACAATGCCACTGCAACTTGATCTCTCCGACATCCTCCCCAGAATCCAGTCCAATACAAGTGCTGAAAAGTGTGTGTGTGTGGGGGGGGGGGGGGGGGGCAGTACACACCGGTGACGAACTCCAGTAACAACTGGAAATAAGTCAGAGATGGTTTCAACACATCTCACAGCACTCTCAGTTTCCAGAGTATCATTCAGACATCAATGATTGCAATTTTGGTGGCATCCCACGAAGACCAAGAATCGTCCAGAGGGCAATCCCGATTCACTGAATCAAATGCTTTGAAAAGATCAACGACAAGAAATAAACCAAATGTCACCGCGCAGGTTGACCCGTATCTTGCCAAAAGGTGAAACGTGTGACTTCTTGAAGGTCACACTGAGTGAACAGAGCTGCTATCCACCGGAGCGACTCCTTGAGGAATATCTGCCTACGAGAGATTCCGATGAGAATCGTTCTACAGAGTAACCATGAAAAATATGTGTTTGCCTCAATAACGTCACCAAATGACGTCATAATGTCTCAAGCTTGACATATCTAGAAAAGCACTCATCGAGGTGTTCAATTTGAGGTACTACACGATATGGTTCCTAAAAACTTGAAAATTTGACCTTGGGGTCAAATATGTTTGACCTCAGGCGCTAACCATGAAGGTCAAGGCCAATCGCCACCAAAAACTAATCAGCTGAGCACACAGAACCATATACTACATTCCCATAAAGTTTGGAGACGATTCGATTAAATTACTCAAAAAATAAGGGTTTCGTCGACTCCCTGATTATGCGACAAAGTGACCTTGACCTTTGACCTTGACCTTCAAATTGTATGCGCTGAAAGGGACCTCTATAGGCCTCTGATATGCGAAGTTACAAAAATTTCCAAATGATAACTGTGCTCTGCAGAGTGATTTATACGTGATTACAGACAAAAAAAAAAAACATACGAAAGGTCAAGGCCAATCGCCACCAAAAATTATTGAGCTGAGCACCAAGACCATGAACTATATTCCCATGAAGTTTAAAGACGATCCGATCAAAATTACTCAAAAAAATAAGGGTTTCGTCGACTCCCCTGATTTGCGACAAAGTGACCTTGACCTTTGATCTTGACCTTCAAATTTTGTGCGCTGAAAAGGGACCTCTATAGGCCTCTGATATGCGAAGTTACAAAAAATTTCCAAATGATAACTGTGCTCTGCCAGAATTTTTTATACGTGATTACAGACAAAAAATAAAAAAAAAATAACAAAAAAAAAACATACAAGCTGACTAACATATCTTGCAAAAAATTCGTTTTGGCAAGATAAAAAAAATGAAAAAGAAGAGCAAGGATACGGTCAATCGTGACCTCTTTTGGTGTAAAGCCTGACTGCTCTGGACGCTGGTGCTCAAGCAGATGGTGGCGAACCCTATCAAGAAATATCTGGACAAAGACCTTGCCTGGCAATGAGAGCAGCGTCACCCCTCGGTAGTTGTTGTAAGTCTTGGCGATCACCCTTCCCTTTCCAGAGGGGTACAACAAGGCCCTCCTTCCAGTCAGTTGGGATGATGCCCTGTGTTCCAGGCAGAGCACAGAACTGCATGCAACGATATGAGTACAGCATTTCCACCAACCTTGAGAATTTCAGCATGGATGCCACAAATCCCAGGAGCTTTTCCCCATTTCAACCGGTTCGCCGCAGTCTGTGTTTCCACAAACAAAGGTGGACTGCAGTTGATTGGAGGGTCAGCAATAGGGATAGTAACACAACTGATATCCAACTCAACAGCTGGTCAATCAGCCTTGTACAGCCGCTCAAAGTCACCGGCCCAGTGCACCTTCACTTCGGACTCCTCTGGCAAGAGCTCACCAACCTCCACTCCAACTGCAGTACACTGATGGACAGGCTTTGAGGAATGCAATGCATAAATTCCCCTGTAAGCAGGGTGAGAATCACTTGACCACAGGTGATGCTCTACCCCTCAAGATTCCTCGCCTCCTTGTCCACCCTTGGTGCACGTGCAGTTTTACGCCTCAGATCCCTGAACAGCTCCACTCTGCCATTCATCCTGGCCCTGCGACTCTGGTCAATGGTATCCAGTGTCCCCTGAGAGACAAAATTCTTCTTCGCCCTAACGTTGAGTTTCAAGACATCCACCGGCAACATCAAGGACGGTGGTGTTGAAGGCACTCCACAACTCTTCAGGATCCCCCAAAAGCACCCGGACTCCCCAAATCTCCACTCAGCCTGTTCACAAAACTCCTCAGCTACCCTGTCATCCTTGAGCTTGCCACATCCAGCCTCGCTGGGATGCTACATTCTCCTGGATTTCAGCTGCAACTTCAGAGTTGCTATTGCAAGCCTGTGGTCAGTTTACTGAAATCTATCCGTCCAGGTTCTTCCTGACATCTTTTATTCCTTTTATCCTTTCACACTTATTTCTAATTTTCTCACAGTTCTCTTTATTCATTTTAATTATTGCTTTTTATTCTCTTTCATCTCTTTTTTCCTCTCTTTCATTGTCTATCTCTCTTAGGAAAAGTTAATTCTTGCAGAAGTTTTTCTGTAGGCCCACTTGGCTGTGCCTGGATGGGTTTGAGGTTAGTGGAGTCGCGGCTGAACCCCGAATCCTATCCAGGTTCCTCCTGATGACTCCATCTTTGCTCTTTACCTCTTGGGTTCCTTCTTGGTCTCCAATTTCACTATGTACATCTGCAGTGGGCATGTTTTTGCTTCAAACCAGGTTTTTTATTTTATTTTCAGGAGCGACTGAGACGGCGATCGGTTGCCTATAATACTGCCAAATAACTATGTAGCATTGTCTCGAGCAGGGCTTTTACATCAGAGGTTCTGCGGGTCCCTGCTATATTTACTTTCAACGATGTGTATATATTCATCAGGAAGAATATAATTGGTTTAGGGTCTTTATTGCAACAATTAGGCAGCTCATGGTCACTTGAGAGTTGCAATTCCACGGGTTTCCACATATCTCGTGGGATTGGAGTTGGACAGATGACCATGATAGACCATGACATGTAGGAGCCATGCTGTTGCTGCTTCAATCGTGGTTTCTGTGATGTCGGTGATGGTATCATAGTGGGGTGTATAGGGGAGGCGTAAGCGTTTAATATTCTGCTGTTTAGAAGAGGTAATGAAATAAGTCATGATCGATGTGGGAATGCCCTTTTGCTTTAATGAGTGGGAGAGGGGAGAGGGGAGGGGAGGAAAGAGAGTTGAGGTTGGGAGTGGGGGAGGGGGTGAGAGCAAAGATTAGGCAGAGTTGGCAGGGGGAGGTTGAGGAGTTGCGGTAGGAGTTGTGGAGGGGAGGGGGTTTGAAGGCTTGGAGTGGGGAAGGGTTTGAAGCCTCAGGTTTGGGAGGGGTGGTTGAGGACTTGGAATTGGAAGGCAGAGGTTGAGGACTTGGGTTCTGGGAGGGGGGGGGGGGTGGGGGGAGGAAGTTGAGAACTTGAAGTCACATTTTACATTGCACGTAAATATTCCATGGGTCCCTGCTCATAAGTTTATAATGTCAATCAAAATATTGAAACGGCTCTTGGATGGCAATGAGCCAAGGGTTCCTTGTACCCCTCGAACCCTCTCCATATGTTAGTAATATGAAACAGTAGAGTAAACTGAGGACTTTCAACATGGCCACATCCTTACCCAGCACTCCCCAATGGAGATCATAAGTATACCTTTATCACCTCCTCTCGAACCCCCACCAGCCCCCTTGGGGAATTTTATTTCGTGCTCTGAGAATGCTGCACAAACCACCTATGTTTGGTGCGTTCAGCAGGTTTTGGATATTACTCCAACATTATTTACTTTAAAGTCAAGAGCCAGCAAGAATGGCAATTAGTTTTCAAATTTAAAATTACCCTCACTGGAAGTTTTTTTTTTATCTACCCTTCTCCTCCCTCTTAACGATCCAAGGATGTGTTTGTTGCAGCTTCATCAAAAAATCTTCCAGCATGTAATTTCACCATAACTTGTAGTGTAGAACGTGAGGAAAATAATGATGAACCGAAGAGAAATTCTACTCGTGGAGGAATCAAGCTTTACTCGTGTGTATTACTCGATATGGCATGGCAGGATGGTCTACAGGTGTGCGAACTCGATTTTGACCTGTCCTGTCTAGATTGGAACCCCGACCCAGCTATAAACTGTCATCCTGGTGTTTCACATGCAGGGCGAGGCATCGATGTGTGTGCCATCCCTTGGAAAGACGAAGACCGGAGGGCCCATTTGCCAGCACTAATTGATGGTGAAAGTAAAAGATCTTTCAAGAAGAGTAGGCAAGTTATTTCCGGCACCCTGAACAAACGAAAAATTCCTCTCCTGATTGATTCCTGGGATGATCATGACAACCCCCCAGGATAACCCTGACCAAATCAACAAGCAAAACGCTTACCAAACCACCCAACGTAACCCTTACCAAAATCATCCAACATCACCCTGACCAAACACTCCAACATAACCCTTGCCAAAACCACCCACATAACCCTTACCAAATCACTCAACATCACCTCACCAAACACCCAACATGCCCTTACCAAACCCCCACATAACCCTCACCAACCACCCAACATAACCCCTTACCAAATCATCACTCAACACACCCTACCAAACCACCCAACATAACCCTTACCAAACCAACAATAAACCTTACCAATCACTCAACATCACCCTGAACCAACCACCCAACATAACCCTTGCCAACCACCCAACATAACCTTACCAAATCACTCAACATCACCCTGACCAAACCACCCAACATAACCCTTGCCAACACCACCAACATAGCCCTTACCAAACCACCCAACTAACCCTTACCAAATCACCCAACATAACCTTACCAAACCACCCAACATAACCCTTACCAAATCACCCCAACATAACCCTTACCAACCACCCAACATAACCCTTACCAAACACCCAACATACCTTACCAACCACCCAACATAACCCTTAACCAAACGCACCCAACATAACCCTTCAACCACCCAACATACACCTTACCAAACCACCAACATAACCTTGCCAAACCACCCACATAACCCTTACCAAATCACTCAACATCACCTGACCAAACCACCCAACATAACCTTACCAATCACTCAACATCACCCTGACCAAACCACCCAACATAAACCCTTACCAACCACCCAACATAACCTACCAAACCACCAACATAACCTTACCAAATCACTCAACATCACCCTGACCAAACCACCCAACATAACCTTACAAACCACCCACATAGCCCTTACCAACCACCCAACATAACCCTTACCAAATCACTCAACATCACCCTGACACAAACCACCAACATAACCCTTACCAAACCACCCACATACCTACCATAACCACCCAAATAACCTAACAAACCACCCAACATAAACCCTTACCAATCCTCAACATCAACCCTGACCAAACCACCCAACATAACACTTACCAAACCACCCAACATAACCTTACAAACCACCCAACATAACTTTACCCGACACTCAAATAACCCTCACATAACTCCAGTGAGGAATATAACCCTTACCAAACCACCCAACTAACCCTTACAAACCAAACCCAACATAACCCTTACCAAACCACCCAACATAACCGTTACCGACCACCAACATAACCTCCCATAACTCCAGTGAGGATAATATACCTTACCAAACCCCACATACCTTACCAAACACCCACCATAACCCTTAAAAAAAACCCCCAATGTAACCCTTACCAAACCACCAACACATCCTTACCAACCACCCAAATAACCCTTACCAAACCACCCAACACAACCCTTATGAACCACCAAACAATAACCCTTACCAAACCACCCAACATAACCTTAAAAAAAAAAAACACCCAAACATAACCCTTACCAAACCACCCAACATAACCCTTATCAAACCACCCAACATAACCCGAACTGAGAGACGACTATGGCAGTTCTGACACTTTTAAGCTTGTCCTTTTCTTCTCTTTAACTTTCTATATTCCTGAGATGGAGGAGGTTTTGTGACATTTTCTCGTCCATTTCCCTTTTACTCTTCCTTATCATTCTCCCACTCGATTTTACGAATATGAAACACTCTCAACCACACACCCTTACAAGGATATATTCTGTATATCCCAGGGATTTGGCGCAGGAGGGGGCCATTCGGCTCATCATGCCTGTGCTATGCCAACCCCAGATCCCATCACCCATCCACACACAAGCCTCCTGGAATTCAAATCCTGCCAATATCCCCTATCTCCAATGCATCCAGGTACCTAAATCTAATTCCAATATTTAAATCTATATACCCTTTGTGCTGCCACTGCACAAGTCAGGTTTTTCTGTTTCTTTTTCTTCTTCTCATGCTTCTACTTCTTCTTCTTCTTCTGTTATCGAACGCTCACCCAAGAGCTTACACATTCGATGCTCCATAAAAACGAGGTGATCCTATTTAAAAGCACAGTGGGAGTGACAGGTTCAACGATGGAAAGAAATTGAGCAATGAAAGACGAAGGAAGAATTAAAATCCCCAAATGTACAGAAATCAAGTCTCAGCCTTTTCCCACAACTTCCAATTAAGCTCCAAAGTGTGTATTCAGAAAACCACCATTCTGTCCCTGTTGCCATTCCCTGGCACAGCAAATATGCGTTAAGGACTTTATGATGTTTTTCTTGGTATATACAATTAACCTTTTGTAATTAATCAACCATTAAAGGTCCACCGAATCAGAAAATCATGTTGGGTTTAATGAGTCGACATGGCTTCACTGAACATGTAATCGTTCTTCTTTTCTTGAATAAATATCTTGGAAGGAAGATTTTAATTTTATTTGGTGCCCTTTTATGCTTGATTGGCACCGCCCCTCCCATGATGACATCTCGACCTTTGGTGGCATCTATACGTGGGAGAAATGCATGTTTCGCCTGCAAGTCACCCAGATAGCCCAGATGGCAGAGCACTGGTACAGTTTTCCAGAGTAGCTGAGTTCAATATTGCTGGTCTGGGAATGTAATGTTTCCCACTTCTACGTATAATCTTTATTTCTTGTTGATTAAAAAAAGAAATAAAATAATATGGTTGAATTCATTACCTGAGATGCAAATCCAATTAAAATTTCATGTCAATCGGATTAAAATTGAGGATTTTAGAAATTGCACCAAAGTTGTTGACCTTTGGCCTATGTTGACGTTTTTGCCTACATTGACCTCAAAAATAATAGGTGGTTCAATTGAGTGACCTGATATGCAAATGCTCTTCAAATTTCAAGTTAATCGGATGAAAAGTGTCAATTTTAAAAATCTGGCCGACGTTGTCATTTTAAACTACGTTAACCTTTTGGCCTATGTCGACCTCAAAAATAATACTTGGTTGAATTCAGTAACCTGATATGCAAATCCTCTTCAAATTTCAAGTCGATCAAATGAAAATTGAGGATTTTAGAAATTCGGCCATTTTGACCTTTTGCCCGATGACCTCAAATATCGTTGGTAGTTGGATTCAGTGACCTGATATGCAAATCCTCTTCAAATTTGAAGTCAATCGGATGAAAATTGAGGATTTTATCAATTCGATAAAGTTGTTGACCTTTGGCCTCTGATGACATTTTGACCTCAAAAATAAATAGGATTCTGTCAGACCACCAACTCCACCATTTGGTGAAGTTTCATGAAGATCGGTTTAAAAATTGTGACCTGTAGGCGATTAAAGGTGAGTGGACAGACAAACAAATGGAAGCGATCAACATATTTGTCAATAAAAAAAACGAAATTGCCAAGTGACAAACAGAGACAGACATTGGTGAAAACAGAACCTCCATCCACCTTCGTTGGCGGAAGTAATGAATGCTTAGCAATTGAACATCATTTTTTCTGCATTACACTCGTTGATAACTTCACCAATGTGAGTACTAAGCAGGTTGATCAAAATCTTTTGTGATCACAATATTGAGGATATGTACAAAGAAGTGATCGCTGTTTATATTTGTCCCAAAGAGTAACCTTTAATCCCCCTCACTGCCCCCTTACTGCACTTGAATTTTTTCTCACCACACATTGTCGCTCCGTCAGTGCCAGGATTGAGATGTCAAGATCAGGATGATAATCATTCGCAACCAGCTCAGGGCTGCAGTGGAGGGAAGATCGTTCAATAAGTTCTTCTTAATATCCTGTTTGACCATTGTTCATAAACCTACATTTGATCACAGACACTCGCTGGATAGCTGATCAGGTCTGAACTGGATGTGTTATTTAATTATCAGTTGTCTGCAACCTGGATTTGAATGTCGACCTGGCTATAAACTGTCTCTCTGGTGTTTCGCATGCAGGACAATGTACATCGGAAGGACTTAATAAGCCCGTGGACCCGTCTGCCAGACTCAGTTGTTGGTTGACATTAAAGATTCCACGGTGTCTGGTACCCATTCCTCCCCTACCTCCTCCTCCCCGACGTTGAAGTCTGGAGAGGGGTAGTTTTCGTGAGTTTGGATTAACACATTATTCTTATCAACAGGGATCCTCGATGAGGACAGCTGAGGCATAATTTGAGCAGAAAGGCAAGCTGGCGGAGAATCGTACAAACAGGAACTCAGACATTTTCACATTTCTTTCCGAAAAGTCCTATTTTATTCCAAACACTCATTGTAGTTCACGAATGCATATTGGACTGGGATCCAATTATGAATTCAGCCCGCTCGTTGCATCATCACTGAGTGCACCTGTGCCGCTGATGCAGACAGTGCCCCCTCCTGTACATTCAGGAAGAAATTTGTCATTTGTTCAGGATGCTGTCAATAACTTGCCTCCTCTTAGCGAACGCACAGGGTAGGATATTTAACATCCATTAACTCATGCCAGCAGACGAGATACCCGGCTTATTGAGGTCCATCCGATGGACGGTGCACACATTGATGCATCGTCTTGCATATGAAGCACCAGGATGGTAGTTTATAGCTGGGTCGACATTCGAACCCAGGCTCGACAGAGCAGATACGAGTGCACATACCTCGAGGTTATTCTACCAGCCCAACACGAAAGTCAATGATACAAGTACGGGATAATAATATGAACAACAATATAAAAATTATTTTGAAATAATAATGAGAAATTTGATAATTAGGATGATTTTTGAAACCTAAGAGCAATGATATCAAGACCCAGGTCTCGAATGATCAGGATAAATGACAAGAAAACATCGGCGGCATGTTATTTTCCTTGGGGAGTTCCATCAGATCTCAGGCAAAGTGGTTAGAAAGACAATGTGTATAGAGCATGAAAAAGGCATGAGGGAAGATGGCATCTTCATTTCATCATCTACCCGGTACAAGCTCCTCAAGAGAACCAGGATAAGTTTGCAAAGCATTGCGAGATCGTGTATATATACAGGGGGCTGCAAAAGTAGGTATACAGTAATGAAAAACAAAACGTGCGCACAAAACGTATTTTATTGATTATATAAGCATATCAATAAAACAATAATAACATATCAAATATAACATATCAATAATAACCATATCAATAATAAACATATCAATAATAAATATATCAATAATAACCATATCAATAATACCATATCAATAAAAATATCAATAATACCATATCAATATAATAACATATCAATAATAACCATAATAACATATCATAATAACATATCAATAATAACCATATCAAATAATAACATATCAATAATAACTTCAATAATAACCATATCAATAATACATATCAATATAACATATTAAATAATAAACATATCAATAATACATATCAATAATAAATTCATAATATCCATATCAATATAACATCAATATACATACCATAATAAAACACTATCAATATAACCATATCAATAATAACATACAATAATAACATCTTCTCTCTTCTTCTTCTTTCGGCTACTCCCGTTAGGGGTCGCCACAGCGATCAACCGTCTCCATTTCGCTCTATCCTCCACATCTTCCATTGACACTCCAACCCCCGCATGTCCGCCTCACCGTATCCATGAACCTCTTCTTTGGCTTCCTCTTCTCCTCTGCCTGGCGGCTCCATCTTCAACATCCTTCTCCCGATTACTCCGCTTCCTTCCTGTGCCATGTCCAAACATCTCAATCTCGCCTCTCTCACTTTGTCTCCAAACCGTCCTACCTGTGCTGTCCCTCTAATATACTCATTTCTTATCCTATCCATCCTCGTCACTCCCAACGAGAATCGCAGCATCTTTAACTCTGCACCTCCAGCTCTGCTTCCTGTCTTTTTGTTAGCGCACCGCCTCCAAACCATACAACATAGCTGGTCTCACTACCGTTCTTATATACTTCCCCTTCACTCTTGCAGCTACCCTTCTGTCACAGATCACTCCTGCAACTCTTCTCCACCCACTCCATCCTGCCTGCACTCTCGTTTTCACTTCTCTCCCACACTCTCCGTTACTTTGGACAGTTGATCCCAAGTATTTAAACCCATCACCCTTCCCCACCTCAACTCCTTGCAAACCGCACCATACCACACCCTCCCTCTCATTTACGCACATGTACTCCGTCTTACTCCGACTGACTATCATTCCCTTCTCTCCAGTGCGTACCTCCATCTCCCGAGGCTCACCTCAGCTGCTCCCTACTCTCCTACAGATCATGATGTCATCCGCATCATAGTCCATGGAGACTCCAGTCTGATCTCGTCCGTCAACCTGTCCATCACCATTGCAAACAGGAAAGGGTCAGAGGTCGATCCTTGGTGCAATCCACTTTTACCTTAAACCGGTCCGTCATTCCTACCGCACACCTCACCGCTGTCACACTGTCCTCATACATATCCTAAACGATCCTCACATACTTCTCCACCACTCCCGACTTCCTCCTACATGCCACAACTCCTCTCTTGGCACCATCATAAGCTTTCTCTAAATCCACAAACACACAATGTAACTCCTTCTGGCCTTCCCTATACTTCTCCATCAACATTCTCAAAGCAAACATCGGATCAGTGTGCTCTTTCCTGGCATAACCCATATTGCTGCTCACAGATCGTACCTCTCTCTCTCACTAGCTTCCACTACTCTTTCCCACACTTCATGGTGTGGCTTAACAACTTATCCCTCTGTAATTTCCACAGCTCTGCACATCACCCTTATTCTTGAAAATCGAACCAGTAAACTTATCTCCACTCCTCCGGCATCCTCTCACTTTCCAAGACTTTATTAAACAATCTTGTTAACAACCCACTGCCATCTCTCTAAGCACTTCCAGCCTCCACTGGTATACCATCTGGCCAACCGCCTTTCCACTTTTCATCTTCTTCATAGCAGTCCTCACTTCATCCTTACAGATCCACCCCACTTCCAGATTCACTATCTCCACCTCTTCCAACCTTCTCTCTCTCTCATTTTCTCATTCATCAGCTCCTCAAAGTACTCCATCCACCTTCTCACACACTCTCCTCGCTCGTCAGCACATTCCCATTTGCGTCCTTTATCACCCGAACCTGCAGCACATCCTTCCCAGCTCGGTCCCTCTGTCTTGCATCGGTATAAACCTTTTCCCTTCTTTTGTATACCAACTTCTCATACAGCTCGTCATATGCCTTTTCCTTGGCCTTTGCCACCTCTCTTTTTGCCTTTCGCCGCCACTCTTGACTCCTGCCTACTTTCTTCATCTCTCTGACGATCCCACTTCCTTTTCGCAACCCCTTCTCCTTATACTTTCCTGTACTTCCTCGTTCCACACCAAGTCTCCTTATCTTCCTTCCTCTGTCCAGATGTCACACAAGTACCTTCCTAGCTATCTCCCTCACCACTTCTGCTGTAGTTGCCAATCATCCACCCATCTTTACCACCATCCAACGCCTGTCTCACCTCTCCCTAATTTCACGCAACAGTCTTCCTCCTTCAGCTTCCACCATCTGGTCCTTGGTTCAGCCCTCACTCTCTTCCTCAACCTCACCTCTAAAGTCATCCTCAGACCACCATCGATGCTGTCGAGCTACACTCTCCCCTGCCACCACCTTACAGTCACTAATCTCTTTCAGGTTGCATCTCCTGCTTAAGATGTAATCCACCTGTGTGCACTTTCCTCCACTCTTGTAGTTCACCCTGTGTTCCTTCTTCTTCTTGAATACGTATTTACCACTGCCATTTCCATTCTTTTGCAACTCTACCACCATTTGCCCTTCCACATTTCTCTTGTTGAGACCGTACCTACCCATCACCTCCTCATCCTCTTTATGCCTTCCCCAACATGCCCATTGAAATCTGCTCCAATCACCACTCTTTCATCCTTGGATACACTCTCCACCACTTCATCTAACTCACTCCAGAAATCTTCTTTATACTCCTCTCACCCCATATGTGGGCATATGCACTGATGACATTCATCATCACCCTTCAATTTCCAACTTCACACTCCAACTACCATAATAACATATCAATAATAAACATATCATATAATAACATACAATAATAACATACTCAATAATAACCATATCAATAATAACCATATCAATAATAACCATATTCAATAAACATATCAATAATAAACATATCAATAATACATACAATAATAACCATATCAATATAACATATCAATAATAAACATATCATAATAACATATCAATAATACTTACCAATAAAAACATATCATAATACCATTCAATATAACATTATCAATAAAAACATATCAATATAACCATATCATAATAACATACCATAATAAACATATCAATAATAAACATATTAATCCCTCAAATGTTCAAACTGTTTGCCCCGGCATTCACACACTCCACTAGTAATCCTTTGTATACTACTTTTGCAGCCCTATATATACAGTATATATATATATATATATTACACATACATACATACATACATACACATACATACACATACAGACAAAAACACACTCACACATACATATAGACATACATACATACACACAGACAAAACACACACTCACACATACATATATATATATATATTATTATATATGCAAACAGGTGTGCTTACATCCGTGTTTGTGTATATTCCATCGTGTTTGCATGTTTATATTGTGTGTTTGTATGTATATGTGTGTGTGTGGTGGATGTGCGGGGTTTTGTGTGTGTGTGTGTGTGTGGGTGGTGGTGTGTGTGTGTGTGTGTGTGTGTGTGTGTGTGTGTGTGTTTATGTCTGGTTTTGTCTTTATTTTGTTTTCCCCATTGTCTCGGTTCGCTCACCTGCATTTAATTTTTCATTTACTTATTTTAATTGTTTTTTTTTCATTTATTTATATTTTCAATTACGGATGCTTTCGACGGTTCTGTGATTTTTCCCGGTGTGATGTACTGAGTTTATTCACAACATTAAAAATAGGCGGCTCTGAGGGTCTATGGGGAGAGGGGTTTTCCCCCCAAAATATGCATTTGCTTTCTTCTCAGAAACTGCACACGCAATTCAGATGGACAACCACCATCTTCACCACCCATGATGTACCAAAGTTTGTTTACGACATTAAGGAAAGAAATTGGGGTCCAGGGGTTCTACGGGGGGGGGGGGGGGGTTGGGTGGAGTTGGGTTGCCCCCCAAATTGTATTTATCTCTTTCCTGAAGCCAAACACACAATTTCAATGAAACTTCACACAAACCTTAATTACCCATGATGTACCAAGGTTTGTTCACGGCATTAAAAAAAAAATCCACAGGTATTTACTTTTTCTTCTCCATTATATATTTTGTGGGTCATCCATGTCTACCAGTGGTTGCCTGGTTATCTTATCCAGCCACTACCAGAAGAGCACACAGGGGTATTGCCCCTATGTTTATATATCTCTGTGAGGTTCTTTGTCATCATTCCTGTCGGTCCAATTGTCACTGGTACAACGTTGGCATTCTTCAGCTTTCAGAATCTTCTCACTTCATTCATGAGGTCTTGGTGTTTGGTCATTTTCTTGATTTCTGCATCGTTTAGTACAAAATCACTGCTCTTAACACCTTAAAAAGCAATGCCTTCTCTTTTTTTGCACTGAAGTATGATATCTGGTCGCAACGCTTTGTTTTCGATGCTCACGCTCAATGGGATCATTCGGTCGTATATGAGCGGTAGGTACTTCCATGTTTTCAGTGATTACTTTTGGTTCCCACAAATTTTGTGGAACTGGGATATCAAAGTTTTTGCAGATGTGCCAGCGGATTACATTATAAACTCTGATGTGTCGTCATCTGTACAGCTGTTCTGACATGAGGTGTTTTTGTGTGTGTACTCCGTCATTAAGCATAACATATCATTCTCTTTACTGACCCCGCCACCACCCCTCACCTTTCTCTCTTCTGTTTTTTTTTTCATCTCTCTCCTCTCTCTCTCTCTCTCTCTCCTCTCTCCTCCTCCTCTCTCTCTCTCTCCCTCTCTCCCTCTCTCCCTTTCTCCCTTCTCTCCCTCTCTCCATCTCTCTCTCATGGTATAGCAACGATTGGTGAGGCATAGCTCTCCACCCCCTCCCCATTCCTCACTCTTCCCCCTTTCCTAGCTTCCCTCTCTCCCTCCTCTCTCAACCCCACTCCTTAACACCCCCCCCCCCCCCGTCACGAAGCAACGGGTTGTATTTGCTGGTACATAATAAATGTCAGTGTGTGTGTGTTTCCTCAATATCTCCAAAACCATGAAATCTATCAGCCTGAAACTCTACATGTATGCTAAGGCAACTCCAAGGAAGTACTTGAGTGAAAATTGGTTGTTTGGGTTCATTAAAACACCCCTTTTGAAGATAATTAGCGGCCTTATTTAATTATATCCTTTATCAGGCGCATCTCCGGCCACCTTGCTCTCGATGGGGTTTTACGGCACATCCTGGGTTACCTCGTTGGGGTGTCACTTCATTAATTTTTTTGGCCTGCTCGACCATGGTTTCACTTGGAACAGGCTGCAACGACTTCTTAATGATAAAGTTTTTTTTTCACTTTCCTCACTCATATTATCGAATGCCATCATCATACCCACAAATCATCATACCCACAAATCTCTAGATACATTGCAATGCTTATAAATGCCAGGAGACACCAGCGTCCGTGGCTTTATTTCATTTCTGCACATGCCATCACCTCAAGAATCTCTTAAACGAAGCCAAATTACAAAATTTAAGCTCCAGAATTGAAGTTAGCAGCAGTTCCAACTGCTAAAAAAGAATATTCATTTATACAATTTGGACATTTCTTGGGCGTTTCCAGGTGCATGGGTTTATATGACAGATTGGCAATCAGTAATAGCTTGACAAGCCAGGCATTCCATTGGAGTGCTTGCTTGAGTGCTGAAGCCACTTGGCGAGCATTCACCAAGCTGCTTGGTTGTTCGTTTCAGAGCCACCAGAAGTAAGACCCGTCGCTTCAATGATGGAAATACCAATCTTTGCGTCATCGAAATATAGTGAGGCAACTAAGCATAACAATTGTGCATTTTGTGAGGAAAGCACCAAATTTGGCACACTAGTAGCCTAACATATTATGACAGATTTGGATATTGGGCCATCTCAAAATTTTTGATGGCAGTGGAAATGGCTGCCGCAGCATCAGTGGCTGAATTTGAGATGGCCCAATATCCAAATCTGTTCATAATATGATAGGCTACTAGTGTGCCAAATTTGGTGGCTTTCCTCACAAAATGCACAATTGTTATGCTATATTTAGCTAAGTTGCCCCACTAATACTAATGTTTGCGTTTTTTAAAAAAACGGAATAAAAATTAACTTTCACCCTTTAAAAATCGTGCGAATAAATTATTGAAATATGAGCTGCTTTTTCGTATCCTTTTCTCACCTGTGTTGCAAGTAGAGCAACCTGCTTTGTGATGCTTTAAAAAGGCAGAGTATAATCAGCGTTTTCTTAATGTAATCGATATGAGAAATGGGATTGAATGACACTTACATTATTATAAGTGACGAAGAAGATGAAGGAGGAAGAGCTTTTCTGCACGGTTTTACATGGAATTCGGCAGTTATAAAGAAAATATTGCTGTTTGGGCACATTTTATCACCCCGGTAATCCCCTGTTACGCTGCCTACCCTCCCCCCATGCTTCCCTCCCTTGCCATTATGCTGCCTTCATTCCCCTTGCACTGCCTTCCCTCCCTATCCCCTCACACTGCCTTCTTCACTTTCTCTCACTCTGCCTTGTTCCCCTCTCCTCACCCTGCCTTCCCCCTCACCTCATGCTGCCTTCCAATTCTCTCCGCTCACGCTACCTTCCCCAGCCCACATGCTGCCTTCCCCTCCACTCATGCTGCCTTCCCTTCCATTCACGCAGCTTTGCCATTCCCTCACACTACCTTCCCATTCCCTCCCCTCACACCGCCTCCCCTTTCCTTCATGCTGTCTCCACCCCCTCCTCACGATGCTTCCCTCCCCTCACACTGCCCCTCCTTTCCCTCACGCTGCATCTCCTGACCCTCCCCTCACATTGGCTTTCCTTCCCCTCCCCTCATGCTGCTTCCCCTGACCCTCCCCTCATATTGTCTTTCTTTCCCCTCCCCTCATGCTGCCTTCCGTTCCCCTCTTCTCACACTTACCTCCTCCTAAAGCCCCTCCTACTCCACCCGCCTTGGACGTCTCCGGGTAGTGTCCGGGCGGTGTTCAGTATGACCTGTTTTGTATGATCTATTTTAATGTACCCCATTTCATTTAATCTTGTACTAATGCTGGCAGATTACGCTGTCCCTCCAAACTGGATGACCAAGCAAGGAGGAGACTGATCAGAGAGGCCACCAAGAGGCCAATGGCAACTTTTAAAGAGCTACATGTGTTTATGGCAAAGACTGGTTACCGTGTGCATGTGGCAACAATATCCCAAGCACTCCACAACTCTGGCCTGCATGGTAGGGTGGCAAGAAGGAAGCCATTACTCAAAAAATCCCAACTTGAGCCCCGTTTGAGGTCTGCAAAAAAACCCCTCCAGAGATTCTGAAGCCATGTGGCAAAAAGTTTTGTGTTCTGACGAAACAAAGATGGAACTTTTTGACTTGAATGAAAAACGTTACGTTTGGCGCAAACACAACACAGCACATCACCAAAAGAACACCACCCCTAATGTGAAGCATGGTGGTGACAGCATCATGTTATGAGTATGTTTCTCATCAGCAGGGACTGGGGCACTTGTCAGGCTAGATGGGAAAATGGAGCAGAATACAGAAAAATCCAAGAGGAACACCTGCTGCCATACGCAAGAAAGCTTAAATTGGGATGGGAGTTCACATTTCAGCATGGAAACAACCCGAAGCACACAACCAAAGCTACACTGGAGTGGCAAAGGAACAAAAAGATAAATGTCCTTGAGTGGCCCAGTCAAAGCCCTGGCCAAAACTTTTTGAAATATTATGCGATGTATTGTTTTTGGCTCATCTCTCAATAATGAGGAATCATTTTACAAAAATAAAAAATTATCGTATCCAGATCTGGATTCGGATCTTCACCAAAATTGAATCAATTCTCCCTAGTGGAATCCATCTCTAACATTTGGAGATATTGTGCTATATATCGTTTTTGGCCCAATTTTTCAATGGCGAAGAATCATTTGAAAAATTCTCGAATCCGGATCCCAAACTTCACCAAAATTAAGCATTGCAGTCCTTGGCCGGTCACCGACATACTAAAAACAATTCGGAACGATTGCTTATAAACTGTGGCCAAATATCATGTGACAGACAGACAGACAGACACAACCACAGACAGATGAAAAATTACTCATAGAGTGACACTTGGCGAAACGGAATGGCAACCGGTAGAGCGCATACCTCTGCCAGGCTGAACAGTTTACATTTTGTATCCCACTGATAGGTCGGATCTGAATCCGGATATTAACAAAAATCGAATCGGCTTGTTCTTGTCACCTAACCAACTCATCCACCTAATTTTGGCATAACTTTGTAGACAACTTTTTGACATATGCTGTACATAGTTTTTGGCCCTATCATCTCTGAATGGTGATAAATCACTTTATAAAAATATCTTACCCGGATCTGGATTCGAATCATCACCAAAACTGAATCAATTCGTCCTTGTTACACACCGAACCGGTCCACAAACTTTCTGCAGAATCCATCAACAACCTTTTGAGATATTGTGCTACACATCATTTGTGGCCCTATAATGGGGAAGAATCACTTAAAATTCTCGGATCCGAATTCGGATTCGGATGTTGACCAAAATGGAATCTATTCGTCCTTGTCACAAACCCAACCTGTCCACCAAGTTTCGACCGAATCCATCCTTAACCTTTTGAGATATTGTGCTGTATATAGTTTTTGGCCCTATCTCTCATTGGTCAAGATTCACTGAAAAAATTTTCAGATTCGGATCCGGATTCGGATCTTCACCAAAATTAAGCGTTGCTGTACTTGGCCGGTCACCTACATACATAAAAATTTCAGAACAATTGCTTGAAAACTGTGGCGAAAAATCGTGTGACAAACAGACGGAAAAACACTACAGACCAACATACTAGGTGCAAAAAGGAGCAAATGATACAGATCAACATACTTGGCAAAAAAAAATTTCGACAAATAATAATAATAATAATAGTATCATTTGGCAATAGTAATAACGAACATATAATCCCCGTGCTGGCCCAAGCTCATCTTGTCTTGGTGAAAGGCAAACGAATGCTCAAGCAGTACAGCAGGTAGGTATGCTACAAGGCCATGAAGACCAACAAAAATTTGGTCCACCGGACCAACGGGCCCAATCGTATGTCAAAATGTTGTGGACGGGTTACGACCAAACTCAGTGGATGAGTTGGGTAGGCGACAAGAACAAGCAGATTCGATTTTGTTTCAGGTCTGGATGTAGATTCCAGCCTATCAGTGAGATACAAAATGTAAACTGTTCAGCCTGATGGAGGTATGCACTCTACCGAGTGCCGTTCTAGTTGCTTTTGATACGGTGTTTTAGCTGCATTTGCTGGATACTATTGCTGTTTCCATTTTGTTTATGACCAATGGGCTTACAATATTCCGAACAGCTTGGTGGATTATTGCAGAAGGGTGAAGAGAAAGTTGGTATGTGGTTCAGGGTACAGGAACTGGCTGTAGCACAGTATCGCAGAATCCAATGCAGGTCCAATGTTGGTTAAATGCTGTTTAAATAAAGGTGAAATGCAGGTTAAATACTGGTCAATTGCAGGTTAACTGCAGATTAGATGGTGGTGAACAGCAAGTTAAATGCTGGTTAACAGCAAGTTAAATGCAGGTTAGCTGCAGATAAAATGCAGGTTAAATGCTGGTTAACTGCAGGTTAAAAACTGGTTACATGCCAATCAAATGCACGTCGAATGCTGGTTAAATGCAGGTCAAATGGTAGATAAATTCCGGTGAAATGCCTGGTAAATGCCGATTACATAGCAAATAACTTTGTGCTTTCCTAGACGTGCCCGTTGCTTGTTGCCGCACTCGCTGTGCCTTTGGGATTTGACGAGTGACACTGATATAGTGCTTCTGAGCTAGAGACTGCAAAGTCACTTAAATCTCTTATGTCAAGCTCGAGCGCCCCTTCCTTCGGGATGGGGTCAGCCCACGGACGCATGACCAAAAATACATCAAAACGTTTTCCATCTTTAAATCTCAGTACGGATATCGGGTGGAACTTCTTACAGGATCATAATTTGATAATTTAATTTACTTGGTTTTAATAGCTGTGCAGCTGGGGTGAGGGCAAAGGTTAAAAGTAGAAGTTTTAACATTGATTATTATTATTGATAACAAAATAAACGTCCCAAATGTAATCATTTTCTAATTATGTGAACATCATATTGTACTTTGTAAATACAAGGATACAATGAGAATGTGCTTTTTTTTTTCTTTTCTTGAAAGAGAGAAAGGAAGGTCGGTTAGATTTGATGGAGAGGTTTATTTTTGGGACCCTCTGATACATCTCTCATCATCTCCTCGCCATTTAATCACACAGAGGTGGAGGCTCGTGGAAGAGAATGATGACAAAGGATTCAAGGTCAACAAACTGAAAAACGGAGTGGGGCTGGGGGTGGGGGTTGTGGTTGGGGGGAGCGGAGGAAGGGGTGACATGTGGACAAGGAACAGTTTAATACTTGCATCATATTTCTACAAGCACAGCTTTCAGACCTCACAGTTTCAAAAGGTATCTTTCAGATGTGCACTTCCATGTACCTCTGTGGGAGGGGTTGGGTGATATGGGGTGGGGGGGGGGAGCGGAGGGGGGAGTGGGTTGAGGGAGATGGAGCATTAAGTAATCTTCATAATCCTATCTGTATTTCCTACACGAGTAATGTCTTTTAACTTACTGTGTTATCTACTTATTACTATGCAAATATTGGAGGGGGGTTGATCTCCCTTGTAAGGATTGGGGAGGGAGGGTTGGTGATCTACAGCTTGAAACTGCAAAGCCCCATGCATGTTGTGTGGTGTAGACAAGTCATAGATATAATAAATTTTTACAGACATTGCAAATTTTGTTTTCTCACAAGAAAATTGCACCACCTTTGTTGTTGTGTGAATGAATGTGCAAGTTTATTATAAAGGGATGTGGATGTTAACTATACATAGAGAATGGGATTAAATAAGAAGTGTAAACTATGTTATGTGGATTTAGCACAGGAGTGATGGGTCAAAATGCCCATGAGACACAATACTATCTTACTCATGGCATTGGGACAGTGAGAAAGTGTGCATGGTTCTTAATTTACATTTTATTTTAATTCAAATTGAGCGTTGGTCTACCTTCGGCAGCAAGCACGACTTGGACCATGTTGCTTCCACCCCGTGGGTTGATATGAGGTGTAATACTCCATTTTAAAAGATTTTTTTGGCCTAATCTGCCAATAATTTGGCCTTGACAGTCCTTTTTTTATTTTTTTATTTTTATCATTAACAAGACCTGTCGTGATCCATTTTTAGAAACATATAATAAGCACAGTTGACTTTGGAAGGCTCAATACGGCGGAAATGTTGCGCACCTCCGACACCCAATAACCATTCCTCGTTGAAGGATGGTCAGCTCTGTACCTCTTGGCATCTTGATTACAACTGAGTATCATACCTACTGCACAGCTTCATAAAGTGCATGCTGCTTTGCATTGTGGGGGAAAAAAAATCACATTTCGGTTGGAAGAGTTCACAATCATGTTTCGGTTTGCTGTCCGGACACGTTTGGACAAAATATGAAAATTAAAGTGACGTTGTGACTCGAGTTGTCATGACAAGATTGGTTGCATATTTAATTTACTTTAAATATAATCAGAAGAGCTTAAAAGAAACAGCATAAAATAATTAACATTTCATTAAAAAAAAAATTAGAGAAAAAAACATGAAGACGATTGCACAGAAAGTGTGTGTGTGTGTGTGTGTGTGTGGTTGATTGAGTTGGGTGTGTGTGTCTGCATTTGGTTGTGTATCATGTGTCTGCATTTGGTATGTGTGTGTGTGTATGTGTTGGTGTGTGGTGTGTCTGCGTGTTGGGTGTTGTGTGTGTGTGTTTATTTTGGATGTGTGTGTGTGTGTGTTTTGGTGTTGTGTGTGTGTATGTGGTTGGTGTGTGTGTGTCTGCGTTTGGTGTGTGTATGTGTGTTTATTTGGATGTGTGTGAGTTGTGCTTATTTGGTGTGTGTGTTGTGTTGGATGTGTGTGTGTGTCTGCTGATTTGGTGTGTGGTGTATGTGTGTTTATTTGGTGTGTGTGTGTGTTTATTTGGATGTGTGTGGTATGTGTTGGTGTGTGTGTGTGTTGCGTTTGTGTGTGTGTGTGTGTGTTTTTGGGGTGTGTGTGGGGTGTGTTGATTGGGTGTGGGTGGTGTGTGTTGTGTGGTGTGTGTGATGGGTTTGTGTGTGTGTTGTGTGTGTTGATTGGTTGGGAGTGTGGTGTGTGGTGTTGATTGGGTTGTGTGTGGTGTGGTGTGTGTTGTTGGGTGTGTGTGTTTGTGTGTGTGTGTTGGTTGTGTGTTGTGTGTGTGTGTTGTGTTGAGTTGAGGTGTGTGTGTGTGTGTGTTGATTGGTTGGTGTGTGTGTGCTGATTTGATGTGCGTGCACGTGAACTCATTGTTACAATGAGATCCTCAGTCGGGATCCGACGTCAGACCATGTCGGCTATTAAGCTCAATCGAGATGATCATTGTGGAAGAGAGTGGGTGTGTGTGTGTGGTTGTGTGTGTGTGTGTGTTGTTTGGGTTGTGTGTGTGTGGTTTGTTGGGTTGTGTGTGTGTGTGTGTTTGTGGTGTGTGTGATTTGTGTGTGTGTGTGTGTCTGCATTTGGTTGTGTATATGTGTCTGCATTTGAGTGGTGGGGTGTGTGTGTGTATGTGTTGGTGTGTGTGTGTGTGTCTGCGGTTGGTGTGTGTGTGTGTGTTTTTTGTGTGTGTGTGTGTGTGTGTGTGTGTGTATGTGTTGATTTGAGTGCGTGTGTGTGAAAACTCCATACAATGTACCAATGAGATCCTCAGTGAGAGTCCGACTCCAGACCATGTCGACCTATTACCTCAATACGATGATGATTATTAA
>CM068959.1:93792422-93808036 GCA_035128595.1 Eptatretus atami
AGACAGACACTGCCCGGACAAGTCCAGAGACAAACACAGACATGTCCGGAGATAAACAAACACTGTCTGGAGATATACACTACCTCGACATGTCTGGAGATAAACACTGCCGGGACGTGCCTGTAGCCAAGCCACCCAGAGACAAACACCACCCAGACACGTCCGGAGACAAACACTGTCTGGAAATGTCCGGAGACAAACATTGCCCAAACATAAGCACCGCCTGGACACATCCGGAGATAAACACTGTTCTGAGAGAATTACTGCCCAGGTCCCCCTTTGCTTCTACAACAGTCTGCACTCTTCTGGGAAGGCTTTCCACTCGATGTTGGAACATTGCTTTACAGGGATTTGCTTCCATTCAGCTCCAAGAGCATTAGTGAGGTCGGACACTGATGTTGGGTGATTAGGTCTTGCAGTCGGTGTTCCAATTCATCCCAAAGGTATTCGATGGGGTTGAGGTCAGGGCTCTGTGCAGGCCAGTCAAGTTCTTCCACACCGATCTCGACAAACCATTTCTGTATGGAACTTGCTTTGTGCACGGGGGCATTGTCATGCTGAAACAGGAAAGGGCCTTCCCCAAACTGTTGTGACAAAGTTGAAAGCACAGAATCATCGAGAATGTTATTGTATGCTGCAGCATTAAAATTTTCCCTTCACGGGATCGAAGGGGCCTGGCCCGAACCATGAAAAACAGCCCCAGACCAATTATTCCTCCACCAGCAAACTTTACAGTTGGTACTGTGCATTCAGGCAGGTAGCGTTCTCCTGGCATCGCCAAACCCAGATTCGTCCACCAGACTGCCAGATGGTGAAGCGTGATTTATCACTCCAGAGAGCATGTTACCACTGCTCCAGAGTCCAATGGCGGTGAGAGAGATATATATATTATATATATATTATATATATATATATATTATATATATTATATATATATATATCTGTAAATATGCCTGCGAAAAATTTATATGGACATATACATGTATATATACGTAAATATACACTGTTGAGCCAAAACATTATGATCACCTGCCTAATATGCTGTTGGTCCTCCGTGTGCCGCCAAAACAGCCCTGACCCGCGAGGCATGGACTCTACAAGACCCCTGAAGGTGTCCTGTGGTATCTGGCACCAAAACATTAGCAGCAGATCCTTCAAGTCCTGTAAGTTGCGAGGAGGAGCCGCGTGGATCGGACTTGTCGGTCCAGCACATCCCACAGATGCTCAATCGGATTGAGATCTGGAGAATTTGGAGGCCAGTGCAACAAAGTGAACACTTCATCATGTTCCTCAAACCATTCCCGAATAGAACAATGTGTGCAGTGTGGCAGGGCGCATTATCCTGCTGAAAGAGGCCACTGCCATCAGGGAATACCATTGCCATACAGGGGTGTACCTGGTCTGCAACGATGTTTAGGAGGTGACACGTGTCAAATTGATGTTCACATGAATGGCCGGACCTAGGGTTTCCCAGCAGAACATTGCCCAGAGCATCACTCCCTCCACCGGCTTGTCGTCTTCCCACAGTACATCCTGGTGCCATCACTTCCCCAGGTAAATGGCACACACATACAACGGCCATCCATTGTGATCGAAAAGAAAATGGGACTCATCTGAACAGGCGACCTTCATCCACTGCTCCAAGGTCCAGTTCCGACATTCGCGTGCCCATTGTAGGCGCTTTCGACGGTTGTCAGAGGTCATCATGGGCACTCTGACGGTCTGCTACTACGCAGCCCCTTCCGCAGCAGCGTGCGATGCACTGTGGATTGTGACACATTCCTTCCATGACCACCATTAAAGTTTTCTGTGACTTTTGCCACAGTAGGCCTTCTGTCGGGTCGGACCAGATGGGATAGCCTTCGTTGCCCTCGTGCATCGATGAGCCTTGGGCGCCCAACACCCTGTCGCCGGTTTGTGGTTTGTCCCTCCTCGGAGCACTGTCGTACGTACCACCACTGCTGACCAGGAGCACCCACAAGCCTTGCCGTTTCAGAGATGCTCTGACCCAGTCAACTGGCCATAACAATTTGGCCCTTGTCAAAGTCGCTCAGGTCTTTACTCCTGCCCATTTCTCCTGCATCCAACACATCAACTTCAAGAACTGACTGTTCACTTGCTGCCAAATATATCCCACCCTTGCAGGTGTCATTGTAACAAGATAATCCATATTATTCACTTCACCTGTCAGTGGTCATAATGTTTTGGCTCATCAGTTGTGTATATATCTCTTTATATATGTAAATATATACATATATGTAATATATACATATATATACAGTTATACACATATATGTATATATATAGGTATATATATATATGTATATAATATCTATAGGTATATGTGTGTGTGTGTGTGTATATATATATATATATTATATATATATATATATATATTATATGTATATATGTATATATGTATATGTATATGTATATATATAAATATAAATAAATAAATAATAATAAAAAAAAAATATATATATATATATATATGGCTGTAATCTTTGTCTGTTTGACAGATTCACCAGAATGAGGCCTCCGGATTGGAGGTGACACTTTGGTAGAGGACTATATGTCCATTGGAGATTGGCGAGTGCTCGTCACACTCCACATATGTCGATTTCATATTATATAATATTATATATAATATATTATATATATATATATACATATACACATATATATATGTATGTATGTATTATGTTAGTGCTTGGTCGATATTGGCAATTTTTCTGGAATCGGCAGGTTGGAGTTGCTGTAATTACCAAACTGCAGTATGTACTGTATACAACCAAAAACTTTGACTATCTTTTGCCCTTGTTTTGTGGGAATTTCAAAAAACAAATAAAAAAAAAACCTCGCATTATAGACATTTCAGGTAGATGTGCAAAAACATTAATTTTAAAACAGCTGCCAATCATCATGTGATGGGTTGAAAAAAAAATTTGGCTCTGTAATTTAGAAAACACGATAATACGGCAAACGGCTCGGAAATCGGGCGTTATCAAATACATTTTGCTTTGAAACTCACAAAGAGAAACCATATAGCCTTTCGCGAAGCACACCCGGTTCATATAAAAGAAACCAATTGCTTTGGAAACAGTCACGAGGACAAAGGAAAACGTGATCGTTCAGACGCTGCTGAGGTTAAAAGTTAAAACCTTCACCACCCATAATCATCATAAGATAAGGGATGAAACTTTGCCACCATGGCACCTGTAACCAAGCATGCAGGTGTGCACACACACCTGTGGAGAGTCCCTTTACAGATCCAAATCTATGCATATGTACCTCTACCTTTTAGCAACTGCCTACATGATTACTGTACATTCCGATCGGTACACGACCTGTACCGCTATCGACTGTGGGGCGCTCAGCAAGTGGCTTAAGCATTCCAACAAAATGTTGACAAGGAATGGCTGGCTTGGCAAGTGATAGCAAGCTGATTGGTAATGGCACATACCCGCAAATAATCTATACATCGCCTATTTCTTAACATCTTCAGATTTCACTCCAGATTTCCAGTTATTTAGTTCACGTGATCCGATCCTCCAAACTCAAATTATATTTCTATTATATACTTGAATTGCTCCGTGAGAGTAGATCGTTGAAAATCACATCAGATAATGCATGAAATTTGAAAACTATAGCACTTACAAAGGCGATGTAAACAGCGATTTGTAGGTATGTAGATGAGGCATTCGATGATATGAGTGAGAAAAGTGATAAAATAACATTTTGAACGCTTTATCTATAAAAAAAAACCATTGCGGCCTGTTCCAACTTAAGGCATTGTTGAGCAGGCCAAACAAAATGGCAATTTAAGACCCCAGCGAGGGAGAGCGAGGTGACGGACATGTATGTTCCATAAGACCCTATGGAGGGAGAGCAAGGTGTCCAAGGATGCGCCTGATAAAGGATATAATTAAATAAGGCCGTTAATTATATTTAAACAGGGTGTTTTAATTAACTCAAAACACCCAATTTTCACTGAGATGATTAACCACAGATATTTTTTTTACCCCTGGGTATATCCAACCTTACAGAATGTTAAGCTATCTAGGGTTAGAGCTCTGGCTATCCGAGAAGGCCAAGGCTTCATGAAAACAAAAAAAAATTCAACAAATATCAAAAACTAGGTACTGTGGGACCCCGCTATTCGCGGAGGTTACGTTCCTGGAAAATGCCACGAATGGCGAATCCGCAAATAGTGGGGTCCGACAGTACTCATTATCATGAAAATTTTGATGAAAATACAAACAGCATACAGAGAGGAAAACATAACAGAAAAACACGACGGATTCGGTTCGGGAAACCTACCTTTGATTCAGGTGGAATGAGGAGTTGTGGAACCGACCTCCACGTGGACAAACCTGAATTAACCTGACGTTCAAACCATTATAGCACCATTTGGTCAAATTATGTTCGAATAGCCAGCTTAACAGTCCCATTATTTATGTAGCACCGTACCTGCAAAGTACCAGGACCGAATGGAGATGACAGTATCAGGATGGCAGTTTATCATTTCCGCTCGCTCGTTCCCTCCTGGCTCTCACGAGTTTTTATTGCTATTTTACTCTCTCAATACCAACATCATTCATGAGGGTTCGATCATCATTTTTATTTTTTCTTCATTTAATAATACTGGAATTCGACGTGCCACATTAATCACGCTTGGTCCCCATTTTACATGTAATAAAGATTTTCTCACATTCTGTTTGTGCTCTGATTTACGCATTGAAATTGCCTCGTCAATACACCAATTGCTTATAATGGATTATGAACAAAGGGTGATACATTAATTTCGCTCAGAGAGGTGTCTAATAAGCAAAATAGAGATCAATAAATATGTAAAGAATGAATAAGAGAAATGTGCACCTGCTAGGGAAGCGAACACCTGCACATGAGTTTGGCTGACAGGATGCCACTCACTTTTAAGCTGTCTATCCTGGGTTTTAATCCCAACCCAGCTAAAAACTGTCATCCTGGTGTTTCGCATGCCAGGCCAAGCATCCATCAATGTGTGTGCAATCCATCAGATGGACATTAAATTGAGCGTCCCCTCTGCCCGCATTATTACCTTCACCAGAGGAGAGGGTATTGCATTCGAGTCCGTCTTACTTACGAAATCTAAAGATTTCGTAAGTTAATTGATCACTTCCGTTTCTGTTTGTTTGTTGTGTGTTTGTTACTTACGAAATCTAAAGATTTCGTAAGTATATTGATGACTACCGTTTCTGTTTGTTTGTTTGTTGTTTGTATGTTTGTTTGTTTGTTTGTTTGTAGGCACGATAACTCGAGAACGGAAGAAGCTACCAATGTCAAATTACACCACGTGATTCAGGAGGGTGATGGCTAGTGCTGATTAGATTTTGGTCAAAATCGGTCAAAGGTCAAGGTCACAGTGAGGTCAAATATTCGATTTTTGATGGTTTGGTACAAAATAACTCGAGAACGGAAGAAGCTACCAATGTTAAATTACACCACGTGATTCAGGAGGTGATGGCTAGTGCTGATTAGATTTTGGTCAACATCGGTCAACGGTCAAGGTCACGGTGAGGTCAAACATTCGATTTTTGATGGTTTGGTACAGAATCATCGTAGAAACTTCTGGTTTGCGTCGCTACCTTCTCTAGAGACAGCTTTATTTAGACAGTCAGAGGTCAAGTTGACGATTTCGTAAGTACCAGTCTATGAGTGCTTGTTTGTTTGTTTGTAGGCACGATAACTCGAGAACGGAAGAAGCTACCAATGTCAAATTACACCACGTGATTCAGGAGGGTGATGGCAAGTGCTGATTAGATTTTGGTCGAAATCGGTCAATGGTCAAGGTCACAGTGAGGTCAAATATTGGATTTTTATAGTTTGTACAGATAACTCGAGAACGGAAGAAGCTACCAATGTCAAATTAGACACTTGATTCAGGAGGGTTATGGCTAGTGCTGTTAGATTTTGGTCAAAATCGGTCAAAGGTCAAGGTCACAGTGAGGTCAAACATCCAAAAAATGATAACTCGAGAACGGAAGAAGCGACCAATGTCAACTTACACCACGTGATTCAGGAGGGTGGTGGCTAGCGCTGATTAGGTTTGGTCAAAATCGGTCAAAGGTCAAGGTCACAGTGAGGTCAAACATCCAAAACATTCGTTTTTGATGGTTTGGTACAGAATCATCATAGAAACTTCTGGTTTGCGTCGCTACCTTCTCTAGAGACAGCTTTTATTAGACAAGGTCAGAGGTCAAGTTGACGATTTCGTAAGTACCAGTCTATGACTGCTTGTTTGTTTGTTTGTTTGTATGTTGTTGTTTGTTTGTTTGTAGGCACGATAACTCGAGAACGGAAGAAGCTACCAATGTCAAATTACATCACGTGATTCAGGAGGGTGATGGCTAGTGCTGATTAGATTTTGGTCAAAATCGGTCAAAGGTCAAGGTCACAGTGAGTCAAAATTCATTTTGAAGGTTTGTACAGATAACTCGAGACGGAAGAAGCTACCAATGTCAATTAACCACGTGATTCAGGGGGTGATGGCTAGTGCGATTAGATTTTGGTCAAATCGGTCAAAGGTCAAGGTCACAGTGAGTCAAACATCCAAAAATGATAACTCGAGAACGGAAGAAGCTACCAATGTCAAATTACACCACGTGATTCAGGAGGGTGGTGGCTAGCGCTGATTAGATTTTGGTCAAAATCGGTCAAAGGTCAAGGTACAAGTGAGGCAAACATCAAAACATTCGATTTTTGATGGTTTGGTACAGAATCACCGTAGAAACTTCTGGTTTGCGTCGCTACCTTCTCTGGAGACAGCTTTTATTAGACAAGGTCAGAGGTCAAGTTGACGATTTCGGTAAGTACCAGTCTATGACTGCTTGTTACTTACGAAATCTAAAGATTTGTAAGTATATTGATGCCTTCCGTTTCTGTTTGTTTGTTTGTTGTTTGTTTGTTGTAGGCACGATAACTCGAGAACGGAAGAAGCTACCAATGTCAAATTACACACGTGATTCAGGAGGTGATGGCTAGTGCTGATTAGATTTTGGTCAAAATCGGTCAAAGGTCAAGGTCACAGTGAGGTCAAACATATTCGTAAATTAACGTGGAGAAATGTGAGTATTTTTGCTTCGCTCGACGTTACGAGTTCGTTTTAACTTCGATTTTAATTTTGTCTTCGGTTTTTGCGATCGCTCGGATGCTTAAAACTCGGTTGTCGAAATTCTGGTAAAAATCGGATGTTTTGGAGACGTTTTAAGATTGAATAAAAAATATTTCACTCGAAGCGTCAAGGGTCGTCCCATGATGCATTGCGCTCGAGCAGACGTCACGGGTCGTCCCATGATGCATGCGCTCGAGCAGACGTCACGGGTCGTCCCATGATGCATTGCGCTCGAGCAGACGCGTCGTTGAGTGACATTAAGGTTTTGCATGGAGAAATGGAGATTTTTTGCTTCGCTCCACGTTACGAGTTCGTTTTAACTTCGATTTTAATTTTGTCTTCGTTTTTGCGATCGCTTCGGATGCTTAAAACTCGGTTGTTCGAAATTCTGGTAAAAATCGGATGTTTTGGAGACGTTTTAAGATTGTATAAAAATATTTCACTCGAAGCGTCAAGGGTCGTCCCTGATGCATTGCCTCGAGCAGACGTCACGGGTCTCCCATGATGCATTGCGCTCGAGCAGACGTCACGGGTCGTCCCATGATGCAGTGCGCTGAGCAGACGCGTCGTTGAGTGACATTAAGGTTTTGCATGGAGAAATGGAGATTTTTGCTTCGCTCGACGTTACGAGTTCGTTTTAACTTCGATTTTAATTTTGTCTTCGGTTTTGCGATCGCTTAGGACGCTTAAAACTCGTTGCGAAATTCTGGTAAAAATCGGATGTTTATAGATTTATGTTGGGTGTCGTATCTGAGTATTATGCACTGAAGATTATGCTAATGAGGGATTTAAGAGACAGCATTACGCTCTCGTTTGCGTCGCTGCCTTCTCTCGAGACAGCTTTTATTAGACAAGGTCAGAGGTCAAGTTACGATTCGTAAGTACAAGTCTATGACTGCTTGTTTGTTTGTTTGTATGTTTGTTTGTTTGTAGGCACGATAACTCGAGAACGGAAGAAGCTACCAATGTCAAATTACATCACGTGATTCAGGAGGTGATCGCTAGTGCTGATTAGATTTTGGTCAAAATCGGTCAAAGGTCAAGGTCACAGTGAGGTCAAACATTCGATTTTTGATGTTTGGTACAGATAACTCGAGAACGGAAGAAGCTACCAATGTCAAATTACACCACGTGATTCAGGGAGGTGATGGCTAGAGCTGATTAGATTTTGGTCAAAATCGGTCAACGGTCAAGGTCACGGTGAGGTCAAACATTCGATTTTTGATGTTTGGTACAGAATCATCGTAGAAACTTCTGGTTTGCGTCGCTACCTTCTCTTGAGACAGCTTTTATTAGACAACGGTCAGAAGTCAAAGTTGACGATTTCGTAAGTACCAGTCTATGACTGCTTGTTACTTACGAAATCTAAAGATTTCGTAAGTATATTGATGACTACCGTTTTTGTTTGTTTGTTTTTGTTTGTATGTTTGTTTGTTTGTTTGTTTGTTTGTAGGCACGATAACTCGAGAACGGAAGAAGCTACCAATGTCAAATTACATCACGTGATTCAGAGAGGTGATGGCTAGTGCTGATTAGATTTTGGCAAAATCGGTCAAAGGTCAAGGTCACAGTGAGGTCAAATATTCGATTTTTGATGTTTGGTTACAGATAACTCGAGAACGGAAGAAGTACCAATGTCAAATTACACCACGTGATTCAGGAGGGTGATGGCTAGTGCTGATTAGATTTTGGTCAAAATCGGTCAACGGTCAAGGTCACGGTGAGATCAAACATTCGATTTTTGATGGTTTGGTACAGAATCATCGTAGAAACTTCTGGTTTGCGTCGCTACCTTCTCTAGAGACAGCTTTTATTAGACAAGGTCAGAGGTCAAGTTGACGATTTCGTAAGTACCAGTCTATGACTGCTTGTTGTTTGTTTGTTTGTAGCACGATAACTCTGAGAATGGAAGAAGCTACCAATGTCAAATTACACCACGTGATTCAGGAGGGTGATGGCTAATGCTGATTAGATTTGGTCAAAATCGGTCAAAGTCAAGGTCACAGTGAGGTCAAACATCCAAAAAATAGATAACTCGAGAACGGAAGAAGCTACCAATGTCAAATTACAACACGTGATTCAGGAGGGTGGTGGCTAGCGCTGATTAGATTTTGGTCAAAATCGGTTCAAAGGTCAAGGTCACAGTGAGGTCAAACATCCAAAACATTCGATTTTGATGGTTTGGTACAGAATCATCGTAGAAACTTCTGCTTTGCGTCGCTACCTTCTCTAGAGACAGCTTTTATAGACAAGTCAGAGGTCAAGTTGACGATTTCGTAAGTACCAGTCTATGACTGCTTGTTGTTTGTTTGTTTGTAGGCACGATAACTCGAGAACGGAAGAAGCTACCAATGTCAAATTACATCACGTGATTCAGGAGGGTGATGGCTAGCGCTGATTAGATTTTGGTCAAAATCGGTCAATCATAAGGTCAAGGTCACAGTGAGGTCAAACATAATTCCGTAAATTAACGTGGAGAAATGTGAGTATTTTTGCTTCGCTCGACGTTACGAGTTCGTTTTACTTCGATTTTAATTTTTGTCTTCGGTTTTTGCGATCGCTTAGGCGCTTAAAACTCGGTGTCGAAATTCTGGTAAAAATCGGGATGTTTTGGAGACGTTTTAAGATTGTATAAAAAATATTTCACTCGACGCGTTACGGGTCGTCCCATGATGCAGTGCGCTCGAGCAGACGCGTCGTTGAGTTATGTTAAGGTATAATTGCGTGGAGAAATGGAGATTTTTGCTTCGGTCGACGTTACGATTTTTGATGGTTTGATACAGAATCATCGTAGAAACTTCTGGTTTGCGTCGCTACCTTCTCTAGAGACAGCTTTTATTAGACAAGGTCAGAGGTCAAGTTGACGATTTCTTAAGTACCAGTCTATGACTGCTTGTTTGTTTGTTTGTAGGCACGATAACTCGAGAACGGAAGAAGCTACCAATGTCAAATTACACCACGTGATTCAGGAGGGTGATGGCTAGTGCTGATTAGATTTTGGTCAAAATCGGTCAAAGGTCAAGGTCACAGTGAGGTCAAATATTCGATTTTTGATGGTTTGGTACAGATAACTCGAGAACGGAAGAAGCTACCAATGTCAAATTACACCACGTGATTCAGGATGGTGATGGCTAATGCTGATTAGATTTTGGTCAAAGGTCAAGGTCACAGTGAGGTCAAACATCCAAAAATGATAACTCGAGAACGGAAGAAACTACCAATGTCAAATTACACCACCTGATTCAGGAAGTGGTGGCTAGCGCTGATTAGATTTTGGTCAAAATCGTCAAAGGTCAAGGTCACAGTGAGGTCAAACATCCAAAACATTCGATTTTTGATGTTTGGTACAGAATCATCGTAGAAACTTAGGGTTTGCGTCGCTACCTTCTCTAGAGACAGCTTTTATTAGACAAGGTCAGCGGTCAAGGTGACGATTTCGTAAGTACCAGTCTATGACTGCTTGTTTGTTTGTAGGCACGATAACTCGAGAACGGAAGAAGCTACCAATGTCAAATTACACCACGTGATTCAGGAGGTGATGGCTCGCGCTGATTAGATTTTGGTCAAAATCGGGTTCCAAAGGTCAATTGTTCACACGTGTTAAGCGTTCAAAGCATGAATTCCGTAAATCATGTGGATGAAAATGGAGTATTTTTGCTTCGCTCGACGTTACGAGTTCGTTTTAACTTCGATTTAATTTTGTCTTCGGTTTTTGCGATCGCTTAGGACGCTTAAAACTCGGTGTCGAAATTCTGGTAAAAATCGGATGTTTTGGAGACGTTTAAGATTGTATAAAAATGATTATTTCACGTCGCTGCCGCTTCACTGGCGTCGTTATGTGATGATGTGGCGTGACGATAAATATATGAAATTGGTGAAAATGGAGAATTTTGCTTCGCTCGACGTTACAGTTCGTTTTAACTTCGATTTTAATTTTGTCTTCGGTTTTTGCGATCGCTTAGGACGCTTAAAACTCGGTTGTCGAAATTCTGGAAAAAATCGAGTTTTGGAGACGTTTAAGATTGTATAAAAAATATTTCACTCGCGCGTCACGGGTCGTCACGTTGCAGTTGCGCTCGAGCAGACGCGTCGTTGAGTCACGTTAAGGTTTTGCGTGTGCGCGCTGACGGTGTTTTCGATAAAGATGGTGTTTAAAAGTCATTTTTATCCCAATAAAGGTTATCGTCGCATGCCTGACTCGCTGAGCCGTCGGATTATGTAAAGATTGTTGGTGGATGGCCGAATATTACGGTTTTGTGACTTTGATAAAATAATATTGAATAATTGCGTGGAGAAATGGAGATTTTGCTTCGCTCGACGTTACGAGTTCGTTTTTTACTTCGATTTTAATTTTGTCTTCGGTTTTTGCGATCGCTTAGGACGCTTAAAACTCGGTTGTCGAAATTCTGGTAAAAATCGGATGTTTTGGAGACGTTTTAAGATTGTATAAAAAATATTTCACTCGACGCGTCACGGGTCGTCACGTGATGCAGTGCGCTCGAGCAGACGCGTCGTTGAGTCACGCAAAAGTTTTCCGTGTGCGCGCTGACGGTGTTTTCGATAAAGATGGTGTTTTAAAGTCATTTTTTTATTCCAATAAAGTTATCGTCGCATGCCTGACTCGCTATAGCCGTCGGATTTTGTAAAGATTGTTGGTGGATTGCCGAATAATACGGTTTTGTGACTTTGATAAAATAATATAATAATGCGTGGAGAAAGGGAGGAGTTCTGCTTCGATCGGGGTAGCGCATCATATGACCAAGGTCAGCTCCCGATGCGCTGATTACTACAAATAATCAGTGAGGGGGTGAGGATGAGAGCAAAGGCCAGTGTCATAGGCAAAAGAGGAATATGGTGAATACTTATGGACACAAGACATTTCAAGCGTTTTTATAATTTGGAAAATAAACGGGTTCTCAAAAAAAAAATTTTTAAAGAATTTCACCTTTGGTTCAGATTAAGGGTTGGAACAGGGTATTTTGTGATAAGAATGGGTGGTGGACAACAATGTTATGACATACCAATGCATTTTAAATTTCATGGCATGTCAGTTAACACACAACAATATGAAAAAACTCGTACACGTAGCGGGGCGTAGCTGAATATCAAGGGTTTCTCACTATGGGCGACGGACTACTTGAGCCAGAAAAACACATTCTCCAATTTAAGAGTTCCTTAGGAATCTCTAGGGGTAGTTCGAGGTCGTACTTTGCCACAGGTTTAAAGGCTGTGCATGTTTTCATGCTCATTTCGTCTTGCTTGGCTGCATAGTGAACTAGCTCTTTTGTGGACGGGGGATTTTTGCTCTGCTCTCGACTCGTGTTCTTACTCAGTTACTCTTACTTTTAACTCGATTTTAAATTTTTCTTCGGTTTTTGCGATCGCTTTAGGACGCTTTAAAACGATAGCTCGGTTGCTCGTGAGAGTTGTCTGCGGCTAACAAATCGAGGTAAATGTATTGTATACGAGACGTGTTAAGATGTATAAAAAATATCTTTATCAATATCCGTCCCGCGTCCACGCTGCGTCGTCACGTGGATTGCAAGTGCGCTCGTGCAGACGCGTCGTTTGAGTCGACGCAGGGAAAGTTTTTCCGTTTTGTGCGCGTCTGACGCGTGTTTTCGATTAGCAATGATGGTGTGCTGTTTAAAGATCATTTTTGTATCCCAATAAAGGTTATCGTCGCCTATAGCCTCGACCATCCGTGCCCATGAAAAGGCCGACCTCTAGTGCGGATCATATGAATAAAGATTCGTTGAGAGAGTAGATTGGTTCACAGTATATTTCTCTCGCGTTTTGTTGAACTTTCCTATAGAATAAAATAATCTTAGTAATTAATAATTGCAACGTTGTGGAAAATGATGACAGTTGTATATATTGCTAGCATCGCAGCCTAAAATCAGCGTCAACTATTTTTACACGACTCTATTGATATTTTGCTTACAGTGATCCACATCCTCAGAATCAACTTCACTGGCTATATGCCCGATACCGTCGTGACCCTCTCCTATAAGAGACTCTTTTAATAATGTAGACTACACGAGTCAGAGGTTCATTAGTTTGATTAATATCTCTATGTATTCATTAACCCTTTAGAAGCCTGATATATCTCCTCGTACCAGTCTCTATGCACTACGTAGCTTATATGATACTGATCAAATGCTCATGTCTGTCTGTCTGCAAAGAACTTTCGTGTTTTTCTCCGCAACTGCTTGTCGAATTGAGCCGAAATTTTCACCAAAGGAGCGACTACTCATGTAGCATGTCGTATTGATACTTATGATGTCATAGGTCACGTGATGTGACAGCCATGTTGGAAAAACGGGAAAACGTTGTACCTTTGTATCTCTAAAACAACACCAAGGAAAAAATTGAAACTTGGCACACGGCAAGTACTCTTCATGGGGAATAAGGGTGATTTTATTAAATGCCGTCATAGGTGCCTTCATTATGACGTCATGACTGCCAATGTAGAACACCACATCTGATCAATATGAAAATTTGCGAGGGTCATCTGCTGGCATGATTACCCTGGTCAGGGATAAATGGTCAGGCCAGGTCAGGTATAGTCTCCATCCTGGTACCAAAGGAATGAAGTCTCTGACTCAGATCCCTGGTCAAAGTTCAAGTCTCACATCCGGAGAGCAAGACTGGAAGCACCAAGGACCTGAAAACTCGGATTTTTGTCCTCCTGCACGGGTACCGACAGCACCACACCCCATGATCCAGTGAATCCATGACTCCCCAAGCCTGACCCAGATGTCTATTGACCTCTGGCTCACACCCAGCAGAGACATGAATATCACTGCCAAGGGAAGTGAATCTCTACGTGACCTCAACATTCTCACCACAAACATGTACAGAGAAGATAGCAGCATCCAAGATGTCATTGAAAGCCTGGATCTTACTTTTGACCCAGGAAACCTGCAATCCCAGCGGCTCCGACACCTCATTCAGCACCTCGAGGGCCCACAAAAGGATATCCAGAGTCTCTGTGAAGATGACTGCATCATCTGTGAAATCAAGGCCAGATATCTTGACACTCCCAAACGATGCATCGTAGCTTGATCTCTCTGACATTATCCCCAGAATCCAGTCCATACAAGCGCTGAAAAATGTGGGGGCCAATACACACCTCTGGCAAACTCCAGTTATAACTGGAAATAAGTCAGAGATGGTATCACCACATCTCCCAGCACTCTCAGTACCAGAGTATAGTTCAGACATCAAAGATTAATCAGTTTTGGTGGCACCCCACGAAGATTAAGAATCCATCAGAGGGCATTCCGATTCACTGAATCAAACGCTTTTTAGAGGTTAACATAGGCTGCAAGCGGCCCCTGCTGAAACTCTCGTCTATATTCCATGAGGACCTGAAGGGCAAGGATACGGTCAATCGTTGACCTTTTTGGTGAAAAGCCTGACTGCTCTGGAAGCTGTTGCTCAAGCAGATGGTGGCGAACCCCATCAATAATTATCCGAGCAAAGACTTTGCCCAGCACTGAGAGCAGCGCCACCCCCTCGGTAGTTGTTGCAGTCCTGGTGATCACCCTTCCCACCCTCCGCTCCAGCAGCAGAACACCAAGGGAGGGGCTTGGAGGAACGCAATGCGCAAATTCCCCTGTAAGCAGGACAATAATCACTTGACCACAGGTGATGCTCTAACCCATCACAGATTCCTCACACATAGGCCTCCTTGTCCATCCTCAGCACACATATAGTTTTATGCCTCAACTCCCTGAACAGCTCAGCTCTGCCAGTAAGCCTGCGCCCTGCGACTCTGGTCAATGGTATCCAGTGTCCCTTGAGCGATAAAATTCTTCTTCGCCCTTCGGTGAGTTCCAAGACATCCATCAGCAATATCAAGGAAGGTGGTCTAGAAGGCACTCCAAAACTCTTCGGATTCCCAAAAGCACCCAGACCTCCCCAAATCCCCACTCAGCCTCTTTGCAAACCCTCAGCTACCCTCTCATCCTTGAGCTTGCCAACATCCAGCCTCGGCGGTGGTGCCATTTTCCGCGAATTACGTTGCAACTTCAGATGCTACACAAGCTGTGGTCAGTTATTGAGAACTGAGCACTCCTGTGACCCTACAGTTCAGGATCATCCTCCAGCGACCATCAATGAGCCATGGTCAATCTCTTTGCCACACCACTAGCGTTGGATACCAAGTCCAGTGATGAGCCTGTGGTGCTGAAACCATGACAGCCACCCTATGTCATGACTTCTTGCAAAGTCAAGGAACTTAGTGCTATTCTGGTTCACAGTTCCAGAGCCATGGGGACCAACACATGTTTCATGACCATCCATATCAATTCCAGTCAATGCATTGAAATCCCCCAAGACTAGAAGTGTATCTCTCCTGGGGTACTCATCAACCAGACTCGAGCGTGGCAGAGAATTAAATTATTCTGGCTGCCAGACCACATATCCGATATTTATTGGTCCACGGAAAAAAATT
>CM068959.1:93808061-93820610 GCA_035128595.1 Eptatretus atami
TCATAATTCCTTCCTTCCCGCTAGTACATAATAATAATAAACCCCATTCACTGTGCCACTATACCTTTATCCGTCGCCTGATTGTAATAAATACTTGTGTAGAAATGTACCAGCATCTGTTTTCGTCTTTTCCTTCATGGTCAGCATGGTCGCGGTATCCATAAGCATGAGCCCGGCGACTTATGCCCTCCCAACTGATCTTCTTCCAACGAGATTCTTGGCTTTAGTTCGCTCAGTCTGCATCATAATCTGGTAAGGTGATCCGGTTGAACAAAGCCTACCGAGGGCGTGTCCCCTGGTAATTAGATCATGTGACCATTTTAGTAACCAGTTTTCCATTAGACGGAGGACCCTAAGTGAAACGTGGTTGAGTTATTGGCGTTCACGGTTGATTAGTGACCGCTCGTGTCACGGAGTTATCCTTGTGCGACGACCTACGATTCCGGAGAGTCTGCTGGGGAACCCGAGGTAGCTTTCTCCCCCTCGTAGTCTTCTCGCCACCGACCCGGTCCGCAACAATACATTGATATGAAGTAAATTGGAATTAGTGATTAGAATGAGCACTTTTAAATAGTTTACAGCTATAGTAATTTTAATGTAAATTGCCAAACGTTTTAAAATAAGAGACCAAAGAGGCATATTAGCATTGCGAAACAATCAGTTTGACAGTGAGCAGACCAGGCTGCAACAGGCCGATTTTTATTTTCAGATATTTTCGGTTATGGAAAATTTTCCGACGGTTTTGTGATTTTTTTTTCTTGAGATATTGGCTTTGAGTTATATCGGTGTGCAAAATTTCAGCTTTCACCCACCTTGAAGGTACTAACATCATATCAGTGAGTAGGTGAATGAGAAAGTGCTTTATATATTATTGATATAATAATAAATATACGCATTACCGTGCAAGGAACTTTAGTGCAGGAGGAGGCCATTAGACCCATCAAACCTGTGCAATGGTTGCCAACCTATGATTGTTTTGCCCGTGCTTTATCCTTTTAAAAGTCTTCCGCATGACTCGGTCAGGGTCATTTGGTATACTCAGAATCGATGATGCAATACACAGCTAATATTGCATCATCCCTCCCAAGTTGTACATCTAGTTGAGTGTTGTTCACAGTGCATGCCTGGTTTCACCATGACCTCGTGCAAATGAGCAATCCGATGAGAATCAAATGCATTTTAACCTGAATAATGTGGGATGGAAATCCATGATAGGCTGAAACCAACTCCTAAGGTAGTACATTCTCCTGTTACAATAAGAATGAATGATTTTTCTCATTCATTGAAGTGGAAGACAAGAGCTTTACCTATTTATATTTAGTAGTTACTGGGAATGGAGGTGGGTGGCTGAAAAAGGAGGGAGGGGGGGAGTGTGGATGGAGGAGGATGAAAGGGTTAGCACAAAGAAAGGAAGGGTAAGGGGAGTGGGACAAATAAGAGTAGGGAAAGTTTGGGAAAATAAATGATCGAGCTGAGGGAAGGCTCGAGGCACTTATGGAACACACGGAAAGTGGAAGACATCAAAAGATTCTTAGTAGTGAAATATGTAATAAATAGACGGCACACAAAGCATGCCTGTTAAACGAGGAGATAAAACATCACATAAAATATCCCTCAGAGAATTCAAGATTCCAACCCACATCTACCTCCATTTCTGAATCGTCCAGGCTGACATAACAAACTCGTGATTCATTTTCCCTCATCCCCCCAACCCCCACCAATCATCTTCCATTTCTATTACAAAGAATCATAAAATCTACAAAGGATTCCTCCAGAATCCAGCCCACAACTTCCCTGACCACCTTCACCACCACCCGACCACACACCTTAGCTTTTTCAGCCATTACTACCTTTGTTTTTCGCTAAATATTCATTTTGGTGCTGAAATTCTGTTACACTGCTGCCTCATAATTTGTCAGACTTCACGTTCGCTATGAATATCTCACTTGACATCACAACTAACAAAAAAAATGAAAAGTAAGAAGTCACCTGATGTACAACATACAGACATGGTCTTGAATTTGGTGAGCACACCATGATACTATAGCGCAGTGACGTCACTTGATGTCCACTGGTCATTCAGCTACATTCTACCATATGACCACTTCCTCAATGAACACTTCATTTGAAGTGTTTCCTCAGCAGGCAATACTTCAAATGAAACACTCTCACATCTGCGGTGACCAAATCAGGTTGCCTTGTTAGCACCAATTAAATATTGTTTCGTGCATTTATTGTGCACATCAATGTTTATTATTAAGAAAATAATCTCTGCTCTTATTCAACAACAAATGAAAATGTATATCCATTCTTTCAAAAAAATCTCTAGCTCTCTATGTTTCCAACCCTTGACCCTTGAACTCGTTATTGCAGCTTTTGATTTCTATGCCACCTCTCCCTTTGACCTGTGAACTTTGACATTCCCACCACTCCTCCATCCCATTCCATTCAACATCTATACATTTTATTTTCTCTCAATACTCAGTTCCTGTCTTCCTTTGTCGAAAGGGGCCTCATGCCCGAAAGCTTCAACTTCTTTCCCATTGCAGTTATTCATCTAATCTCAACATTTGGCAGTTAACTCTGGTTGTTGGGCTTTGTGGTTAGGGGTGGAGCCTTGGGATCAAGGTCCTGAGTTCAAGCCTTGTTGCCTGCTGAATTACTTCACCAGGGGGTTGATTCAGCCTGCCATCCTTCCCGAGGTCGGCAATGAGTACCAGCTTCTGGGGTGACCGAGTCATTCGAGTATCCTTGCGTCGGGAGTGGCGACCCGTCCAGGATTGTGCCCAATAGCCAAGGAAACTGCTTCGGCAGCACCGACGCTCTGTACAGAGTATGGTCCAATGGATGGATGGAACATTGAGGTGAGAAAATCCTTATTTTTCCACCATCAAGACCAACTTTTTTTTTATGAAGATCAACTTTCATAAAATCTATCCCAGCAGAGTCTCATGTACTTTAGGATACAGTGCAGTAATTTAGGGTTTGGTGAGTTTTGCAGGGAAGAGGGGCGGTGGAGGTCGGATCTGTGCATACATGGAGGAGCGGCTCAGCGATTATATTTGAGTATGTATTTGATGTTCCCAACAAGTTAATGATGATATTTCTACCCATCAGTGCTCTCATGAAGGTACGAAGAAAGGAATTTATCTTGATGTATTTTGCTTTCTTAAGCAAGGTTGTGTCTAAATTGAGGATTTTGAAAAGCGGAATAACACATTAGCTCTGTAGCCTCAAAGGTGGAGACAATAAAGTAAACGCTAAACTCTTAGCCTTATTTGAAATGTGATTGATCCAGAATGGGTGAGGAGACCAAAGAGCTGAAGTAAGTGTTTTTTTAATCAAGTTTTAATGGCAGGATAGAACTTGCTTGTTCGACCTGAACGGAGAGTGCAATTGGACACATAGTATGTTAATGGAGTGGAAGAAGGAGGTTTATAAGGGTCAAAAGGAGATGCGAAGGGGAAAGAAAAGATCTTCAAGGGACATTACCAAGGACACTTACCCAAAAGGGGAAGTCGACAGTCGTTCCATGAGTATAACCAATTACTTCATCGCATCCATTAACATTCTCCTGTCCATCTTCATCAGTAACTGCCATCGATGTATATTTGATAAACACAACCAACAAGAACAACCTGCTGACCTAACTCTCCCCACTCCACCCCGTTCATTTCTTTATCAACTTCCTGACCTTCTTTCTCCCTGAACTCACATCTCTAATTTTTCTCAATTTGCTTTTTCCGATGTATCCCCCTCCTCTCCTCGCCCTCATTGATGTAGATGGATCGATACTGTAAAGCTGAAAAAGCTCAATGACAGCAAATTAGCAAATCATATATGCATTTGCTGAAAGATTAGTGGGGAATATAAGACGAAGCTCGAATGTAATTAAAAATTGAAAAAGGAAATAAGGGAAAGAAGATTTATAAACTAATGAGAATACATGCATTCCAGGACCATCACACTCGTTAGGATGATGAATAGATTATCTATTTGAATGCAAATATGTGAATATTTTCAAATGAAGAAGCCTGAAAGAGCAGGTGGATATTCAGAAGGGCCTGTAGGAAGAAAGGACTGGAATGATAAGAATCGTCAGGAAAATTCAAGTCGTTGGAGAAGGTGAGTCCCAAAACATTAGGAGCCGGTATATGTATACCCATCAATGAATTTTTGATTGGGGTGATATGGAAAAATAGATTTTTAATGAAGAAAAAATTGGTAATAAAAGGAAGGATTGGGGATTGAGGAAGATGGGGAGAAAGCAGAAAGAGGTTGGGATTGCAGTTGGGGATAAGGGAGGGAAGGGAATAAGTACAAGGCCAAATGTCCTCTCTATTTATTCCACCACGTAGGGTGTGGGGATCACTTGAGATACCCCACAAGACACAAAAGGGAAAAACGTGTTACTAAAATCGACCATATTTGATCCAAATCCACTCGAATCATTCTTCCACTTTGAACTCTCCAAATGCCTCCATTTTGTTCCAATTTCAGAAGGCATGAAAAACAAACCAAAGGGCACTCCCTCCCACCCTGACATCCATGTAAATATAGCCATCACAGATTGAGGCTGAGGCAATCGACTTCCCGCCACAATATTGAGATGTTAACTGGTCCACAAAATGGTCGATAGAGCGGGTTCTGGAGTTTGGCGTATTCTTTTTGCACCTGAGTTTCACACAATGTGAGCTATAGAGACCTCTGGGAGAATGCTCTTTTGTGATGTATATAGGATTGTCCGTAGTGCTACAGATTAGTTTATTTCTGGAAGATAGAGAATTGTTTGTTTTTGAGCACAAACGTTACTTATTCAGTGTTGCGGAAAACAGATGCGATGAACAAAAGTGTTCAGAATTACAACAGATGTTCAGAACCTGCAATGTGAATTTGGAAATATTCTCTCAAAAAGCAATTATGAGACCGTTGCTTTATTGTTGTGTTCAGGGCATTATCATTATTAATAACCAACGCGAAGAGTCTATATCTATATACTGTATTAATATGTTTGTCAGTCTGTATGTCTGTCTGTCCCTCCATCACATATAGCGAGATGACGGAATATCGCAAGATTGTGAAATTAAACATTGTTTCATCTGTGTGTGTATATAAGTATATGTATATATATATATATAAGTATATATATATATATATATATATATATATATAATATAACACACACAAACACACACACCACACACTAGCAGGGTGGTGCTAACACATTGTGTAAGCATACGAACCATGCTTCCCCATTGTCTCGGTCTGCTCACCTGCATTTTAATTCATTTACATTATTTTATTTTATTTTTTTTCATTTATTTATATTTTCATTTATATATGTTGCCCGACGATTCGTTGTGAATTTTTCCGGTGTACCAGCTTCAATGTCCATCGGCATGCAAAATTTCAGCTTTCTACGTCACCAGAAGGTACTGATCTTTAATATCAGTCAGTGAGTGAGTTATTGGTTAGGAAGAGCTTTATGTAACATATATGTGTATATATATATATATATATATATATATATATATATATATATATATATATATCAAGAGATTGCACAATGTTGTATTTTCACGAAGGACACCATGGGATCTTTAACATCCACAAACAGGAAAAGAGCAATCAGAGATTGCAGACCCTCACCAGACTGGTTTTGTTGTAGTTTTTGTGTGGTGTATTTTGTGTGGTGTTTGTGTACTGGTGTGTTATGTAATTAATGAGTGACATAACTAGAACTGCCACTTTATAACTGCTGGCAGTGATGACTGGTACCAAGAAGTCCTCTTTGATGCAACCACTGCTTTGATTGGACACCTGACCCTGACCCATGACATTTTTTCATTATTATTCAATTGAATTAGAAATGGGATTAAAATAAATTCAATTCAAATCAAATGGAAGATCAAATAGGTACAGTCCTGCATTGGAGTCATCAGAAGGAACCCAAACAAGTACAAAGTAACATGAAGTCATCAGGAGGAACTAGATCGGATTCACATTTCAGCTGCTACTTCTCTACCTCTCAAACCCATCCAGGAACAGCCAGATGAGCCTTATTCATAAAAATCAATAAAAAACCCACATCAAAAAATATATATTCTTTTGGCTGCCAAACCATGGTGCCGATCAATTGAAATATTATAACATGTTTTCCGCATCAATCTACGATCATAATTGTGAAGTTAACGTCGATTGATTAAGTGGCTCCAGAGAAAACATTATTGAATATTTTTCTTCAATCCAATATGGCTGCAAACCATGTACCTATCATTTATCCTTAACAAACTTGTAACATCGAAGCTTGGGAATACATGTGTGAAGTTTCCCTTGATCTGTCCCAGCCATTCTGAATAAAGATTTTTGAAGGTGAGGGTAAAATCCAATATGGCTGCCAAACCATGTGGCCATATGAGATCCATATAATATTGAACCTATAATCCATCTGGATAGGCCCGGTTCCATACGTATAAAGTTTCGCTTCGATCTGTTTTCAGCCACTCAGTAGAAGAAGATTTGGGTTTTAAAAAAAAAAAAAAGAACATTATGGCTGCTGATGGCGTGACCGATGACAATCATCAAATTTTTTTCTGTAGACCAAATTTTTTTTCAGGATGGGTTTGAGGGTAGAGAAGTAGCAGCTGAAATGTGAATCCGATCTAGGTTCCTCCTGATGACTTCATGTTTACTTTGTACTTGTTTGGGTTCCTTCTGATGACTCCAATGCAGGACTGTACCTATTTGATCTTCCATTTGATTTGAATTGAATTTATTTTAATCCCATTCTAAATTCAATTGAATAATAAGAAAAATGTCATGGGTCAGGGTCAGGTGTCCAATCAAGCAGGGTTGCATCAAAGCGGACTTCTTGGTACCAGTCATCACTGCCAGCAGTTATAAAGTGGCAGTTCTAGTTATGTCACTCATTAATTACATAACACACCAGTACACAAACACCACACAAAATACACCACACAAAACTACACAAAACCAGTCCTGGTGAGGGTCTGCAATCTCTGATTGCTCTTTCCTTGTTTGTGGATGTTAAAGATCCCATGGTGTCCTTCGTGAAAATACATACATTGTGCAATCTCTGATATATATATATATATATATATATATATATATATATATATATATATATATACAATATTGTACATAAAGCTCTTCCTAACCAATAACTCACTCACTGACTGATATTAAAGATCAGTACCTTCTGGTGACGTAGAAAGCTGAAATTTTGCATGCGATGGACATTGAAGCTGGTACACCGGAAAATTCACGAATCGTCGGGCAATCATATATAAATGAAAATATAAATAAATGAAAAAAAATAAAATAAAATATGTAAATGAATTAAATGCAGGTGAGCAGACCGAGACAATGGGGAAGCATGGTTCGTATGCTTACACAATGTGTTAGCACACCCTGCTAGTGTGTGTGTGTGTGTGTGTGTGTTTGTGTGTGTATATATATATAAACATAGACTGTATATACACACACACGATGAAACAATGTTTAATTCACAATCTTGCGATATTCCGTCATCTCGCTATATGTGATGGAGGGACAGACAGACATACAGACTGACAAACATATTAATACAGTATATAGATATAGACTCTCGCGTTGGTTATTAATAATGATAATGCCCTGAACACAACAATAAGCAACGGTCTCATAATTGCTTTTGAGAGAATATTTCCAAATTCACATTGCAGGTTCTGAACATCTGTTGTAATTCTGAACACTTTTGTTCATCACATCTGTTTTCCGCAACACTGAATTAAGTAACGTTTGTGCTCAAAACAAACAATCTCTCTAACTTCCAGAAATAAACTACTCTGTAGCACTACGGACAATCCTATATACATCACAAAAGAGCATTCTCCCCAGAGGTCTCTATAGCTCACATTGTGTGAAACTCAGGTGCAAAAAGAATATCGCCAAACTCCAGAACCCGCTCTATCGACCATTTTGTGGACCAGTTAACATCTCAATATTGTGCGGGGAAGTCGATTGCCTCAGCCATCATCTGTGATGGCTATATTTACATGGATGTCAGGGTGGGAGGGAGTGGCCCTTTGGTTTGTTTTTCATGCCTTCTGAAATTGGAACAAATGGAGGCATTTGGAGAGTTCAAAGTGAAGAATGATTCGAGTGGATTTGGATCAAATATGGTCGATTTTAGTAACACGTTTTTCCCTTTTGTGTCTTGTGGGGGTATCTCAAGTGATCCCCACACCCTACGTTGGTGGAATAAATAGAGAGGACATTTGGCCTTGTACTTATTCCCTTCCCTCCCTTTATCCCCAACTGCAATCCCAACCTCTTTCTGCTTTCTCCCCATCCTTCCTCAATCCCCACATCCTTCCTTTTATTACCAATTTTTCTTCATTAAAATCTATTTTTCCATTCACCCCAATCAAAAATTCATTGATTGGGTAATACATATACCGGCTCCTAATGTTTTGGGACTCACCCTTCTCCCACGACTTGAATTTTCCTGACGATTTCCTTATCATTCCAGTCCTTTCTTTTCCTACAGCCCCTTCTGAATATCCACCTGTCTCTTTCAGGCTTCTTCCATTTGAAAATATTCACATATTTGCATTCAAATAGATAATCTATTCATCAATCCTAACGAGTGTCATGGTCCTTGGAATGCATGTATTCTCATTAGTTTATAAATCTTCTTTCCCTTATTTCCTTTTTCAATTTTTAATTACATTCGAGCTTCGTCTTAATATTCCCCACTAATCTTTCAGCAAATGCATATATGATTTGCTAATTTGCTGTCATTGAGCTTTTCAGCTTTACAGTATCGATCCATCTACATCAATGAGGGCGAGGAGAGGAGGGGGATACATCGGAAAAAGCAAATTGAGAAAAATTAGAGGATGTGAGTTCAGGGGAGAAAGAAGGTCAGGAAGTTGATAAAGGAAATGACGGGGTGGAGTGGGGAGAGTTAGGGTCAGGGTTGTTCTTGTTGGTTGTGTTTATCAAATTACATCGATGGCAGTTACTGATGAAGATGGACAGAGAATGTTAAATGGATGGCGATGAAGTAATTTGGTTATACTCATGGAACGACTGTCGACTTCCCCCTTTTGGGTAAGTGTCCTTGGTAATGTCCCTTGAAGATCTTTTCTTTCCCCTTCGCATCCCCTTTTGACCCTTATAACCTCCTTCTTCCACTCCATTAACATACTATGTGTCCCAATTGCACTCTCCGTTCAGGTCGAACAAGCAAGTTCTATCCTGCCATTAAAACTTGATTAAAAAACACTTACTTCAGCTCTTTGGTCTCCTCACCCATTCTGGATCAATCACATTTCAAATAAGGCTTGAAGAGTTTAGCATTTACTTTATTTGCCTCCACCTTTGAGGCTACAGAGCTAATGTGTTATTCCGCTTTTCAAAATCCTCAAATTTAGACACAACCTTGCTTAAGAAAGCAAAATACATCAACGATAAATTCCTTTCTTCGTACCTTCATGAGAGCACTGATGGGTAGAAATATCATCATTAACTTGTTGGGAACATCAAATACATACTCAAATATAATCGCTGAGCCGCTCCTCCATGTATGCACAGATCCGACCCTCCCACCCCCTCTTCCCTGCAAAAACTCACCAAACCCCCTAAATTACTGCACTGTATCCTAAAGTACATGAGACTCTGCTGGGATAGATTTTATGAAAGTTGATCTTCATTAAAAAAAAAGTTGGTCTGTGATGGTGGAAAAATAAGGATTTCTCCACTCAATGTTCCATCCATCCATTGGGACCATACTCTGTACAGAGCGTCGGTGCTGCCGAAGCAGTTTCCTTGGCTATTGGGACAATCCTGGACGGGTCGCCACTCCGACGCAGGATACTCGAATGACTCGGTCACCCCAGAAAGCTGGTACTCATTTGCCGACCTCGGAAGGATGGCAGGCTGAATCAACCCCCTGGTGAAGTAATTCAGCAGGCAACAAGGCTTGAACTCAGGACCCTTGGATCCAAGGCTCACACCCTAACCACTAAAGCAACAACAAGGCTTGAACTCCGGACCTTGGATCCCAAGCCACCACCTCTAACACTAAGCCAACACCAGGCTTACTCAATGTTGAGATAAGTATAATAACTGCAATGGGAAAGAAGTTGAAGCTTTCGGGCATGAGCCCTTCTTCGACAAAGGAAGACAGAGAACTGAGTATTGAGAGAAAATATAAATGTATAGATGTGAATGGATGGGATGGAGGGAGTGGTGGGAATGTCAAAGTTCACAGGTCAAAGGGAGAGGTGGCATAGAAATCAAAAGCTGCAATAACGAGTTCAAGGGTCAAGGGTTGGAAACATAGAGAGCTAGAGGATTTTTTTGAAAGAATGGATATACATTTTAATTTGTGTTGAATAAGAGCAGAGATTATTTTCTTAATAATAACATTGATGTGCACAATAAATGCACGAAACAATATTTATTCGTGCTAACAAGGCAACCTGATTTGGTCACCGCAGATGTGAGAGTGTTTCATTTGAAGTATTGCCTGCTGAGGAAACACTTCAAATGAAAGTGTTCATTGAGGAAGTGGTCATATGGTAGATGTAGCTGAATGACCAGTGGACATCAAGTGACGTCACTACGCTATAGTATCATGGTGGTGCTCACCAAATTCAAGACCATGTCTGTATGTTGTACATCAGGTGACTTCTTCCTTTTCATTTTTTTTGTTAGTTGTGATGTCATGTGAGATATTCATAGCGAACGTGAAGTCTGACAAATTATGAGCAAGCAGTTACAGAATTTCAGCACCAAAATGAATATTTAGCGAAAAACAAAGGTAGTAATGGCTGAAAAAGCTAAGGTGGTGGTCGGGGTGGTGGTGAAGGTGGTCAGGGAAGTTGTGGGCTGGATTCTGGAGGAATCCTTTGTAGATTTTATGATTCCTTTGTATAGAAATGGAAGATGATTGGTGGGGGTTGGGGGGGATGAGGGAAAATGATCACGAGTTGTTATGTCAGCCTGGAGATTCAGAAATGGAGGTAGATGTGGGTTGGAATCTTGAATTCTCTGAGGGATATTTTATGATGATGTTTTATCTCCTCGTTTATACAGGCATGCTTTGTGGCCGTCTATTTATTACATATTTCAATCTAAGAATCTTTTGATGTCTTCCACTTTCCGTGTGTTCCATAAGTGCCTCGAGCCTTCCCTCAGCTCGATCATTTATTTTCCCAAACATTTCCCTACTCTTCATTTGTCCCACTCCCCTTACCCTTCCTTTCTTTGTGCTAACCCTTTCCATCCTCCTCCATCCACACTCCTCCCCCTCCCTCCTTTTTCAGCCACCCCACCTCCATTCCCAGTAACTACTAAATATAAATAGGTAGGCTCTTGTCTTCCACTTCAATGAATGAGAAAAATCATTCATTCTTATTGTAACAGGAGAATGTAACCTACCTAGGAGCTGGTTTCAGCCTATCATGGATTTCCATCCCACATATTCAGGTTTAAAATGCAATTTGATTCTCATCGATTGCTCATTTGCAGAGGTCATGGTGAAACCAGGCATGCACTGTGAACAACACTCAACTAGATGTACAACTTGGGAGGGATGATGCAATATAGCTGTGTATTGCATCATCGATTCTGAGTATACCCAACTGACCCTGACCAAGTCATGCGGAAGACTTTTAAAAGGATAAAGCACGGGCAAACAATCATAGGTTGGCAACCATTGCACAGGTTTGATGGGTCTAATGGCCTCCTCCTGCACTAAAGTTCCTTGCACGGTAATGCGTATTATTATTATTATATCATATAATATATAAAGCACTTTCTCATTCACCTACTCACTGATATGGATGTTAGTACCTTCAAGGTGGGGTATAAGACTGAAATTTTGCACACCGATATAACTCAAAGCCAATATCTCAAGAAAAAAAAATCACAAAACCGTCGGAAAATTTTCCATAACCGAAAATATCTGAAAATAAAAATCGGCCTGTGCAGCCTTGGGCTGCTCACTGTCAAACTGATTGTTAGGCAATGCTAATATGCCTCTTTGGTCTCTTATTTTAAAACGTTTGGCAAATTTACATTAAAAATTACTATAGCTGTAAACTATTTAAAAGTGCTCATTCTAATCACTAATTCTCAATTTACTTCATATAATATATTGTTGCGGACCCGGGGTCGGGGCGAGAAGACTACGAGGGGGAGAAAGCTAGCCCTCGGGTTCCCAGCAGACTCTCCGGAATCGTAGGTCGTCGCACACGGATAACTCCGTGACACGGCGGGTCACTAATCGACCGTGAACGCCAATAACTCAACCACGTGACTTAGGGTCCTCCATCTAATGGAAACTGGTTACCTAAAATGGTCACATGATCTAATTACCAGGGGACACGCCCTCGGTAGGCTTTGTTCAAACCGGATCACCTTACCGGATTAGATGCAGCTGAGCGTAACTGCCAAGGACATACCGGTTGGGAAAAAGATCGTTGGAGGATAATGTCCCGGCTCAGCTAGGATACGGACCATGCTGGACCAATGAAG
>CM068959.1:93838667-93864137 GCA_035128595.1 Eptatretus atami
CTGATTTGACGCCTCCCGATTATTTTCTTTGGGGTTACCTAAAGGAGCGTGAAAACATCAATAAGCCCCATACAATTCAGCATCTCAAGGACAACATCTGTGCATAAATTCGAGGGCTGCAGCCAAAGTTATTGTCCGCTGTTATGGAAAATGCTGTCGAAAGAGCCCGTCTCTGGCGACCGATGGAAGGACAATCTAAGGCTGTGCAATCATCTTTCATAAATAAGCAAATTTATCTCCATTTGTAAATTTTATTTTGGTATAAAAGAAATTAAATTATTAAAAACAGAAATGTTATTTAAATTTCTAATCCCTTGGTGACTTTTGGGACACCCAGTATATTTGTTTATCATAAAGAAAGACCACCCACATTTCTCACCTGTGAATGGAGGGAATAACCAATGATTATTTTATAGAATCCTAGCCACCTGGTTTGGTTGATCAGGTGAGAGCTGATTTGGCTATTCCCCCATTCAAAGGTGAGAGATGTGGGTGGGTCTTTCTTATGATAAATATGTAATATATATAATATATATATATATATATATATATATATATATATATATATATATATATACTGTATATATATTAGGGTGGTCCAAAAAAATGAAAGTTCGAATTTCTCGCGGGCATGTTTGCCAAATCGTTCCTGATGTTGAAAAACGCAAAGAAACAAAAAAATTAGCAGATTTGGAGGTGGTTTAGGGGTCCATCAAAGTCTCTCAACGGAATTCATTATAATGTCACAATACTAATAGAAAAATGAAAGAAAGAGCATAAAATGTTCTCAGTGGGCAGTGGGCAACTGGCGTCGGTGAATTTCTCCAATGGTTGATCCAAGAGGAACAGTTCCATGCTTTTCCATGTAGAACACGCCATACTCACTCACTCTGGGAATCAAAAAGAAGAAGAAAAAAATTAGAGATAAAAAAAGAAAAAAAAGAGTAACTTTTAACACGACCGACAGCGAACCGAAAGCTCAACTGACGTCTCCCTCTCTCCCACTGCGTCTTCTTCTCCCACCAGATGTAACAACTTCTTCCTCTTGATGGACCCTAAATATTTTTGGAACTGTGGCAAATTTGGCCAGGAGTATTTTCTAGTCAGGTAGAACAAAATAATCACATGCCCAAGAATATTCAAATTTTGAATTTTTTTCCCTTATGATTTTGGACCACCTAAATATATATGTATATTATTGTTACGAATTTTCGCGCCCGTCAGCGTGCGAACGACCGCGTTTCACCAATAGCAGCCGGTTCGCCCACCGAACGGACAATCCAGTCGTGACTTTCTGCAATGGCGTCAGAAACCAGTCACGGATGGGTTTTCAATCCCCACAACCTTGTCCGTACCCTACCCGCGCTACAGGGTCCGATCGCCAAATCATCGATTTACCTAATTATTCGCGCAGGTAGGTTACCGAGAGGTTGTACCTCAACGGGACCGCTTGGAAACGAGCCGCTTAAGCAGCCCGCTTCCTTTTGGGATAACCGAGCGGGGTAATATCGTGCAGTCCCGTTGGACCCGATCACTTACCGGCTATTTAAAAGCCAACTAATATTCCGCAATACAAGATGGCATTTAAATGGGGGCATGGACGCAACGAACAGGTTTACATTTAAACCAGCACATTTATTTACTCTACGTATGCAGGAACAATCATGCAGTCATTCAAAAACACCAACATGCACGTATACAGAACAAGCAATGAATGGGCACGGCACGTGGGCAAGACAAAGCGCTACAACCGTCTATAAGATTATTAATGTACAGTCACTTACACAGTTTTACTTACGGGACTCGGCCCACAACATTCATTCGAAAGAAAAGCAGGAAAAAGACCCCATCAAAGGCAATGGGGTCAGACTGGACCTCTTGGGTCTTTATGGCGTGGGACTTGGCAGACCGAACGAGTCCCACGAGACCGTTGCAGGTTACCTGCACCCTCGTGGTGTCTGGCTTGGGCGACCCGCGACGTCCCGTCCCCACAGCAGCTAGCGTAGCCGCGGTCGAGCTCGGGCCTTGCCAAGCGGCCGGGTGATTCGGTCTCAGTCGGCAACTCGTTTGAGAGGAACGAACGGGTCTTTGCTTCTAGAGTTGATGCTCTGTAAGAACCGTCCGTCCCTCAGTGATGCTCGAACTGCGCCGAAGCCCGATCACCTCGGACCGCCTGTCGCTGGCTGGCGAGCTCTCTCCGGCTCTCTCCACACGAACGCGTGGTTTGCGCGACACAGCAGGCAAGGCTGCGCTCCAGCTCGCGTCTCCTTCCGACGCCCGGACTCTCCACCGACTGCAAGCTCCAAGCTCCGACTCTGCCACGAGCCCAGACTTCCACGCAGCTCCTTGGCTTCTGGCTCCTCCCGACTCCCCGACCTCTCCAGACTGACTCAGCCGACCGATCAACTCGACTCGACCCAACTCGAACGCGAGCTTGGAGCTCTGTCGTCCTTTTATAGGGCTGGAGACGCGGTTTGGCCTCCGATCCTCGACCTCTGACCTCTGACCTCTGCGGCGGAAAGCGGACGTGCGCGACATCACCAAGCTTGATCCGACGAGCAAACGTCCGCGTCGGCCTGCAGCGACGCCGCTCGATGCGGACTCGCCGCGGCTGGCGCAAAGTGGCGTCGTTTGGAGACGAAGGTGAGGCGATGTTTGTGGTGTGGAGATGTTGACGGTTGCTGGCGAAGTGGTGAGGATGGCGTGGTTTGGTGAGAGGCAGGTGTGGTTGTGGTGGTGGAAGTGGTTGGTCTGAAGCAGTTGTTGAGAGCGATGTTGGTGTGTGATGGTTGTTGTAAAGCGGTTGTTGAGAAAGATGTTGGTGTGGACGTGGTTGGTCCAAAATAACGATAGTAAAGAATAACGGCTAACTCAAAGATCACAGCCCGGTTAACATGAATAGTTCCCTTTAAACAACGGTGGGGAAATCTATCTGGACACGGACTTATCGGCGAACTGATCGAGGGACCTTTATGGTTTTCTGTCAATTTCCACAGCCTAACAATATATATATATATATATATATATATATATAGATATATATATATATATATATATATATATATATATATATATATATTTAGATGTGTGTAGATATATATTCAGCTTTTCTATGTCACCGATCTTTAATATCAGTCAGTGAGTGAGTGAGTCCATGGTAAGAAAGACCTTTATATATTAGATATATAAAATCGATAGATCGATAAATATACTGTACATATTTTTTATAATAAATATATTTTCTTAAAAATTTTTTTTTTTTCTGATGCAATTCATGCATGGCAATTCGACATACTGTTGCGAGAAGTGGAATTGGGCTTGCAGGATGGCCTAGACTGTGTCGGTGTGGTGACCCATCCAGGATTGTGCCTAATAGCCCAGGAGACTGCTTCGGCAGCACCGACGCTCTGTACAGAGTATGGTCCAAATGGATGGATGGCCGACAGCACTAGCGTTACCCACACTCGTCTCTAAGCTGTTTCATCTGGGTTTGAATCCCGACGCAGCTACAATGAAACTACCATCCTGGTGTTTCCATCCAGGGTGATTCATCAATGTGTGTGCCATCCCTCAGATAGGCGTTGAACTGGGTGTCCTGTCTGCCGACATTAGTTGGTGAGCATTAAAGACCCTACAGTGTCCTTTGCAAAGAGGAGATGAGTTATCGCCGGCACCATGAACCAATTACAAATTCCTCGCTGACCTTAGTCAAACGTCAGGCCTGGCCAGTCGATTCATGAAAGACTTGAGCTAAGCTTCCCTCTGGCCACAAGAACGTGGGAATAATTGCGGTTGTTAAGAAGAAGACAAACTTGTGATATGTGGAATAGAATAAAATTTTGTAAGGGAACTCGTATTGAGACAAGTAAACATGGAAAACGTTATTTCTCTTGGTTATCACAGAATAAACCTATACGAGTACACAGGGTGAGCGACACGACTACCTTACTTTGTGAATTGAAGTATTTTACTTCCTTTACTAAATAGACTTTTATCCAGTGGAATTTAAGTAGCCCTCCTATCTCACTCCATTATATCATTTAACATCCTATCCGTCCCTTCCTGACGATGAAACAATATTCCTTGATTAATTATACAGCTTTCATCATTCCTTTTTGAACTGATTTTGTTTGTTCACTTTGAAGCCCAGTTTTTTGTTCTCCCTTTTCTTCATATCCATTTACCCTGACCACTACTTGGTCCGTTTTCTAAAGTTGAACATGCGTACCTTCCATGAAAGTTACTCTCATCATAAGTTTGCATTTAAAGCCACGGAAACATTCATTGATGTCGATCATCCTCATTCGTTACATCGTTGCGAGAATCTCAAAGAATGAGGTGCAACATTCGGCTTAATGCACTTCAAAAATAAAACTTCACCGGAGTATATTATTGTTCACCGTCCCAATTACATTACATTCTTCGATAACATCATGCATTTGAAGAGCGTTTGCAAGGGTTAAAAGCTTTCATCCTTCGCCTAATGCTGCTGTTACATCTTGTAGATGTAACAGCTGAGCGTAGGAAATCCCACCTGAACTCCTTCATCCCTGAAGTGTACATCTCTTCAGCTGTGCCATTATTAGACTGACATGAAAGTGAAGTTGTGTTGCTATTTAAGAGACAGATATTGCTAAAGGAATACTTAATTTGTTTCTCTCTGCATAAATGTTTGTGTCACTTGATATGTTTGTCTTGTCTGTCTTTCATGGTGTCTCCTTCTCTCTCTCTCTCTCTCCCTCTGCCATGCAGAATCATTAATTGCCAGCAGAAAAACGACGAGTCGTCAGCAGGCCCCGAGGGATATTTCTCAATTCGGGCCTTGGCGGCTTTTTTCTTGGAAATATTCTCGCTCAGCTGTCAAGCTCCGCATCTGTTTCAAACCTGTGAAGGGGAAGATATGCCCACAGGTATGGCCAGAGCAAACAGAACCGTCGCCCTTTGGAATTGAAATACCAATGCGATCAAGAAACATGGTGTGTAAATGGATTTGCGAAGCGACGAATAATTGGCTAACAGGCAATCTTCCACATCGATGGTGACACACTCCTTCAGACCAACATTTGATGCAATTTGCTTGCAAACTCGAATCACGAGTGGTTGACTACATTAGATGAACTTGATCGAAATTGATGAACATTTGGCATTCTCGGATCGATGATTGCACAAAACAAATTAAATCACTTGTTCAACTATAGATTGTCCAACTGTTGCTCTACTCATGGTGTCTACACCGGAAGAGACGCGTGATTGTACATGTACCAACAGCAGAAGGTTAGATAAGAGGCAGACGTGAGATGGACGTACAAACAAGGGCAGCAAGATAAATAATAAAATGATGGTAGGTATACGTGGGGAAAGGGTAGGGGGCTCAGTTTTCCACTTTCCCAGTTTCTCTCCACCCTGCACTTACCATAATCATTTTCAACATTTTCTTTCGCATCATACTTTAAGTCAACTAATATAGATTCATTTCAAAATTACTTTGTGATGTTTACTTTTTCCCCAGTGATTATGGACACTCATCTCCAATGATCGTGCAACACCTAAACTGCTGGGCATGTCTTTTGCTAAAAGTTGTTGGGACATAAGGACCCTCAGACTCCTTTTCAAAATACAGGATTCACCACCACCACGTGGGAGCCAAGGTGAGATGGTGGTGAACCTTTGCCTTGAAGGACTGAAAGGAATAATGAGGTCCCAGAAGGTGGACAAGGTGGTTTGATGATGAACATGACTGTGGGGCTGGATACGGAGAGATGGTACGCAAAGAGAAAGCAGGAGGTACCAAACTCAATGATCGATGATAGACGACTCAAGAATCCAAATCGCTTGGAACAAGGAAAAGGTGAGCTTGAGGTCTCAACACACTTCCAGGAGAAGCAACAACGAATTGGAGTGATATGGAGTACAGTCAGAGCCAAATGCTCCAGAACTCTGTATATACAGGGTGTTTCAAAAAAGTGGACAATTTGAACGTTTTATTGCAGAACAATTAGAAAAGGTAGCAAGTTCAGTGATACATTGATGGAAAGCATACACCATGCCATTTTCAAATCACTCATGATACTGCTTGTAATTGACATTTTTAATGTGTGCTCCGCCTGTTCCCAGCATACCCCATCTGGCATTCAATGCACAGAAGCAAGTAGACTTGGGGCCCTTGAGAGGTATCTCAGACACCTCCTCAAGAGGCTCAGTACCCCAGAAGATGTTGTTGTGATTATTAATAACTCCATTCAAATGGAAGTGTGCTGCACTGAACCACAAGGAGTTGATCCAATTTGGGTACCTTTCTATTCAGTCTCAATCACACATTGATACCCGGCTTTCCATGTTATTGAGAGTTAGTTTATGCCTTAGATATGACGTAGGGGTAGAGCTTGAGTTCAGAAATGAGAATGCGCCACACAGATGAGGCTGAGATCACCAGTTCTCGGGAATGCCAACGGTGGGATTTCTTAGGACTTTCGAGAGCAGAATCTCTCACAAGATCAATGTTCCCTTGGTCCTTTCAACACTGGGGGGGGGGGGGGGGGGGCACTGTTGCCTTAATTTTGATTTTTCACGCTTCCATGTGCTAGGAAGTGCTCCTCAACCACTGAATGCTCCCATTGGAAGGTCCGTTATGGGTGTGAACATTGTAATACTAACAGTATCGTCGGTACACCTGCACATAAGATTTTGTCTCAAACCACAAAGTCGCGATTCACTTTTTGTTCCACTGTAAACAATATAGTTGATGTAGGGTCCCACTGACTACTTGTAAGAAATAACATACCACCACCACCACAACCTGCAAGAGAGAAGAGTATAGCATTAGAAACGACTATCAGGCTGCTCAAGTAGTCCACTTTTTTGAAACACCCTGAGCAGATGGAGGCATTCAGAGGTACCAATCAAGCATGTCTTCGACCGCTGTTTTCTTTCTGGTCTTGCACACTCTGCTATTTCCGTGCTTTGTCCCCCCCCCCCCCCCCCCCCAGGTATCTGCAGGGTGCACATGGTCCACCATCAACCCCCTTCTGGTGAAACTCCCAAACTCCAGAATCACTGCTCACCTCCACTCATTCGTTCCTCTTTTTTTCCCCGCCTGTGGAATCAACTTCCACATTCTCTTCAATCCCATCCTTTCCTCCATGTCTTCAAGACAGCTGTTCACCATCATCTCAGATCATCCCCCATCCACACCCATGATCTTTTCTACTTCCTTCCTGAGAGTTTTCTTCTGTATCCATTTTGTCCACCCCATACATCCTCCTCTACCCCTCATTTCCCCCGTACTCATTTATCCATGTCTCACTCGATAGTGTCCCTCATCCTTGCTGTTGGTGTGTTCCCACCCGCTCTTTCTGCTGTTGCGTTCTGACACGTTCTCTGTTTTAGCTCCTCCATTTTAGCTCCTCCTCCAAACAGAGGCTCCTCGGCTTTGTATACAAAAAAGTATCTTTAAGATTTTATGTACTCTCATGAAGTTTGTTTTTGGAATCCAATTTGTAGATATGTTCAGGTCCAAATACAATCATTGCTTTTACTATTTTAAAAGATAGGAGCAGTATTGATTCTGTTCAGAAAATTAAAAAAAATGTTTTCAGTGTCTAACCAAAATAACACACATCGAGTTTGAGTTCCTGTCGATTGTGTTGTCTAATTTGGCTCTCAAGGCGTCACTGGAATTATTTCATGTGTCATTATATTGTTGTAGGCATTGCCACCAGGTGGTGCCCATCTCCTCAGGATATAGTCAGGGCAAATATTTTGAATTTTACATGAGTACTGACCAAATTATTTTCGACTCGTACTGTGGGATGCTAAACGTCCACAAGCAAGTGCTAACAAGATGGTTGACCCAGCTTAACATCCCTTCTGAAAGAGCAGCGTACTCGAGGATGCAGCACTTGGCCTGAGAAGCAATTCACTGACGGCAAGATGTTCTCGTTCAAAGACCAGATCGGTGTGTGACGTAACAGGCAGAGATCCCAGAAGGGCAAGATGCCCCTCGTGTTGTCAGAGTGCCTGTTTTGTGTAAATGAGGTTGGAAATTGGGATAAGCTACACCAGTGGGGTAATTCCGAGGAAGCAGCTTGATTGGTATTTTTAGGATTCATCCTTCACAAGTCAGAACAGAAGAAATAGAAATCTGTATCGTTATTACCCGACTACACATGAGGCTATTTTAGGCTGACAAAGTGCTGAATGGAGTGTGGGTTTTTGGGATCTCATCAGCACTCGACACTGGTAGTGTCTCAACGCTGGTGGTTGTCAATTCAAGCAGACTTTCTTAAATTTAGAAACAACCAAAAATTTATATTAATCTTCAAAATCGGTTCGTCTGTTCAGTGTTCATGTCTGAGCACATGGCTCATGGTGCTGGATTGCTGGCAATCCCACAAGGGTCAAATCTCAAATCCCATGTTGCCTTTTAAAATGTTTCCATTTTCTAGCAATGTTCTTGTCATTCACATACAAGTTCTCCGAGACTCTGACATTTCCGAATGTTTTTGTCTGATATGCAGACCTGCCTGCCTGTCCCTCTCTCTCAACTTCTCTTAACGGCTCCAATTAGCAGCCCGTCTGCAAGAGACAGGGTTTGGTTGTGCGTGCATCTGCGTGTGTGTGTGTGTGTGTTGATTTGGTTGTGTGTGTGTGCATCTGCGTTTGGGTGTGTGTGTTGATTGGGTTATGTGTGTTTGTGTGTGTGTTGATTTGGCTGTGTGTGTGTTTGTCTGCATTTGGTTGTGTATGTTTGTCTGCATTTGGTTGTGTGTGTGTGCATCTGTGTTTGGGTGTGTGTGTGTGTGTGTGTTAAACTTTTTCCCATTTGAGCTTTTGTAATTAAATTTTAAACAAACCTTCATTATGAGAGTATGGAGGAATAATTAATAATTGGGTCAATGTGTCAAAGGTCAAGGTCACAAAATCGTCAATTTTCATTAGATTGACAATATTTGAACAGAATTTGAATATCGGGTCACTGAACTGGGTCACCATTGCTATAAGCCTATTGTTTTTGAGGTCCAAAGGTCAGGGTTGTAGCAACTGATTTTGCAAGTACTGGTCTATGACCGATTTGACAAAAATCGAACCGACCGAAAAAAAAATTTTTGACAAGTATATCGATCGCTTCTGTTTGTCTGTCCGTTCACCTTTAATTGCCTAGAGGTCACAATTTTAAACCAAACTTCACAAATCTACAACAAATGGTGGAGTTGATGGTCCGACAATTGTATTTAATGAGGTCAAAAGGTCAAAAGATCATCTTAGGCCAAAGGTCAACTTTTTCAAATTTCTAAAATCCTCAGTTTTCATCCGATTGACTTGAAATTTGAAGAGCATTTGCATATCAGCTCACTGAATACAACCAATTGTTGAGGTCAGCATATGCCAAAAGGTCAACATAGGTCAACACAGATGTTGATTTCTGGCTCTTCAATTCTGGGATTCTGCTACCTTGGTCCAATACATCCAGACTCATTTTTCATTTTTTGATTTATATTGGGCCTCGGTTCAGTTTTTAACTGGTCAAAGGTGAAGCACTAAATTAACACATTTCGCCTTGCTATTCCCTTGCATTTTAGTCAATAAAGATGAAATTTGGCAAGAAGGCGTTTTCAAATAGCCCAGATATAGATCTGTACAAAATTTGGATTAGTGTTGTTTTTGGGATTACACAGGGGGTTAAACATCAAGAGCCACAAAACTATATGCGGCATTGTGAATGTCATAAATTCATGATGCATGGTTATTCGGTTATTTTGATGTCCAGGGTGAAGTCGATGACCTTTGATCGAACCGAATGTTACCATATGTAATGATTCATCAAATGATGTTTGAAAAAATGAATGTTGTTATTGTTCAAAGTTAGACTTCCACTGGTATTCCATGAAACTTGTTAATTTAGATTGTTAAAAGTAATTCCTGTTAAAATGTTGAACTCGGTGGTGCAGTGTGGATCCATGCTGTCGGACTGTTTTTTTTTCTTTTTCTGACGCCATCTTAGAATTCCGGGAAGCATGGTTCGGGCACTCGTCTGTTCTGGATGACCAGAGGCGAGCTTCTTTTTTGAACCTTGATGGTGATGTGTGTTTAAAAACTCTGTAAATTATCATCCTGGTGAGTGTTTGGAATGTTTAATGTGGAGTCCATTTCATTAGTTGATTTGATAAATTCAGATTACTCATTTAAGATAATCATATCAATTAATCAAACGTGTGTAATCATGAGAGTCACTCATGGACTTCTATATTATTTTTGTAGGCAACCTATCCACTGCTTTCTCTTCTTCTCTCAGTTTCCACACAAATAAATTCGCTGTGCATTGACGACGTGTTCCCATCTATTTAATTGAACCAACAGTTTAAATATAGATTTTAGCATGCCAAGCCTTTCCTTTTAAACAGATACAGACAAGACCTGTCACATGCATTCCACAGCCCCTAGAGATAGAATAGCAAGTAGTTATCAGTCCTGCATCTTCCTTTAAATTTTACAGGCATCAAAGATCAAAATTGGTCACCAAACTGAAGGTTTTGGTCTGCCAATTCTTATACTTGAACCAATCCAGACAAGACTAGTCACAAAAATACCTTGACAGACAAAAGCAGGTAAGGATTGGTTCAGTGTCTTCCTTTTGATAGCATATGTGTCAGAGGATTGGAGAGGGGACATGTCTGAGATTATAGTTTATTTTTACCCTCACCAGAGGAGAGGGTATTGCATCTGAGTCCGTTTGTTACTTACGAAATGTAAAGATTTCGTAAGTATATTGATCACTTCCGTCCTCTGTTTGTGTGTTTGTTTGTTTGTTTGTGTGTGTGTGTGTGTGTGTGTTTGTGTGTTTGTTTGTAGGCACGATAACTCGAGAACGGAAGAAGCTACCAATGTCAAATTACACCACGTGATTCAGGAGGGTGATGGCTAGCGCTGATTAGATTTTGGTTAAAATCGGTCAAAGGTCAAGGTCACAGTGAGGTCAAACATACAGTAATTCCGTAAATTCATGTGGAGAAATGGAGTATTTTTGCTTCGCTCGACGTTACGAGTTCGTTTTAACTTCGATTCAAATTTTGTCTTCGGTTTTTGCGATCGCTTAGGACGCTTAACACTGGGTTGTCAAAATTCTGGTAAAAATCGGATGTTTTGGAGACGTTTTAAGATTGTATAAAAAATATTTCACTCGCCGCGTCACGGCTCGTCACGTAAAGGTTTTCTGTGTGCGTGCTGACGGTGTTTTCGATAAAGATGGTGTTTAAAAGTCATGTTTTATCCCAATAAAGGTTATCGTCGCATGCCTGACTCGCTAAGCCGTCGGATTATGTAAAGATTGTTGGTGGATGGCCGAATATTACGGTTTTGTGACTTTGATAAAATAATATTAAATAATTGCGTGGAGAAATGGAGATTTTTGCTTCGGTCGACGTTACGATTTTTGATGGTTTGGTACAGAATCATCATAGAAACTTCTGGTTTGCGTCGCTACCTTCTCTAGAGACAGCTTTTATTAGACAAGGTCAGAGGTCAAGTTGACGATTTCGTAAGTACCAGTCTATGACTGCTTGTTTGTTTGTTTGTCTGTCTGTCTGTCTGTACAGAACTTTCGTGTTTTTCTCCGCAACCGCTTGTCAGGTCAAGACAAAATTTTCAGCACAGGAGCAGCGACTCATGTAGAAGGTTTTATTGATAATTATGTCATAGGTCACGTGGTGTGGCAGCCATGTTGGAAAACGGAAAAACATTGGACCTCTGTATCTCTGAAACCACACCAAGGATAAAATTGAAACTTGGCACATGGCAATACTACTCCTGGGGAATAAGTGATTTTTATGACATCGGTGCCTTCATTATGACGTCATAATTGTAAATTTAGAATGCTACATCTGATCAGTATGAAAAATTTTGAGGGTCATCAAGGGATAAATTGGTCCACAGGAAAAAAAATTGGTGATGTCATCATTCACATGATTCAGCAGCCATATTGTTTAAAAAATAAAAAAAACCTTCAAAAATCTTCCCTGAAGTGACTGAACAGATCAAGGCGAAACTTTACATGTAAGACTGCCTATCCATGAGGAACAAAAGGTTCACACAAATGATGTCATAGGTCACATGGTTTGGCACCCATATTAGATTTACCCTAAAACCAATAAAAATCTTCTCCAGAACGGCTGGACAGATCGAGGGGAAACTTCACACAAATGTTCCCCAAGCCTTGCATGTACAAGTTTGTTGAGGAATAATTGATAGATCACATGGTTTGGCAGTCATTTTGGATTGAAGAAATATATTAAATAATGTTTTCTCTGGAACTGCTTAATCAATCGACATGAACCTTCACAATTATGATCTAGTAGTAATGGGGAATGCACGTTTTCAATTTCAACTTGATCGGACACATGGTCTGGCAGACAGAATTATTTAATTTTTTGATATGGGTTCTGTTAATTTTTTTGATATATATATATTTTTTTAATAAGACTCACTTGGCTGTGCCTGGATGGGTTTGGGGGTAGAGCAGTAGCAGCTGAAATGCAAATCCTATCCAAGTTCCTCTTGTTGACTTCATATTTACTTTTTGCTTGTTTGGGTTCCTTCGGATTACTCCAATGCAAAACTGTACCTATTTGGTCTTCCGTTTGATTTGAATTGAATTAATTTTAATCCCATTCTAAATTCAAATGAATAATAATAAACGTCATGGGTCAGGGTCAGGTGTCCAATGAAAGCAGGACGCCTCGGTACCCGGTCATCACTGCCAGCAGTTATAAAGTGGCAGTTCCAGTTATGTCATATTAATTACGTAACACATCAGTACACAAAATACACGAAACAAAACAACACAAACACCACACATAAGTCCTGGTGAGGGTCTGCAATCACCGATTGCTCTTTTATGCTTATTTTTTTGAAATTTTTCTTTCATGAAAACATCACAAGTTAAGTAGTTTTGATTCACACGAGTTGGACTTCCCACCTTTATCTCAGGTGTGAGTCCAAACTCTTACCTTTGTTATTATTTTTTGTACACATAGTCAAGGCTTGTGGAAGAGATACCAATAGTTCACTGAATGGATCAGGATATAAAAGGACAAAAAGAAGAGTCGAGAGAGAGAGGGGGTGGGTGGGGGGGGGGGAGGAGACACAACAGCAGAATTGAAGCTAAGAGAGAGGCAGAATTGGATAAACCATGTGTGTAGGGAGGAATGAAGGGTAGGAAAGGATGCATAGGGTGGACAAGATGGATACAGAAGGAACTCTAAGTTGGGAAAATGGAAATTTGGAAGGAGGAGAGATTGGGGTTGGTGGGGGGGGGGGGGTTAATGAGGGTAGAAAAGATCATGGTTTGGATGGAGGATGATCTTAGATGATGGTAAACAGCTGTCTTGAAAAGCTGAGGGAAGAATGGCATTGAATAGAATGTGGAAATTGGTTTCACAGGTGGGGAAAAAAGAAGGAATGAATGAGTGGAGATGATAGTGATCCTGGGTTTAGATAGTTTCACCAGAAGAGGGTTGATGGTGGACTGTGTGTACCTTCAGAACCTGGGGGACGGGGGGGGGTAGGGAGAAGGCACGGAAAGAGCATCTGGTGCAAGACAGAAAGGAGGTGGTAAAAGATAGAGATCACCGACCTGTCTGTGATGGCAAAGTTATACTCATAGATATTACAATAATCTTGAAGGCATTTGTTTCCACAGCATCAAGCTGAGCAAGATGTGAGATAGGGGAGAGCAGTGCTTCATCAAGCTGCAGATGAAGGCCTTGTCGGTGGATTAGGAGTTCAGGTGTGCCAAGGAAGGACTTTGTATGATGGAGGATACCGAGCTGGTGACTGGCTTTGGAGGCCAACTTTGAAATGTGGTTTTCCCAAAAAGATCATGGCTGATAGTGAGCCCAAAGTTTGAATGACTGAACTTCCTCAATAGGATTATTAAGAAAGGAGATAGGAAGGTTTGCCAGGCGGTTCTTTCAGAGAGAGATAGTGAGAATGTGAGATTTGTCAGGATTGAAAGACATATTCCAAGTGTTTGACCAGCTTGTGATTTTGTCAAGGTCTGAAGGGAGGGAAGAGGCTGCTGCCTGCCTGACTGAAGGATGAGGAATGTTTTTTTGATATGTTCAGGAGTCTTTTTGAATATTAACCATTCATTCATGGTATCTATTGTATAAAGTAATAAATATCAACAGTAATTTGTAAATTTTGCTTCACAAGTACTTTTTAATTTCATTTTACTTAACGTTTTTCGGCGTACAGTTTTCATGGATTTGATGTATAAGATTGCAAAATACAATTTGTATTGAGATAGGCAAGTCTGCTTAACAAAGTGTACATGTTGTGCAATCCCCTCCACGATTATGAGATCACTGTTAAAATAATAAAATACAATTGTCTGCATGTGGTTACAGTAAATAATATCCGATTGAACGGGTTAGCCTGGATATGGTTTGGCTGTCTCAATTATTCCAAACACATTGTAAAGGTGTAAATGAGTAAAGTTATACCGAAACACTACCTGTGATCAAACAATACTCAATCCCGTTTATCCACAACTTCTTGGAATACAAGCAGGATATCAAATGGCAGGAGGGATTAATGGAGGGACCTTTTGCTGTGGCTTGATACAAAGATCCACCAGGAATATATGTTAACTCAGCAGATAAAACTGTATAGCTTCCCCTGGAAAGCTTGATGCTAATTAATTCACCTTTATGGTGGAAACCTGTCTACCCACCACCCAAACTTGATAACTCCCTTGGGTTATCATTCCATAGTGAAAACAAGAAAAAGAGCAACCTGAGATTGCAAACCCTCGCCAGGACTTCTTTTGAGTGGTGTATTTTTTTTTAATAGGATTTCAGGTAAATCCAACATTGCTGCCAAACCATGTGACCTATGATGTCATACGTGTGACTCTTGTTCCTCGTGGGTAGGCGGTCATATGTGTAAAGTTTCGCCTTGATCTTTTCAGCCATTTCAGAGAAGAAGATTTTTGAAGGTTTAAAAATAACAAAAAACAATATGGCTGCCGAATCACATGACCGATGACATCATCAAAAAAAATTTATGGACCATTTTATCCCGAGATGACCCTCAAAAATGTTCATACTGATCGAATGTGGCGTTCTACATATGCAATTATGACGTCATAACGAGGGCACCTATGATGTCATAAAAACACCACACTCATTCCGCATGAGGAGTACGTACTCTTTGTGAAGTTTCAAATGTTTCCTTGGTGCAGTTTCAGAGATACAGAGGTCCAAAGTTTTTCTGTTTTTCCAATATGGCTGCCACACCATATGACTAATGATATCATAATTATCATTGAAACATTCTACAGTTGTCGCACCAATGGTGAAAATTTCGTCTCAATCCGATAAGCGGTTGCGAAGAAAAACACAAAAGTTCTGTGTGGACAAACAGACAGACAGACAAAGAGACAGACAAACAGAGCCAAATGCAATACCCTCTCCGAATCCTTCGGTGAGGGTAAAGATACATTTTATTTGAAACGAGCAGAGCCTAACCGTCGCTTCGCTGGTGGACCAACGAGTCATCCTGTTTGCCAAATTTGCGTGTGCATAGAGTACTTTAACCCCTCCCAGTCCTCACGTACCCCCCTCCCTCTTTCTTCCTGATGTCCCTTCCAGCTAGAAATGTCTCACACACGATGACAGGCTTTGACAGACCTCTCAGTTGTGGGAGAAGGGAGGGTTGAAGGAAAGGACGACAAATTTACGAGTCCGAAGAGTGCTTTAATCTCAGCATTGCCCAGGTAAAAAAGAAAATTGTAATACCCTCTGCCACCACCACCATGTGGTTCGACACGGTACACATTCACATGGAGAACTTACGACCCCCCCCCATCTTAACCCCCCTACCCCCACATGAGCCAAGGCACAAAGCCGATGTTACCCCCCGCCCCCCACACACACACACAAAGTTGTATTTGTACCCCTTAAAAGATGTGCTGTGCATAAGGGGGGGAGAGAGAGAGAGAAGAGAGAGAGAGAGAGAGAGAGAAGAGAGAGAGAGAGAGAGAGAGAGAGAGAGAGAGAGAGAGAGATAGAGATGAGATGAGAATAGAGATAGAGATAGAGATAGAGAGAGAGATAGAGAGAGAGAGATAGAGAGAGAGATAGAGAGAGAGATAGAGAGAGAGATAGAGAGAGAGATAGAGAGAGAGATAGAGAGAGAGATAGAGAGATAGAGAAGAGATAGAGAGATATATATAATATATATATATATATATATATATATATATATATATATATATACAGATACAGATAGGCACAATGGCGTTTATGGCATACAGATCTCTTTCATGATGATAAAGTACATCTTCATTTTAACACACATGCTTCATCCTCTCTTCCCACAACCAGGTGTGTTTCTGATTGAAGCAAATACTTATTATTCGGTCTAAGCTTCAACATTGACAGAATGGGGGATGATCTGGTAGAATACAGTCGTGTAAAATTATGGAGACGAAACTCCAATGCGAACATCACACTTCTGTAATAAATAGGTGGCCCTCACCTGTTGGGGAATTCATCATCATCGTGTCGACCAAAATGGATACGTATGAGGTTTCTCCACACACATCGGTCATCCATGTTCCTTGGTAACTCGTCTTTCTTCAGCCCAGCGTCTCTCTCCAATTGATCAATGTTGGTAAGAGCCGGTCGACCGCGAGATCTCGTCCCATGTCCTGGCATCCAGAGTATAAGTTGTGACACAGTTTCATGTTTGCTTCTATTACAGTGTCCAACAAATAGAAGTCTGTGCTCTCAAACATTCAGAACCTCGTGGTAGATTACCATATAGATCTTTATTAAAGACATATTTCCAACTAATATTTAGGGCTGCTCTAAGGAGTTTAGTGCAACATCCATAAAGTCTGCTTTGTTATTATTTTTATTTTTTGTATACATAGTCAAGGCTCGGGGAAGAGAGAGTATACTGAACAGACCAGGACATGGCAGGATGCAAAAGGAACATTGAAGAGAGGGGAAAACACCAACAGCCGAGTTAAAGGACAAGATAGAGGGAGAATTAGATAAACAATGGGTGTGGGGAGGAATGGGGGGCAGAAAAGGATGCATGGGGTGGACAAGATGGATACAGAAGGAAACTCTGAGGGAAAACTGTAAAATTGGAAGGAGGAGGGATTTTGGGAAGGGTTAACGAGAGTAGAAAAGATCATGGTTTTGGATTGGGCATGATCTGAGAGTGTGGTGAACAGCTGTCTTGAAGACCTGGAGGGAAGAACAAGATTGAAGAGGATGTGGAAGTTGATGCCACAGGTTGGGGGGGAAACAGAAAAAAAAAGAGGAACAAATGAGTGGAGGTGAGCAATGATCCTGGATTTAGGTAGGTTCATCACTCATCCTCCAGATAGACAGGCAGCAGCCACTTACCTCTCTTCACAACTTGATAGAATCACAAGCTGGACAAACACTTGGAATGTCTTTCAACCAAGACAAATCTCACACTCTCACTCTCTCCGAAAGGACCGTCTGGCAAACCCTCCCATCAACTTTTTAACAAACTACTTGAAGAGGTTAAATCATTCGAACATTTGGGCCTCACAATCGGCAATGATTTTTCTTGGGCAGACCATGTTTCCAAGATGGCCTCCAAAGCCAGCTACCAACTGGGCATCCTTCATTGTGCAAGGTCCTTCCTTGGCTGACCTGAACTTTTGACAACCTAAAAGGCTTAATTCACAGCTTGGTGGAGCACTGCTGTCTCATTTGTGCTGGCGCTCCTGCCTCAAACCTTGCCCTTTTTAATGCTATGGAAAGCAAATTCTTCAAAATCATGAGGATCTCCCATGACGAAGCTGAGTGTCTAAGCCTGTTACTCTCACATCGCAGCCAGGTTGGCAGCCTCTTTGTATTTTACCGCCTCCTTTTTGGTCTTGCATCCTCTGCCCTCTCTTGACTGTCCCTCCCAGGTTCTGCAGGGCACACATGGTCTGCCAGTAACCCTCTTGTTAAATTCACAAAATCCAGGCTCACTGCTCACCTCCACTCATTTGTTCCTCTTTTCTCTCACCTGTGGAACAAACTTTCCCAGTCTGTTCAGTCCCATTCTTCCCTCCAGGGCTGCTCAGGTCATCCCCCCCCTCCCCATTCATACTCATGATCTCTTATACCCCAAACGACCCCATTCCCAAGCACTCCCTTTTTCCAGGTCAGTGATTCCCCCCCCCCTCTTCCTCACCTCTTTTCGTTTGTTAGTTTATTCATTTTTGTTTCATCCTTGCTATACCTTTCCTTTCTTGCTGTGTTTCACGCAGCTCGTGTGCAGCTTGTTCACCTCCACGCGTCCTTCTGCCACTCATTGATCTCCCTTTCACTTCTACTCTGCTGTTGGTGTTTCCCCCTTTCCATTTTGTTCCCTTCCATTCTGCTCAACCCCCTTCACAAGCTTCGATCATGTATACAAAAAGAAAATTGCTTTCTACTTTGTGACGTCGACTCCTGCATTTTACAGTTGTGAAACCTAATTCATCAACGTCTTCACCAATGGCAGTTCTCATGACACAATCAAATACAATAATGAATAGTAAAGGAGATAGTGTCGCCTTGTATGTCGTACTCCTGCCAGGATGTTGAATAAGTCTGTCTCTCCTTGTGTGATAACCTTTGCCATAATGTCAATGTAAAGTGCAGATTGCTTTCAATATTGATTCTGGTATACCATATGCTTTGAAGATGTTGAACATTTTTTTTTTTTATGATGGATGGAATTGAAGGCTTTTTGAAAGTTTTTAAATGTCATGACATCCTGTAGATTTTTTTTGTTTTTAGCCTATATGCCTTTAATCATGCGTCTGAGTGATGATACGGGCACGCATTGATCGATTTTGTCTAAAATCGTTTTGATCCTTCCTCAAATTCTGCTCCATGTATGACTTGTGCGATTCAATATAATTTTTCGAATATTTTATCTTCTACGGTGTTAGACTGATACCTCTACGGTGTTTTTTTTTTGGTGGTCAGATCACCTTTTTTAGTGATAGGTATTATTGCACTTTTTTTTTTTCCAGATTATTGGCTTGATCTCCATCGAGCAGGATTTTATTGCAAATTTTAAGCAAAGGATTATCTAAGAGCCACCGTACACGAGCTGATGCAATGCAACAAGACTCTCAGCGACAGTTTTTGATTATAGTGTAATGTGCGGCGGTTGACTGGCCTCGTCAACTATTTTTTCAGGTGCGTTGATGATAATCGTAAAATTTGAACGTGTCCCGTGTGTATGTATTTGTACATGTACATGTGCATGTGAAAGGTGTGTGTGTGTGTGTTCGTGTGGGTGTGTTTCCACTGTAATAATTTTCAGATACATTTGGAGGACTAACAGGATATTAGGGTTGTTTTTGGATTGCCAATGAAACAGGCTGTCATTATTCTGAAGCTTTCAGATGGAACTTTGATAGCTTTCAGACTCAAGAAGATACAAACAACACCCACCACCAATTGAAGTATTCGTAGAGTTCTTCCAAGCAGAAGTTATCATTTGCCCTCCTTTCCTGAGTTGATGATATTTGATCTTGCTTGTTCATGAACAAGCCAGTGCTCCTGAATACATAATTATTATCTCAATCTTAGATAGTTGAGCAAGTACTGTACTATTTCTAATTGCTTCACACCTTAGTTGAGGGATCTTGCATTTTATGTCGCAATGTTATGTGGCATTTTGCACGTTAGTAGTTTTGTTTGAGTGTGAATACTCTTTCCGTCATCTTCAGCACTAATCGGTCAATTTGGATTGAGGATGAGCATGCCTATTTATCAATACAAGAAGCACCCACTCCCTTTGGGAGGGCTTCCAGGTGGGGGGAGGGGGAGTCATGTTATTTTTATGATTATTAATACCGTAGCAGAGTACCCACCCGATGTTGCTCCAAGCATGCAACTCGCTCTTCTTGTCACATCCCTATATTTGGGTGGTGTATAGGCAACAGGCCGCTGCTTTGATAGTTTCCGAAAATAAAATTAACCCGGCTTACGTATATGAAGCAAAAACATGCGTACTGCTTATGTGCATATACAATACATCGTGGCTATATCGCTCGGATAATTCCAATTGCACGCACCCTCCCCCCAAAGGACGAAAATTCCAAAATGGACGAAATTTTTTATTTTTCAAACCTTGATGGAATCATATGAAACTTGCACATGCACAACTTCAGAGTGCCCTAATTAATCCCTGAAAGTTTCAGATCCCTAGGTCAAATATTCTCAGAAGAGAAGATGATAATACATACATACGTATATACATACGCTCCATTATACATAGATTGATGTTGATAGGAAGAGCATTAACCAAGTGTGTAATTGCAAGGGCTTTAACCCTCGTGCTCTAATTTAACCTCATCATGACATCTTCCTCAGCTTTCCCACCAAATAACTTTGCGGGTTACACTAATGGTTGCCGCTCCTATTAGTCATTCATTCTTCTCATGTGAAGCTTGTGGCAGCTGGTTTGCATCATTGCTGGGAGGGCGGTGTGATGCTGATTGATGCAGTGCCCCCTATAGGTTTGGGCAAGAATTTGCAATTAGTTCAGGGTGCCGGCGATCGCTCACCTACTCTTTGCAAAAGATACCGTGGGATCTGTAACGTCCACCAACTAATGCCGACAGATGAGACTCAAAGTTTAATGTCCCTCCGAGGGATAACACACATTGATGAATCACCCTGCCTGTGAAACACCGGGATGACAATTTATAGCTGGGTTAAGATTCGAACCCAGGCTAGACAGACACGAGACAGATAAGAGGTGAGTGTGTGCACCTCGAGGTCTAGGCCATGCTGCTAGCCAGATCCCGATTAGTGTGGTTTGAAGTCATGGTATCTTCCATTAAATGAGTTGCTAAAAGGCTGAAGAACCTCAAGCTGTCCTCTTGATGTGATGACTCTTTAATGGTCTGCTTCCAACCCTTTGACCTCTCTGGCTTGGTCGGACCTACGAGGAGTGAAGCTCCCATTAGTGTCGGTCGGTCACAGGAGCGAGCAAGCCTCCACACTACCATCAAAGTGTTAGGAACGATCGGAGAAGAAGTTGAGTACTCTTTGGCGCTTTCATCTTTCAAATATCTTACATTGTTTGAAGAACTAATCAATATGTTTGGAGCATAGGAATTTTATATTGGTGACTTAATTTCCTTTCGTATCATAGACACAAACTCCATTTCTATACAACACCAACAAATGGCTCTCCTTGGCTGTTCTGTTAACCTGCTCATGCGAACGACGACTCAGACCCTCCATCCTCATCCCTTATGGTGCTGTGGCATTCTGATACCGTGCAGTGACTTCACATCCCACTTAATTAATTGGGATTAATTTGCGTAACGCGGGAGGGAGCATTAAAAGCCAGGACCCGACATGGTTCACTCCAAGGAAGGGCCGTGGGTGTGCGTGGAACGCTGATTAATCATCCCACACCCTGCCTGCGCTCTTTGCAACCGTACATTTATAATGGATAAATTACACACGTGCACGATGCACCACACACTACGGGGAAGGGGGAAGAGCAATTGGATTTGTTTTGCAGCTGATTCCAAGGTATCGTGTCAACACTGTGGTGTATATTGTTGCAGTTCTGCAAAACTGCATGCCTCTAAGGCAATGGCACCCAACATACTGTGATCCCCAGGTAGTTATTTCTTTAGTCTTCGTGAAGTCAGATCTTCCCCTCATGTCTAGCGGGTTAACGAGACGAAGTGCATTGCGTGGGTTTTATAGCTGAGTCCAATTATATCTCTACCTTCCATTCAATCCGGATTTCCATTTCAACCCTTTCCTTTTATCCATGATACAAATCAAATCAAGCAAGCAAGCAAACACACACAATATGAAAAACCAACACCTGTGCAGCCTTACATGAGCGAATCACAAGAACGAAGATGCCGCCCGGTGCGTGCATGGCGTGCCCTTTAATTCAAATCTGCGTGCCAATTTTCAACGGCATCTCACCATGCTCACCCCTTGCTCACCAAAAACTCACCACCTCGATCACCAACATCTCGCACACACGGGAAAAATATTCCCGCGCCTCCTTGTACCTCTGTATCGATACAATTCACCACAAAACAGAGGCTTGCTGCATGGCTCAGGTTACTCGGGCTGCGTGATGAGGGGGCAAGCCAAGAACGTTAGCAGTACAACTGCATCTCACCAGGGTGCCCCAAATGAGCACGCGAGATTGATACAACCCTCGTCCAATGCCAGAACACGGCAGGACGGGCGGCGAGGGGGGCGGGGGGGGTCACGAAGAGCGGTCCGGGAGTTCGGTACGGAACTCCGGGCCGTGTCGCGCCGGATGTGCGAATGAGACTGCTTCTGGCCCCAGGAACTGAACAGCTCGGCAGGGTATGGCTAGGACCACTGTGGCCCAATAGGGAAGTGCAATTCAGGTCACGGTGCATCGCTTCGGGTTGTTACCCCACCCATCGCCCAGGGCTTATAAAAGGCGGATCGCGAAGCCTTCCACTCTCTTTTTTTCCTGCCTGCCTCACCCTCTCCTTCGCCTCTGTGCTCCACCCTGTTCTTCACCGCTCCTCGTTGTCTGTCCGTCGTTGGATCTGCACTTAGGGTTGGTGTGTGACAGACGTTCTTCTGGGACCAGTGCAGAGCACACGTTTCAACGAGCCCCGGCAAAGTGACTAAGCAGGAGATAATGCACCGACTCTTGAGGTGGGAACGCTCAAGCGGAGCATCCCATGGAGGTACACGCTACACTCACAGACCTATGCATGACTAGGCTAGGAATCTTTTGCCTCACACATCTTCTCTCCTCTCTCTCTTTCCACCCCTCTTTGTCATCCCCTTTGGATGCACAAAAGAGTATCCCCCTGATTCGCAATCACAGTTTCCTCAGGCACGACACCACACCCCCCATATTGCATCACACCACACCTCCCACTCCCACACCTTAGACACCAGTATTTCTCCCTCCTACCTCCCCCAAAGCATACTGGGTTGCGTTGGTCGGCCGACCGCGCCAGGTATTGCGAGGCCGTTAGTCCTCATCTGCTCTCTTTCCTTCTGGCTATCTAATCTTCCTCAGGTGTGTGTGTGTGTGTGTGTGTGTGTGTGTGTGTGTGTGTGATGGCGCCTGTCGTAGCATAAGTTAAGATTGTGTAAGTTCAAACGGAATAAGTCTACTCTGTGTCTGCTTTTGTAAATTGCTTGCCTTTTGTCGCACCCCACAAATTCCTTGCTATCCCTGCTGCACAACATAATAAACCCCATTTACTGTGCCACATACTTTTCCTCATTTAATTGTAAATAATTGCTTGTGTATAAATGTTCCTCACTCCCCAGCTCGTTTTCTTCTTTTCCTTCATTGGTCAAGCATGGTTCGTATTCTGGCTTAGCCAGGATGTTATCCTCCAACGATTTGTTTTCCTCGCCGGTACGTCCTTGGGCAGTTACGCTCGGCTGCATCTGATCGGGTAAGGTGATCCGGTTTAAACAAGGTGTACCGAGGGCGTATCCCCCGGTAATTAGATCACGTGAGCATTAGGTAACCGGTATTCATTAAATGGAGGACCCTAAGTCACGTGGTTGAGTTATTGGCGTTCACGGTCGATTAGCGATCCACTGCGTCATGGAGTTATTTGTGTGCGATGGCTTGCGATTCCGGAGAGTCTGGTGGGAACCCGAGGTAGATTTCCATCCCCCCCCCACCCCCACCTCGTGCTCTTCTCACCCCAGACACCGGGTCCGCAACAATATAAAAGCGCACTCAGGTATCACGATAAAGGTGTGCCAAAAAACGTTGTCAATGGGTTAACACCAAATTGAGGGGTATTTTTAATTTTATTTACAAGAAGAAGCCCGTGGTAAAAATACCACCAGATAAAAAAAACAAAAAAAAAAACGGAGCCTTTTATTCTTGGTTGAGAGCTCAAAAACTGGAGGTTAATTATATATTTCTTAACAGCAAAATAAATAAATAAATTGATAAATAAATTCTGGAGCGATCGAGGTAGCGAGCAATATGTTCCCGATACACCGCCCAGGTTCAATTTTGTTTTTGTCTCAAAAAATAAATAAATAAATAAAAATTGACATTTTTCCGTGGGTTTGGATTAATGTGAAGCAAATTTAACTCAATTTCTCTCTCTCTGAGGAGCGTTTCCATGTTTCAGGGTGGGACAGACAAACAGACTCAGCCAATTGCATAAATACTGTGGATTATCACATCCCTTTCAGGAGGATGTCATACCATGAAAGGGAATTATGGAATTCCCCCGACACAAAATGACCAGCAAAGCAACCAGGAGAGGTGGAAATTTCAGCCTCGCCGATGTCAAATGATGATGTCATACGGTTGCATCAAGTTGACATTCACTTTGTATTCGGCAAGGAAGAACAAGGCTTTCTTGAAAATATCTGCTGTTCTTCCTCCGGTCCAATCGCTTCTGATCACGTGTTTGTCAAAGTGGACATCTCTCTGGCTATTATCAGAGAACCACCTCAGCGCCGTCGAGTTTGGCATTTCACTCAGGCCGACTGGCAGGGTCTCCAAGCAGCCATCAAACTTCTCAACTAGTCTCCCATCGCTACTTTCTCCAACATCAACTCGTCCTGGGAATTCTTTCAAAGAAACTTGCTTTCATGCACAGATTTATCCCCTCAAGTCTTAAGTTCTCCTAACCCTTCCTCCCGCCATGTTCACTGAAGCTTGTGGTGAGGCAGTTGTCCTGAAACAACTTGTCTTGCTCATGGAAAGCAAACCCAACTGAGGTAATTCAGTTCCTTCCATCAAGCTCGGAACAAGTGTGTCTACCGTTCAGAGAGCCAGAAAACACCATCTTTCTAATCTCAAGTCTGAACTCTCAAACCTCTCTCCCTCCTCAAATCTTGGTGGCATCTAATCAAATCTGTTTCTTGGTGTATGTTCCCCTCCATCCCTCCCTTACCTCAAATGGCCGCACTGCTGACACCGCACGTGAAAGGCTGAATGCCTAAACTCGGTGTTTGCATCTAAATCTTTTGTCCGAAACCATCGCTTTCTGTATCCACCTTACCCAGTCGCACCCAGCTGTCCCTGGACTTTGTGTCCTTTTCTTCTGACAAAGTGGAGAGCTTGCTGTCAAACCTCGACTCAGATTCTGCAACCGGTCCAGACGGCATCAAGCCCACGTGTCCTAAAAAACCCGGCTCCTCTGCTCTTGCTCACCCTCTCTCTCTGTTCTATTCACCCTCTTATTTGCTAAAGGTCTTCTGCCATCTGCTTGAAAATCAGCAAACATTACTGCTCTGCATAGAAAGGTGCAAAAACATATCCCTGCAACTACAGACCAATCAGCCTTCTCCCAATCATCAGCAAACATTACCGCCCTGCATGGGACGAGATTAGTCCCATACTCTGTGTAGAGAGAAACCATATTTTTAAAAAAACATGCCTACGCAACTGGCCATTGGTTGGACGAGTAAATGGAAA
>CM068959.1:93866247-93880689 GCA_035128595.1 Eptatretus atami
GATTGATGTAAAAGTACACGAAATCTCCATCAATGTTAACATCCACCCTTATCTTCCCAATGAAGTAATCAAAATGTCTTCTCCAGACAGGCAGTGAATAATTTGGGAGATCGTGTCTTTTGTATTGCTATGGTACTTTTGTGAATGTGTGGGAGCTTTTGTACTACGTACTGTACTATAATTATATAAACTAGGGGGGAAAAACAACATTCGCTGCTACTGCCATTGATGACGTCATCATGGCTACCATATACTGTAAAAACTAATCTCCATCTGGTTTAATCACCGATTCCTGTTCCCTCAGTGGCCTCGAACATCTCCGTACCGTCCTGTATTTTATTAAATGATTATTATTTATATATTTGTGAACGAGAAGGTAGTTGCGGCCTACATTTTGGCAGATTAGTTTATCGGATGTTACAGGGCAGTGCAGCTGAGCACATACAAAATGGAAATGCAGGAATGTTTCCTTCTTTAGGCACATCATGGAAAACCAGAGAGCTCGCCAGCATGTGCCATTCATGCAGGAGTAATGTCCGTTTATGTTTATCGTGTTGCTGGCCACTTGTCAACATGGCCACCATTCCTCGGCAAGCTCGACAAGCAAGTGAAGGTGATGACGTTTTGGTGACGCCAGGTGACAAAGTCTGTTGAGCTGATTTTTCACGTCTCCCACTGGTAAGTGGTGAAAGTGTTGGCAGAGTGTTGTCTTGGCATGAAAGTGCTAATGGAGACAAGGTGACGGATTTAGCCCTTTTTGTACGTCTGACTGTACTGCTGCACGAACATTCTTTATTGTTTACTGCAAAAATTTTTATATTTATTTTATTCTTGGAGATATTGCTGAAAAAAAAAAGATTTCTCTTAGAAGTTATATATTAAGTGTCAATAAAATAGAAAATAATATAGATTTCTTATTATTATGATCAATGATGTATTTTCACTGTTCGGGCCCGTGATGCTTATGGCAGATTGACGTTGACTCAATTGCGAACGTGTGTGATGTGTGTGTGTGTGGTGTCGATTTGTCCACCTACTGAGACCTGCAATGGATGGAGAACAATATATAACGGTTCTCATCTGTGATCCTACGTTTTGATGAGCGGCTACACAAGACAGTGTGTACATACCTCATGGCAAGGGAATCATTGAATTTTGGGGAGTTTATCAGCCCTGCACATATTTTTATCGATAAAAGATTATATATAATTATATATTATATATATATATATATAATATATATATATGAATTCTATAATACCCTTTATGACTATGTCTGTAACCAATGCTTTGCTGACGGGAATATAAGGGAGGGGGGGGAGAGAGAAAGAGAAGAGGGGGGGGGATAGTGAGAAGGTAGAGGGGAAATGCAGAGGGGATAGTGAGGAGGTAGAGAGGAGGGAGGGGAGTGAGGATGGGTGGGAAAGGGAAGACAGTGTGAGGTGAGAGGAAGGGAAGGCAGATGTGCGGTGGGCATTATTATGATTTGTACCGTTTAATCAATAATTCTGCAGAGAATAACAGTGAAGATGGAAACAAATAATGTGTGAAATCTTTTTTTACGTCATTACTATAAACCCGCCAGAGACAAACACTTCAGACACATCACAGACCTAAATATGCCGGACGCGACGGAGCATGTCTCGAGAAAATTCCCTCCGGCACGTCCGGAAAAACACTGCCTCAGCATAAACGTCGGATATGGAGAGACAGAAAGAGCAGAGAAGAGAGGAGACAGAGACATGAGAGAAGAGACAGAGAGAGAGACAGAGAGACAGAGACAGAGAAGAGACAGAGACAGAGACATATATGGTGGGAGGAGAGTTAGCAGAAAGAATATGTTATGCTTTTAAACACAACACAACACACAACACCCCAAAACCACAACCACAACACCAACACCTGTTATAGTATACAGTTTATGTATACAGTGCATAAAATACATAAAACGACACACACAAAGATTTACCTTCAACAGAGTTTTTTGAAAGAGAATCCAAGTGGGAATTAGCAAAATTCAATTCAAAAATATATAAAGGCAGAAACAAAATGTCGATCTAGCTTCTCTATGCCTTACAGCTAGATCATGGCAAACCAAGGTGGATGGACCTTATTGTTGTATATATGTATTGATGTTGAAGGTGAGGGGTGGATTTATTAGTAGATACACACAAAGCTAAAACAAACAATGTCTGTCAAAATAAAATTTCATATTTCAGTCGACGACACCTCCCAGGCACGCAGGCCCAGCACAGGGGAAACTATGTCTGTCTAATCGATGTTCCCTTGAGAGCTCGGATATGTTAACTCAAACGACAACCAAGCAGCTTGGAGAGGACACCAAGTAGCTTAAGCACTCAAGCAAGCACTCCAATGAAACGTTGTTAAGAACAGCTAGTTGGCATGCGATTGTACAACATTAACATACACCTCCGGAGATGCCCGAAATGTCAAGCAACAAGCTGAGGCTCCGTGTGTTCATAGCATTGCATTGCACCCAGCAATTTGTAGCTATGATGAACAGGCATTCGATAACATGAGTGAGGAAAGTGAAAAACAACTTTATCGTTAAGATAACTGCCACCTGTTCAAGTCAAGGCATGGTTGAGCAGGCAAAAACATGGTGGCTTAGACCGCAGGTTACCAGGAAACGCCTTAAGACCCAGGAGCGAGGTGGCCGAGGATCACCTGATGAAGAATATATTAAAATAAGGCTGTGAATTATCTTCAAAGGGGTTTTTATTAACCCAAACACGCATTTTCACTCTTGCACTTCTTGCAGTTTTTGGTTTGCATGCAAAGTTTCAGGCTGCTAGGTTTTATAGTTTTGGAGTTATGGAGAAGACACACACCACATTGCCGTTGTGTGTGTGTATATAATAATTATATATATATAATATATTATATATATATTCTATTATATATATATATATAATACTAGGATACCCGTGCACGTCACGGATAGCAGTACAACATACTGGTAGCAGAGACAGCGTACACGGGAATGAAAAATATGCATTGTGCAAAAGCAAGTGGTATATGGAACGCCACATTCCAAACATTGTCGGCATGTCTGCTAAGTGCCACAGCAATTTCATAGGGATGTGTGACGGCGAGCGAGTTTTAGTGTGCAAGCTGGTATTATAATAGAGATAATATATATATCTAGTTGATGTTAAATTTATAATATTATATTATATATATATATATATATATATATTATAGTTGCGGATTCAGGTGGCGGGATTCGACCCCGTCTCTGACCCAGTGTTAGGATTAGACGTACTTAACAGCACCGCCGTCTGGGGTTATAACGCTGGCTGGTTGGCACAATTCTTGGTTACGCGCCTCAGATCACGATACCAAAATACAGTACACTGTGCCTTGTCAGCTGGGGATAGCCCGGTACAACTGGATTTGTCAGAGACCGAGGCGGAGTTCCCAGTCCGTAGCCTGTTTGGGTTTTATTTCAATGAGCGGATCGTTCCTAGCGCGGCACAATTAATTCAAGGCAAGAATTTCGTATAACTCAGCCTGATTTATTGGGGACAACATCGGGAACAACACAAGCAAGCATTCACGAACAGTTTAATTAATCATACCGTTTTTAACTAGGGAGCTACGGATTACGGTTTCAAAGGGACCTAACTAGATAAACCTTAGACACATGCAGACAAGACTGGACAGCATGCAGACAAGACCGAGTACTTGTGGATGCTTCATGGATGAGAGGAAAAGTGTCAAAAGCACGAATGTGGCGTGACAACCGATGTCCACGGATTCGAGCACCAGCTCAAACACGCGCGTGGCAAAATGGCGGCGTCGTCCATTTGTGCGCAGCCCTCACGCACGCAGCCTCGGCGCGTTCAGACCCCTGCGTAAGGTCGACAGCCAAGACGAAAGATTGTGGTATGCTCCAGCTGGTTTTTCACAAGTCAGATACAAGTCCAGGCCTGGCTGTTCACCAGACAAGGCCAAATTGAGGTGTTGGGCTCAGGCTGGGTCCATGGCGAGGAGGACCGCGGCCAAAACACTCCTACACAAAGTCGATCGCCCGATCGACGTGCAGGCGGCTCTCCACTGCAAAATGGCAGACTGACGTGCAGGCAGTTTCTCTACTGCCAAAATGGCAGACTCGGCGCGCTCTTCTCAGTTACTTCTCCTTTTTTTTGGGCGTGCCCTTTATGAAGCCGACAGACATCAGGCTCAGTTACTCCTGGCGATCCACTACTGCCTTTCCAGCGCTCGCTCGCCTCAAAGACTGCTGACTCAACACAGCCAGTTCTATTCAGCCGATCGCACACAACGGCTCCAGTCATTCTGCGATCGCAGACTCGGCGCTCGCTTCTCTAAACCACTCACTCTCAGAGCGCTGGGCGGGGACTATCGTCCGAGAGAGGAAGGAAGAAGAAGAATCTCGGTCCACCACACTGTGAACAATAAACAGCCTATTAACCTCCGAACACATGTAACGTCCTTTACCGAACAACCTGGCTAAACATGCATTTAATGGGGATCTGGGCTAATCCTATATTTAATAACACACTAAGGGCATTTCCGCAACAATATATAGTCATGTCAAAAGTATTGACATCTGCACTTTTTTCACACCATTTTTCCAGAAAATTGTTGAAATTAGAAAATCTTTTGGTATCATCTCTATTATAATACAGCTTGCACACTAAAAACTCGGCTCGCCGTCACACGATCCCTATGAAATTGCTGTGGCACTTAGCGGACATGCCGACAATGTTTGGGAGTCTTGGCGTTCCATAGTACCATTGCATTTTGCACAATGCATATTTTTGTCATTCCGTGTACGGTCTGTCGTTTGCTACAGCTATGTTGTACTGCTATCCGTGCATGTGCATGGGTATCGCTAGTAATATATTTATTTCTTTGGTTTGCAGTGGAACAAAACAAAAAAAGCTGAAAAATATTTTAAATTTTGCTTTTGCCACACAAAATTCTAAAATGGCCCAGACATATTTTGGCATCTTTTGGAAGTTGTTAGAATAATAAGATTTCAAGCAGGTGATTCTCCTTTACTTTTGAATTGAACTCACCTATGGTGAGTTGCAGGCTGCAATATAAAATCACTCATTCAACCAGCTTGAATGGAAAAGGATCATTCTGCTGTTTTGTGTCAATGTCTGTACGCATTGAGCATGGAGAAAGAAAGAAAACAGAGAATTGTTGAAGAGGTCAGACACAAGATTGTAGCAAGCATGGACAATCTCTAGGCTACAACTCCATCTCCTAAGTCCTTGATGTTCCTGTGTCCACCGTACACAATGTTATCTATCAGGAAGTTAAAAGCCATGGATGGAGCCAACCTCCCTGGACGTGACAAAGAGAAAACTTGATCGAAGATTGCAGCGAAGGATTGTTTGAATGGTGGAGAAAGCCTCGATCAACCTGCCAAAGATTGAAGCTGAATTTCAGACACAAGTTTAAACTCGCGCCATCCGTCGCCAACTCAATGAAAGGGGGTTCATGGTAGGAGACCCAGGAGGACCCCACTGCTGTGAGAGAGAGAGAGAGAGAGAGAGAGAGAGAGAGGAAGAGAGAGAGGAGAGAGAGAGAGAGAGAGAAAAGAAGAAGAGAAGAGAAAGATAAGAAATCCTGACTTGAGTTTGCCAAAACACACTGAACAAGCAAAATCCTTCTGGGAGAATGTTCTGTGGACAGATGAGTCAAATTAGAGCTTATTCTTAAAGACATCATCTCTGTTTACAGAAAAAAATGAAGCTTCAAAGAAAAGAAACCTCCTAGTCAAACATGGAGGAGGTTCAGTGATGTTTTGGGGTTGCTGTGCTGCATCTGGCACTGGGTGCCTTGAATGTGTGCATGGCATCATGAAATCAGGAGATTACCAAGGAATTTTAGAGCATAATGTTCAACCCAGTGTCAGAAAGCTGGGTCTCTGACGAAGGTCATGGTTCTTGCAGCAGGACAGTTACCCCAAACACACTTCAAAAATCACCCAGGAATGGTTCGAGAGAAACCGCTGTACTGTTCTGAAGTGGCCAGCAATGAATCCAGATCTAAATCCCATTGAACACTTGTGGGGAGATCAGTAAACAGCAGTTGGGAGAAGGCACCCTTCAAATCTGGGAGAACTGTAGCTGTTTGCACAAGAAGAGTGGGTCAAACTGCCAGTAGAGAGGTGTAGGAAGCTCATTCATGGCTCCAGGAAGTGCTTGACTGCAGTTATTTTGTCCAAAGGCTGTGCTACCAAATATTAAGTCGAGGGTGTCAATAATTTTGTCAATGCCATTCCTTTTTCTTTCTGATTTAAAAGGACATATTAAGTTCTGAATCAAAAACAAAGGTTCTGTAATATTAACAGTGAAACAATTGTGGAGACCAAAAACTTTTGTCAATTTCAACTTATTTTTAGAGAAAATTGTGAGTTATTTGAAAAAAATGCGAGGGTGCCAATATTTTTGGCCACGACTGTATCTGTATTATATTATATATACGTCTGTGTCGATGCAACAAGAGCATAATACCAAAACATACGTATATGTGTTTGTCCCTTCCGGCTTTACCTGCTGCAAGGAGTGTCTGCTGGCACACTGATACCTGCTTTACCAGCCAGTCTACACAGGTTTTTAAGCCTTTTATTTGGCAGTACCTGCAGCCCATCCTTAAGGATGGGAATGCTCAGCAAGGAGTACATTCATCCTTCATAATGGGTTGACAAGTACGTGGACGTCCCCACATCCTACACGATCACATCACACCTATAAAGGACACAAGGCTTGTGCAATATACGTGGAACACGGGCCTCACATGTTTTGTGCCACACTGCATGCTCGGTGCAATAAGAACATAATACCAAATCTACAGTGGACCTTCATGTCATGAAGTGGGTTTTGATTTCTCTGGTCAGAATCTTTGTCATGATATGGAAATGATTGTAATGAGGAAAGTTCTGGATTTCAGAATCATGCACAATTGGAGCCCATACCACTTTAAAAGATCATCAAAGTGAGATTGATGGTCCATTATGACCAGCCAGTGTATATAGCTCTACGATTGCAGTTTGGCCACCATTGGCCCAGTTGTTATACAATGAGACCTCAAAAAAAAAATTACCCAAAGTGGAAACCTTGTTAGCCTAGCTGATTTGAACCAATCACGATTTTCAGTTTTTACTTTTCACCTTTTATTGCAAACATTTGATGCTCTTTTATGATTCTTGTCCCCATAGTTTATTCATCACCATCCACTGCATTTTCAAACAGACTCGAGATTTGCAGAGAAAAAAGAGAACATAACTCTCAAGCCACAGATTATTTTGCAATTTGGCTCGAATTTCTGCTTCACAATGGAAACATGCTTGCGGGGATAATTAACATCCAAAATTGGATGGAAATAGACAGAACAGCCAGATAAATAAAAGTATGGTTTATTCTTTTTACACATCCTGTTGCGTTGCTGAGACACTGTGGCACCCAGCTGTGTGCATGCCAGACCCACCCTCTCATAAATATGGTCTTCTTTTATCTCCAACTGCTTCCCAGATCTTTTCTTGTCTCATTTCTGCGGTTGCTGAGAAAGCTGAGCAAGCATAGCTCCTTTCTGTAAACCAATTAAGTGGGAAGTAGAAATTGAAAGGCAACCCTCACGTCATGTCTCGTGGTACGACAGGTATTGCTTGAGGGAAGTCTCTTCTCCAAATAGACCTCTCCACGTCGTTGCCGACTTAAGGTGGATTCTTCTCCCCTTCTCATCATTCCCTTCACCAAACTGACCATTGATTGGCCGAGGCGTGCAATCGTTTTGAGCACGATTCATCATTAGGGGACGTAGCAGATTGATTGAAGAACAATAGAAACGCGTTCCGCACTGTCATGTCGGGTTTCACGCAGTCGTTTCCCTCACCGGACACAGGGAAAATGAAACGTTAATTAATGGGTTTTGCCGACACACCTCAAGTCGACAGCCTTGTGCACAAAGGAACCGGTGAGGGAAAATTAGATTCGACGGAGGAATTGGTTGGCAATCTTGCCCGTTGGGCTCTCGGTCGATCCCAAGAGTCTGGGAACTTGCAATTGAAGTAAGAGGTCGTCGAGCAGATCACATTGACCACGTAGTAGGTGGTTCATGGTCTGAGGTGTGGTGCATGTTGCGGTCATCATGTGATGTCATAGTGTTCACGTTGAAGGAATGTTGAATTGTGATTGCTTCATCAGAGAGACTGCTTGAGGATCACATCATCACGCTAAGTTTATATTTGTAGGAGGTAGAAGGCTTACGACTTGTAAAGGTCTCCAAGTGTAACACCCACCACCCCTGACAATACTTTGAGATAATACAAGTTCATCATAGGAATTAATTCGGAAAACCTTTTCACAGAATTCCTTGGGTTGCTACAGCTTATTCTGGGCACCTCCTTTGTGTGCTTACCACAGGACCAAATCAACAACCCAGCTACAATGCTGTTGAACAGAGCTTGAGGTGGCACAAACTTCAATGACAACCACAGAGTCAAATCGGTAAAGACTGGGTTTTGACCTAAGAAATGCACCATGTGACTCACACACACATTTGAGTATACAATATATATATATATATATATATATATATATATATATATACATACATACATACATACGTATACATATAATATATTGTGGCCCTGGCGTCGCGGGGGAACCACAAGGGAAGGGCTGTCTCGGATTCCTCTCCTGACTCACCAGGAATCACAGGCTGTTGCACATGAATAACTTTATGTCGCAGCAGGTCGCTAATCGACCGCGAACTCCAATAAGTTGACCATGTGACTTAGGGTCCTCCATCTAACAACCGTTTACCTAAGGACACATGATCTCCTTACCCGGGATCGTGCCCTTGGTACGCACTTGCGTTATTCAACTTACCTACCGGATCAGGTGTGGCCGAGCGGAGCTGCCAAGTACATACCGGCTACGAAACAGATTATTGGGGAATAACGTCCCAGCTAAGCTCGGGTGCGGGCCATGCTGGGCCAATGGAGGAAAAGACAAGAACGAGCTGGGAACATTTCTAAACAACACATTTATTTAAAACCACAATGCGAGGAAAGTTATTTGGCACAGGAAATTGGTTTATTGCAATGTACAGCAGGGAAAGTAAGGAATTTGTGGGGTGCGGCAAAAGGCAAACAATGTTACGAAAGGAGACACAGTGCAGAGTTATTCCATTAATTCTTACGCAGTCTTAACTTACGCCAGGAGAGGTGCCACCACACACACACACAAAAACCCGAGGAAAATTAGAAATAGCCCAGAGAGAAAGAAGCAGATGAGGATTAACGACCTCTCAATACCTGGTGTGGCTGGCAGAACAGCACAGCCCAGAGCCCTTAGGAAAAGGGAAGAGGGAGAATTACTGAGGATGTCTAGGGTGTGGGAATGTGAGGTACGAGTGTAATGCAACATTGGAGGGGGAGGGGGTGGCATAGTGAAAGAGTTAAAATGTGAGGTGCAAGTCAGTTTGATTCACTCTTTTAGTTTGCTCTTGGGTCCTGCCCTGAAAAGAGCAGTTGGGCTTTTCTCATGTTGATTACTCTTTTGTGCATCCACAGTAGATGAGATAGAGATGAAGATGCATGAGAAAAGATCCTATCCTATTCGTGTAGGAATCTGTATGTGAAAGTGTCGATTTAACCTAATGAGCGTCGATTGGAATGGAGCAGCCCCAGCTCGTAGCAGTAACGCGTGACTCCACGCTTGGTCACGCAAACTTGCGGTGCCCCTCGCTCTGTGTGGCCTGTCTTCCTGGCGAGGTCCGATGTCTGGCGAGTGTTGCTCCGGCTCGTCCTCTCCCTGTCCCCAAAGATCTCCCAATGACAAACTGCTCTACGATCTCCAACCGCTCTCCGATCATCAACTCTGGCTCTGGCCCTGAACTGCTTCAAACTGCTCTTTTTATGAGCCCCAGATGAAGAAAGGAGACAAAAATCAGATCAAACGGGGCTGTTAGCAAAATGACGCTCCTGCATTGGTCCATCGGGGTCGAAGCCATGTCTCACCAGGCCTCAAACGCGAAAAATGGCTTAGTCGCTCGCTGACCTGGTCACGTTCTCGCTGGATTTGGTATTCCAACACCAGTGGTGTGGCAAAGGAGATTGACCATGTGCTCGTTGATGGTCACTGGTGGATGAGCCAGAACTGCAGGGTCTACTGGAGTGCTCATTTCTTCAATACTGACCATAGGCTTGTTGTAGCAACACTGAAGTTGCAACTTAAATCCAGGAGAATGGTACCATCCCAGCCTCGGCAGGATGTTGTCAAGCTCAAGGATGAGAGGGTAGCTGAGGAGTTTGCGAACAGTTTGAGTGGAGATTTGGGGGGTCTGGGTGCTTTGGGGGATCCTGAAGAGTTGTGGAGTGCCTTCAAGACCATCGCCCTTGATATTGCCGGTACATGTCTTGTAACTCACTGCAGAGTGAAGAAGAATTTTGTCTCTCAAGGGACACTGGATACCATTGACCAGGGACGCAGGGCCAGGCTAAATGGTAGAGCTGAGCTGTTCAGGAAGCTGAGGTGTAAAACTGTACGTGCACTTAGGGTGGACAAGGAGGCCTATGTGTGAGGATCATTGAGGGGGTAGAGCATCACCTGTGGTCAAGTGATTCTCATCCTGCTTACAGGGGAATTTGCACATTGCGTTCCTCCAAGCCTGTCGCTTGATGTACTGCTTTAGAACAGAGGGTGATGGGCTCTTGACAGAGGAGTCCGAAGTGAGTGCCTGCTGGGCCGGTTGCTTTGAGCGGCTGTACCAGGCTGATCCACTAGCTGTCAAGTTGGATGTCAGGGGTGTTACAATTCGATTGCCAACCCTCCAATCAACTGTGGTCCACCTTCGTTTGTGGAAACACAGGCTGCGGTGAACCGGTTGAAATGGGGGTAAGCTCCTGGGATCTGTGGCATCCATGCTGAACTTCTCAAGGCTGGTGGAAAATGCTGTACTCGTGTCATTGCATGCAGTTCTGTGCTCTGCCTGGAACAGGCATCATCTCAACTGATTGGAAGAGGGCCTTGTTGTCCCTCTCTGGAAAGGGAAGGGTGATCGCCAAGCCTGGAATAACTTCCGAGGGGTGACGCTGCTTTCAGTTGCGGGAAGTTCTATGCTCGGATAATTCTTGATTGGGTTCGCCACCATCTGCTTGATCACAGTACTCAAAGCTGTCAGGCTTTACATTAAAGAGGTCCAGAATTGACTGGATCCTTGCTATTGGGTCCTCACCGAACGCAGAGAGAGTTTCGGCAGGGGCTGCTTGCAGCCTATGTTGATCTGTAAAGCGTTTGATTCAGTGAATTGGGGCGATTGCCCTCTGGAGGATTCTTGGTCTTTGTGGGGTGCCATCAAAATTTATCAATCTGATGTCTGAACTATACTTTGGTACTGAGAATGCTGTGAGATGTGGTGACACCATCTCTGACTTATTTCCAGTTGTAACTTTATTTATTTATTTTGTATACCTTGTCGAGGCTCGTATGAGAGCTAACACACAACACACATCCAGCAGGGCATGAGACAAGAGTGGCGGGAGTGGGAAGGAAAAAACAGTGGGGAACAGCAACATTAGGAGATCGACGGAAGGTAGAGGGATGGGGTGGAGAACACGGGGTATACAAGATGGACATGCAGGGACTTTCAGGAAGGAAAGAAGGGAATTTGAAGGTGGGTTTGGGGTGGATTAACGGGGAAAGAAAAGATCGAGGATTTGGATGGGGGACGATAAGAAGTGGTGGTGAACAGCCATTCTGAAGGCCTGAAGGGAAGAATTGGATTGAACAGAGTGAGGGAGTATATTCCAAAGGTGGGGAAAAAGAGAGTGAGCATGATTCGTATTTTGTAGTTTACAGAAGGTTGTTGCGGACCTAGGCCCCTGCGTAAATATGGTGGGGACAAATCGCAGACAGAACTGGAGAGGAGATGGGAAAAGAAAGAAAGACCACCGACCTGCCCGTGGTGAGAGAGTTAGAGGCCCAAAGATTCAGCCTCATCGCGGGAGATACCAATGATTAACTGGAGTTTGCGGGGTAACTTGACTTCGTCAGGGGTGTGTACTGGCCCCCACACTTTTCAGCACTTGTTTGGACTGGATTTTGGGGAGGATGTCGGAGAGATCAAGCTGCGTTGCATCATTTGGGAATGTCAAGATTTCTGAACTTGATTTCGCAGATAATGCAGTCATCTTTGCGGAGACTTTAGATATCCTTTTGGGAGCCCTCAAGGTGCTGAATGAGGAGTCGGAGCTGCTGGGATTACTGGTTTCCTGGGTCTAAACTGAGATCCAGGCTTTCAATGACATCTTGGATGCTGCTATCCTGTCTGTACCTGTTTGTGGCGAGGATGCTGAGATCACGGAAAGATTCACTTCCCATGGCAGTGATATTCATGTTTATTTTGGCTGTGAGCCAGAGGTCAACGGATGTCTGGGTCGGGCCTGGGGAGTCATGGATTCACTGGATCATGGGGTGTGGCACTGCCATTATCTGTGTGGGATGACGAAAGTCCGAGTTTTCAGGTCCTTGGTGCTTCCAGTCTTGCTCTATGGATGTGAGACTTGGACTCTGACCAGGGATCTGAGATGGAGACTTACTTCCTTTGGTACCAGGTATCTTCGGAGAATCCTTGGCTATCACTGGTCGGACTTTGTGTCCAACAAGCGGTTTCTGAGAGAAACTCAAATGAGATTTGTTACCTGCATAGTCCGTGAGTGTCAGCTGCGGCTGTCTGGACATGTGGCTCGTTTTCCTGACGCTGATTCTGCTCACCATATTCTCTCAGCAGGGGAGCCCCATGAGTGGAGGAAGCCAATAGGCCGACCACGTGCCTCATGGTTACAGCAGGTTGATTAGCATCTCAAGGAGAAGGGGATGGCCCAGGCATTTGCCTGGGGGATGGCCAGACAGAGGTGCCTGGAGTACCAGCGGAAAGTGGATGCAGCGACGCGTTGCTGCGGCGCATGCTCCCATACCTGACCCTGACCTGATGTATGTATGAAATGTATGTAATGTACGTACGTACATACATATACAGAGACATTACAGAAGTAAAGAGACACCTTAAATTTCTTCATTTCATCTGTATAAAGCAAGTTTTACTCAGTAATCTATCTATCTATTACTAAAACTCTCATCTTGTATATATGTATGTATGTATGTTCCCAAAATACAGCCAAAACAATACACGATAGCGCAAAAATTTTCAGCCCACATTACTCACCATTCTCCACCGGTATGCAGTATCAAATTTCGTTAAAATCGGGCAACGAAAAAATTATTAAAAAATCAATTCCCAATTCTGTCAAGTACTCTTCGGGAGAATTTGATCAATACAAACAACCTCAGTGGTATAGTTTGCTTGAGCTATCTTTTTTTTAATTTATTTATTTATTTATTCTTTTTTATTATTATTATTTTTTTGAAATGATGTTTCTTATCAACCGCTGTCACAACGGGAAACCAACGGGTTCATGGGTCATCTACTTTGTACTAATATTCAACTATTTATTTGCAGAAACGAATTCCTGGGTTGTGTAAGACAATTAACGATGCCTCAAACCCAGGGAGCACACGACCTTTGCGATTTTCAAAGTGGACGAATTGTTGTCCAATCGGAAGGTGGAGTCAGCCAGTGTCAGATAGCTCAGAACCTTGGCATTCCGCTTTCTACAGTCAATAGGATGATTGTGCAATGCACTAGCGAAGGCAAGGAATCCACAGCTTCCTGTCCTGGTTGATCTGAGCCCTCAGAAAGGTGTCTTCGAGCTGTCAAGGGGTCCACTGAGAAAACTCCCCACTGCAAGGCAGCAGATGTTGCAGAGGAGGTCCAAGTTAGCTCAGGAACTGCCGTGCACTACCTTCATAAACTGCGCTACTATGGAAGAGCAGCTAGGAGAAAACCTCTTCTTGGACCAGCCAACATTCAAAGGAGAAAGAAGTGGGCTGACGAGATGGCCACCAGACCCTTGGAGTTTTGGCAAACTGTCATTTTTTTCAGATGAGTCCCAATTTGCTCAATTTTCTGAAAGTGGATGCGTATGGGTCTGGAGACTTCCCAGTCAAGAGTTCTCTTTGAACCGATTGCAGCTAACTGTCAAACACGGTGGTTTTTCAGTGATGGTGTGGGGAGCATTCTGGAGCACTGGTCGGTCAGAGGTTGTGGAGTGTGTTGGCAACATCAACTCCATGATACACATTTCTATCCTTGAGGATGGACTTCTCTCCATATTCTCCACTGGTCAGATGGTCAAAAACAACACTGGTCATGGAAGATGGAGCTCCATGCCACACTGCAAAAAAGACCAGAAAATGCCAGGACAGAAATTTGATCAAGCGACTTCCATGGCCACGTCAGTCTCCTGACATGAATCCGATTGAACACCTCTGGGCCATATTGGATCGTCCAGGAAACCAACATCACGGGCAGAATTGC
>CM068959.1:93888540-93916891 GCA_035128595.1 Eptatretus atami
CTATTCGGCATTTAATACGACAACTACAAACTTCAGAATTTACGATGACCACCCAAATGATTCAGCATTTAAAACGACATCCACATACTATTCGGCATTTAACACGACAAACACAAACTATTCGACATTTAAGAGGACAACCACAACTCGAAACTAATTGGCATTTAAGAGGACAACCACAACTATAAACTATTCGGCATTTAAGAGCACAACCACAACTAGAAACTATTCTGCATTAAGATGGACAACCACAAACTATTCGGCATTTAAGATGACAACCACAACTATAAACTATTCGGCATTTAAGAGCACAACCACAACTAGAAACTATTCTGCATTTAAGAGGACAACCACAAACTATTTGGCATTTAAGACGACAAGATAAACTTCGGTATTTAAGACGACAACCACAAACTATTCGGCATTTAAGATGACAACCACAAACTATTCGGCATTTAATACGACAACTACAAACTATTCAGAATTTACTATGACCACCCAAACGATTCGGCATTTAAGACGACATCCACATACTATTCGGCATTTAACACGACAAACACAAACTATTCGACATTTAAGAAGACAAACACAAACGATTCGGCATTTATGACACCAACAAACTATTCGGCATTTACGACGACAACCACAAACTATTCGGCATTTAAGAGGACGATGACGACAACAAACTTCGGCATTTAGGAGGACTACGACGCCAACAAACTTTTCGCCATGTAAGAGGACTACGATGCCAACAAATTATTCGGCATTTAAGAGGACTACAACGCCAACAAACTATTCAGCATTTAAGACGACAACCAGAAACTATTCGTCATTTAAGATGACAACCACAAACTATTCGGCATTTGCGACAACAACCACAAACTATTCATCATTTACGACGACAACCACAAACTATTTGGCATTTTTGACGACAACCACAACTATTCGGCATTTAAGACGACAACCAGAAACTATTCAGCATTTAAGATGACACCAGAAACTATTCAGCATTTAAGATGACACCAGAAACTATTCAGCATTTAAGAGGACTACGGCGCCAACAAACTATTCAGCATTTAAGAGTACTATCACGCCAACAAAGTGTTCGGCATTTAAGATGACCACAAACTATTCGCCATTTAAGAGGACAACCACAACAAGAAACTATTCGGCATTTAAGACGACAACCAGAAACTATTTCGCATTTAAGCCAACAACTAGAAACTATCCAGCATTTACGCCGCCAACAACAAACTATTCGGCATTTACGACGCCAACCACAAACAACTCGCATTTAAGACGACAACCACAAACTATTCGGCATTTAAGACAACAACCACAAACTATTCGGCATTTACAACACCAACAAATTATTCGGCATTTACGACGCCAACAAACTATTCAGTATTTACGATGCCAACAAACTATTCAGCATTTAAGACGACCACAAATGATTCGGAATTGAAGAGGACAACCACAACTATAAACTATTCTGCATTTACGAGGAGAACCACAATCACAAACTATTAGGCATTTAAGACGACAATCAGAAACTATTCAGCATTTAAGACGACAACCAGAAATTATTCGGCATTTAAGACGACAACCACAAACTATTCGGCATTTAAGACGACAACTATAAACTATTCGGCATTTACGACGCCAACAAATTATTCGGCATTTACGATGCCAACAAAGTATTCAGCATTTACGACGCCAACAAACTATTCGGCATTTAAGAGGACAACCACAGCGAGAAACTATTCGGCATTTAAGAGGACTTCGATGCCAACAAACTATTCGGCATTTTAGACGACAACCACAAACTATTCAGCATTTAAGAAGACAACCAGAAACTATTTGGCATTTAAGACGACAAACACAAACTAATCGGCATTTAAGAGGACTACGAGACCAACAAACTTTTCAGCATGTAAGTGGATTACGACGCCAACAAACTTTTCGGCATTTAAGAGGATTACGATGCCAACAAACTATTCAGCATTTAAGAGGACTACAACGCCAACAAACTATTCGGCATTTATGACGACAACCACAAACTATTCGGCATTTACAACACCAACAAACTATTCTGCATTTACAACGCCAAAAAACTATTCAGCATTTACGATGCCAACAATCTATTCAGCATTTACGACGACCACCAACTATTCGGCATTTAAGAGGACAACCACAACTAGAAACTATTCAAATTTAAGAGCACAACCACAACTAGAAACGATTCTGCATTTAAGAGGACACCCACAATCACAAACTATTCGGCATTTAAGAGGACAACCACAAACTATTCGCCAGTTAAGAGGACAACCACAAACTATTCGGCATTTAAGAGGACAACCACAAACTTCGGCATTTAAGATAACAACTACAAACTTCGGCATTTAAGACAACAACCACAAACTATTCGGCATTTAATACGACAACCACAAATAATTCGGCATTTACGATGACCACCCAAACGATTCGGCATTTAAGACGACAACAATAAACTATTCGGCATTTAAGATGAGAACCACAAACTATTCGGTATTTAAGATGACAAACACATACTATTCGGCATTTAACATGACATACACAAACTATTCGACATTTAAGATGACAAACACAAACGATTCAGCATTTAAAACGACAAACACAAACTATTCGGCATTTAAGACGCCAACAAACTATTCGGCATTTACGACAACCACAAACTATTTGCCATTTAAGAGGACTATGACGACAACAAACCGGCATTTAAGAGGACTACGATGCCAACAAACTATTTGTCATTTAAGAGGACAAGATGACAACAAACTATTCGGCATTCAAGATGACAACCAGAAACTATTCGGCATTTTAGACAACAACCAGAAACTATTCGGCATTTACGATGACAACCACAAACTATTTGGCATTTATGACGACAACCAAAAACTATTCGGCATTTAAGACGACAACCAGAAACGATTCAGCATTTAAGACGACAACCAGAGACGATTTGGCATTTAAGAGGACTTCGACACCAACAAACTATTCAGCATTTAAGAGTACTATGACACCAACAAAGTATTCGGCATTTAAGATGACAACCAGAAACTATTCGGCTTTAAGACGGCAACTATAAACTATTCGGCATTTAAGAGGACTACGATGCCAACAAACTATTCGGCATTCAAGATGACAACCAGAAACTATTTGGCATTTTAGACGACAACCAGAAACTATTCGGCATTTAAGATGACAACCACAAACTATTTGGCATTTAAGATGACAACCACAAAATATTCGGCATTTAAGAGGACTATGACACCAACAAACTATTCAGCATTTAAGAGTACTATGGCACCAACAAAGTATTCAGCATTTAAGATGACAACCAGAAACTATTTGGCATTTAAGACGACAACCACAAAATATTCGGCATTTAAGAGGACTATGACACCAACAAAGTATTCAGCATTTAAGATGACAACCAGAAACTATTCGGCATTTAAGATGACAACCAGAAACTATTCGGCATTTAAGACGACAACTACAAACTATTCGGCATTTAAGAGGACTACGATGCCAACAAACTATTCGGCATTTAAGAGTACTATTACACCAACAAAGTGTTCGGCATTTTAGAGGACAACCAGAAACTATTTGGCATTTAAGACGACAACCAGAAATTATTCGGCATTTAAGACGACAACTATAAACTATTCGGCATTTAAGACGACAACCACAAACTATTCAGCATGTACGATGCCAACAAACTATTCGGCACTTACGACGCCAACAAACTATTCAGCGTTTACGACGCCAACAAACTATTCGGCATTTACGACGCTAACAAACTATTCGGCATTTAAGACAACAACCAGAAACTATTCGGCATTTAAGACGACAACCAGAATGTATCCGGCATTTAAAACGAAAACGAGAAACTTCTGCATTTAAGTTGACAACCAGAAACTATTAGGCATTTAAGACGACAACCAGAAACTATTCGGCATTTAAGAAGACAACCAGAAACTATTTGGCATTTAAGACAACAAACACAAACTAATCGGCATTTAAGAGGACTCCGACGCCAACAAACTTTTCAGCATTTAAGAGGACTACGACGCCAACAAACTTTTCAGCATGTAAGAGGTTTACGACGCCAACAAACTTTTCGGCATTTAAGAGGATTACGATGCCAACAAACTTTTCGGCATTTAAGAGGATTACGATGCCAACAAACTTTTCGGCATTTAAGAGGATTACGATGCCAACAAACTACTCGGCATTTAAGAGGACTACGACGCCAACAAACTATTCGGCATTTAAGACGACAACCAGAAACTATTCGGCATTTAAGACGACAACCAGAAACTATTCGGCATTTAAAACAACCAGAAATTATTCAGCATTTAAGACAACAACCACAAACTATTCGACATTTAAGACGACGACGTAAGCTTGCCAATTCAACTCTTACGGGGAAATCAACTCCATGCTGACAAATGCCAGCAAGCCAGAAACACGTCCATGGATTGAAAATATAAAACTTTTGTGGTTGCTTGTTTGTATAACTTTTTGAATGCCCAAGTATTTCCACATCGTGTTCTCTTCTGCTTTATTCTGGTTCATCATCTCGCTCAGTAATAGAGACTTGCTTTGGTATTCCTATCTGAGGAGACAGCTCAAGACCCCATAATCTCCCAACTCATGGTAATTCATATACAGTGCCTATAGAAAGTCTACACCCCCTTTGAAAATTTTTAGCTTTTGTTGCCTTATAGCCTGGAATTAAGTTGCATTAAATCAGACTTTTTTTCCACCTTTATTACACATCGTAACCCACAACTTCCACTGAAAAACAAATTCCACAAATTTCAGATAATTAATTAAAAATACAAAAGTAGAATATATTGGTTGGATAAGTGTCCACCTCCCTTATAAGAGCGATTGCAATGAAGCAGAAGACCAAGAAGGAACCTGAAGAAGTAAAGAGCAAAGATGGAGTAATCAGGAGGAACCTGAATAAGATAAGATTCAGGATTCAGCTGCTACTCCACAACCTCAAACCCATCCAGGCACAGCCAAATGAGCCTTACAGAAAAATTTCTGCAAGAATTCACTTCTCCTTAGAGAGATAGATAACGAAAGAGGAATAGAGAGTAAAAGAGATGAAAGAGAAGAAAAAGGAAGAATTAGAATAAATAAAGAATTGCAAAAAAATTAGAAAGAAATGTAAAAAGGAACAAAGAACAGAGATGTCAGGAAGAACCAGGACAGACAAATTTCAGCAGTTACTCCCTTGGCTCAAACACAGCATCATGTAAAGCTACCAGAGGTAACCAATCACCTTCAAAATCACACACCAAGTTAATTGGCCTCCACCTGTATTAAATTGCAGTGATAATGATTATTTAAGACTAAAATCAGCTGTTGCTGTCGGTTTCCTCTGTTGGGTGGTGCATATTACAGAAAAGACTCAATCATGAGTACTAAGTTGCTTTCAAAAGTCCTCTGGGATAACGTTGTGGAAAGGCACAGATCAGGGGATGGGTATGAAAATATTTCAAAGGCCTTGAATATTCCTTGGAGCACAGTCAAGACAATTATTAAGAAATGGAAGGCGTATGGTACCACCAAAATCCTGCCTACATCAGGCCGTCTCTCCAAACTGGATGACCAAGCAAGGAGGAGACTGATCAGAGAGGCCACCAAGAGGACAATGGTAACTTTGAAAGAGCTACATACTTTTATGGCAAAGACTGGTTACTGTGTGCATGTAACAACAATATCCCAAGCACGCCACAAGTCTGGCCTGTACGCGGCAGGGTGGCAAGAAGGAAACAATTACTCAAAAAAGCCCACCTTGAGTCCCATTTAAGGGATGAAAAAAAAACTCCGGAGATTCTGAAGCCATGTGGCAAAAAGTTTTGTGGTCTGACGAAACCAAGATGGAACTTTTTGGCCTAAATGCAAAACATTAAGATTGGCACAAACCCAACACAGCACATCACTCAAAGAACACCATCCTTCCTGTGAAGCATGGTGGTGGCAGCATCATGTTATGGGATGTTTCTCATCAGCAGGGACTGGGGCACTTGTACCGATAGAAGGGAAAATGGATGGAGCAAAATACAGAAAAATCCTAGAGGAAAACCTGCTGCCCTCTGAAAGAAAGCTGAAATTGGGACGGTAGTTCACCTTTCAGCATGACAACGACCTGAAGCACTGGACACTGTGGCACTGGACAAAGCTACACTGGAGTGGCTCAGGAACAAAAAGATACATGTCCTTTAGTGGCCCAGTTAGAGCCCCGACCTAAATCCGATCCAAAATCCCTGGCATGACTCGAAGATTGCTGTCCATAAATGCTCCACACGCAACTTGGCTGAACTTGAGCAGTTTTGTACAGAAGAATGGGCAAATATTGCCCCATCAAGGTGTGCAAAGTTGGTAGAGATTTATCCCAACAGACTCACAACTGTAATTGCTGTCAAAGGTGCTTCCACCAAGTATTAACTCAGGGGGATGGACAGTTATCCAACCAAGATATTCTCGTATTGTATTGTCAATTAATTTCCTGAAATTTGTAGAATTGTTGTTTTTCATTCGGAAGTTGCAGGTTATGATGTGTAAATAAAGGTGGAAAAAGTCTGATTTCATGCAATTTAATTCCAGCCAATAAGACAACAAAAGGTAAAAAATTTAAAAGGGCATACAGACTTTCTATAGGTACTGTATTTTTCGTAATATCTTTTAATTCATGCGAAAGATTTCACGTAGTTCAGGCCTCCTCCTCCTCCTCCTCCACCTCCTCCTCCCCCTCCTCCATGTAATACACTTGTGCAAGCTTCTCCATGACCTCTAAATAGGCCTGTAAGTTGTAAAGAAGGACCTGAATATGAAATATGTAATGCTATGGTAAGAATGCTTCATTGGGAAAACTAGATTTTGAAAGTATCCCACATTCCTGTTTCATTCCAAGCAGTTAATTTGAACTATTTTAGCCATGCTGACCTCATCATCCCTCCACCTCAACCCACACTTCCAATTTTGAAAACTGAGCTTGAATAAACTGTTATAATACATAGAATAGTTATGCAAATCGATAACTAGCCAAAGTCGACAATTATGTAACAAAACAATTGACCATCACAATTTGAAGACATGTTATAATGCACATTCTCTGCAGGCCATTGCCATTCCCAAGTGCAAATGCAATATGTAGATGGTCCAAAAGTGAGAAACAAGATATTAATAATAGTGAAAACAGGCCTGCTTCAATCACTTTTTAAAATATACATATATATATATATATCCAATAACAAAGCCCTTGAAAATGGTTATGCGGTAGCACCGGGTGCATCACTATAAGTCATTTAGCTACAGATGGGATATATGTTATAATGTCATGTGATTTGTTATAATGTCACTGAGGTTTTATAAGCTATAAAACTTAAGGTGGTGTTGATGATTTATAAGTTGTTACGGTAATTAATGTTCTTCATATTTACATTTTCAGCAAGCCAGCAGCATTACGTGAGGATATTCACCATAAGCGCACACCAACCTTCAAGCTCGAGCAGTTTTATATATTACATCCCAGCTGTACCGTCATATGACAAGGACAAACAATGGGGTAAAAAAAAAGAAAAAGAAGGAAAAACAGGCCATTCATCTCATCATGATTGTGTTATGGAACTCGTGCTTGTGGTGTGTACACAGCAATATGGGGTATGGAGAGTGACGTGTACACAGCTACACACCATCTGTTTATTAAGAAAACTGTAATGCGAGAGTTTAAAATAAACTTTACCACGTTAGTCTATTAAAACAAAAACAAAAACAAACAAACCAAAAAAACTTTCTTTAATTATTTTTTTTTTCAAACCAAAAAAACTCCAACTCCAATGCAACTACAAACTCCAAAACAATTACAAAGTCGAGGATCCCTTGATTAAAATAATTTAATTAATATTAAAAGGCATCCTGGCACTGCCAGGGCTTTGGGAGCCTTCATTGCAGATTACTAACCTGATTATATGCACCCTCGAAAGACTAATACTCATCGATCATCTGTTTGGACTGGCAGGATGGCAGAGTGGTACGCACACTCATCACCGAGTCATCGAGCCTCGGTTTGAATCTGGGCCCAGCTATAAACTGTCATCCCAGTGTCGCGCAGGCAGGGCAAGGCATCATTCTGTGCACTGTTTCTCGGATGGACAAACTGGGCGTCTCGTCTGCCAGCATTAGTTGTTAAAGATCCCACGTGTCCTTCACAAAGAGTAAGCGAGTAATTGCCGGTACTCTGGCCATTTTCCAAATTCCCACTGCATCAGTGGCACATCCACGCTTTGAGAAATGACACAACCGGGGGTTTTGTATGGGGGACTTTAAAACGTGTTATGAGGTTCCCAAATTACCCAAGTCAACTATAATTAAGCTCCTCCACGAGAAGTATATAATTGCAAAAAAAATTTTAGTAGGTAAAAGTTGAAAACTGGAACAGCACTTGGGAGAGCACACACCTCTTCCAGTCTGAACAGTTTATGTCTTGTATCCCACTGATAGGCCAGATCTGGATCCGGACCTTAACCAAAATATAATGGGCTTCTTGTCACCTACCTAACTCATCGACCATGTTTTGTCATAATCCGTCCATAACTTTTTGAGATATCGTGCTATATATCATTTTTGGCCCTATCTCTCAATGGTGAAGACTCACTTTTTAAAAATTCTCGTATCCGGATCTGGATGTTCACCAAAATCTAATCAATTTGTCAGTGTTACACACCCAACCTGTTCATCAAATTTCGTCCGAATCCGTCGATAGCATTTTGAGATATCCTGCACACAGCCAGACAGACAGGTAGGGGCGAAAACATAACCTCCGTCCAACTTCGGTGGCGGAGGTAAATATTGGCGAAAATAAATTACAATCATAGTAAACCAGTGTAAAGACTGTGCAAAGTCAAATAGCAAATCACCGGATGTATGAGTATTTGACGCCAAGATCAGCGCTACTCCTTCCTGTTCATTACAGTCTCTCCCATTCCATAAGGATGTGGTGTGTGGTTGTGATGCCAAGAGTTGTGGTTCTGTGGCTGCAACTTCAAGGTCATATAAATAAATTTGTCTTCATGCCAGGGTTGAGTGCCCTCCTTTTGGAGAGACTGCTCGCTCATCATCCTTGCTTCAGTGGAGAAACAACAGCACTATAATGCACACTATGTTCATTGTCTTGTGGAAGTTATAGTTTATATTTCTGGATGTATCTGCATAAAAAGTGGGCAAACATTTCCATTTTCTGAAGGCTTGGCATGATGACCTGATTCGAACATTTTGTAAAGTTGTTCATTATAATCTTCACCGAGGCACTGATCTATACCCTAAAACCGAGTGTTTGGTTTGTGGGAGTACACAAGGGTTAAATGGCGGAATCTAGACATTAGGGGGTGGGCATTGGTTTTTCCTCCAGGAGGCCTTGTATGGTTTTATTCTTTCTTTAGGCTCCTGACAAATCGGAAGGTATTGATGGATGCATCCAAGTGTTCAGATGTCCACGTGTTTGTTTCACACTACCCAAGACTCTTCATCGAGCTTATGCATATATGTTTTACATGGATAAGGACATGATGGCACAACAGACAAATTGACTTGGTAGCTTACTCAAAGGATTACACACTAACCTGATGACTCTTTAACTGTGAAATATCTTTGCCATTGTTTGTGGGTTTCAGGCGTTAATATCTGTTTGACCAAACAAACATTATTTATGCAAATAATAGAAGATGTCGTGCCAGAAGCTCCGATCAATTGCATTTCTCATTTTTTTATGCCATCACTATGTTTGAACAGGAGCTCATATCAACAGCATTTCTCAGCATATATGCTCAAAAAGGCATCTAGGAAATTGGGGTATGGATGCGTTTGGGGAGGAGGGGATTGCTGATGGGGGTTATGGAGCGTTGGTGTGCAAGCATTCGAGAGGGCTGGTGTGCTAGCTTTAGGGAGGATTGGGTTTCTTCTTCCTCTTTCATATGCAGCACATGTCTCAGTAGCATCATTGGCTGAGAGAGCAGCTGTGCCACTGATGCAGTGACCCCTTTCAGTTAGGGCAGCAATTTTGTAATTTGTTAAGTGCCGGCAATAGCTCACCTACTCTTCATGAAGGACACTGTGGGATCTTTAACATCCACTAACAATACGGCAAACGGGATGCCCAGTTTAACGTCCATCCGAGGGACGGCACACATATAGATGAATCACCCTGCCAGGCTGCCTGCGAGACACGAGGATGATGGCTTATAGCTGGGCCAACATTCAAACCCAGACTAGATGGCTTCGAGGTGAGTGTACGTATCTGCCGGCCCTGTTCAGTGGATGACGTGCAACGAACGAGTCGATAGGTGACTTTACCTGTTGTCATATTTTTGTGCAATCACCCCCAGAGCAAGGCCTTTGCGAGAAGTTTCAAACATTAATTTACGTATAAAATAAACGCACGTAAAGGATGCTCTTCGGCATTGACTGTACAATTAAAACGTTTTGTTTTCTACGGAATTGTCTCATTTCGCTGATTGCAGTAACCTTCAAATGATGGTAAACGGATTTGTTTTACTGAGGCATGAAGCCACCGTTTTAGAATCAGGGACGAGATTTTGAAATACATTGTTGGTACAAACTCATACATGATTTCATTGGGATATTAAAGTGTATCTTCGATATATACTGGATTTTCTACACCTGTCGTATTCAGGTCCTCTCCATAATTTACCAATCACAAGGTCGAAACACTGAAATGCGTGCATTTGTTGTTGGAAGTTCCCTTTTAAAAGGTACACCTTGCAGTGACATTTGCCATTTGAACAATAACCGCACAAATGGTCTTTTTGAAAGGGGGCTTGTAGCATGGTATTGTGTACACTGTGGTCCTAAACGAGGAGAAAGCTTAGAAATTGAACCCAGTTTTAATAAGATAAACTATCTTAATGTATATATAATGCCCAATCGTCTGTGCTTTCAGAAAATGTATACTTTGCTATGGGTCCTATGGATATAGTTGCTTACAAAGCATGTTTTTTTATCCAAACACAGGTATTTTTTTCCATTTTTATAGCTCATTTTTTAGAAATGATTACTATGATGATTGTATATGTTGTCCAAAATGGTGAGAAATGCATTTTTTGTTTAATATATGTAATTATACATAAGAATAAACAATTCCTCGAAACAGTACATTTCTTATGACCTTCTGCATATCTTGGCACCTTCAAATGTGTAAAATCTTAGATTTTGCAAAATTTCCCCCAGTCATAGTGAAGCTTACAAAATCTTATTCCAGAAATTTGAAATGCATCTGATAGAACATCTTAAATAGCAATTTACTTCTGCATAAAGTGATGATTTAAAATGGCAAGTTTCACATGGATCATTACTACATACCAGTTTTTAGGTTCACTGCCATGATTGGGTCAAAAATGTTAGGAAGTACGTAACAAATTGCATTTACCAAGCTGCTACAAAATTACTGGTAGCTATAAGCTTGATTTTATAACCATAGAATAAGTTTACCAAGATGGCCCTCTGATATAAAAATCAATACCAAAGGCAAGTTTGTGTTCAGTATACAGAACATCAAAGGTCGTTAGGAAGTACGTAACGTTTTAAGAAATCTGCACTTTTAATCCTAAGATGTTAGTTTGGTTCATCACAGCATGTATTTCTATGGTTAAGTTTATGTGCATATATATATTTATGACCTGAATGAACACTGATCAATTTGATCAATTTGTTAATTTCATATGACCTTGACCTCTTTCATATGACTTTCATTTTTTGGTCCCCCGTGTCCTAAATGTGTACATAATACCTTGCTACAAGCGAGGGGCAGAATGAGCAAACGTGCGTTCCAGAAATGTCTATCAAAAATGGGGGTGGATTTATCTATTTATTTTTTAATTCCACACACATAAATCGCAGTCCTTCGTTCTCCTCAACCTGGTGCGGTATCTATCGTTCACTCCGACGGACGATGTATCGTTTGATGGACTCCGATGGATGAGCGATCCATCGTTCATCGTTCACTCTGATGAATTCCAACGATGCATTTTTCGAGGAATCAGGCAGATCGAGGTGTTGTAATGACAGGTGAAACTGGGTGTTTTGTTCTTGCTCACCTAAGAAGGAACACACGCTTGTTGTAACCTTTGTAGACAGACATTGACTTCACTTCCCCCTGGTTAGGGTGGCCTTCCATTTTGAGAATATGTGTTGATTATAGGTGCAGCTCTACTTTCATAAGTCTGCTTGTGTCTGGATCTCCGGGACCAGCAGGATAACTGATGGTGAGGTGGGATAAAATGGTGCATGGGATAAGGCAGGTACAGAAGAAAATGGCCAAAGTGGATTATGTGTTTGATCAGTCATTGAGAGAGAATTCAGCTTGCAAACCAGTCCAATCAATCCGAGATAACTAACAGACCCGTACTTTGGCAGCTTTCCAGATATCTGGCAAGATTGACACTGTCAGGAGGACATGATTAAGAAGAGTGGAGTAGTAGCAGCTGGAGAGGTGAGAGAAAAGTTGGACATCACCTGGTCTCACTGAGGATAGTCCATTAGCATAGACGCAAGTGGCAAAGTTGACAGATCGAGGAAGACGTACTGCTTTCCAAGAAGGGCACAATTGTGACACCCAGTGAGCTTGAGTGCAGATCATTGAGGGTGCCACGTATGAAGAACAAGAAGAAGAGTTGAGATGGAGCGTTAATGGTAGGTAAAATATTTTGATGAAAGTTATATATGGAGTAAGCATCACTGAAGGGTAATATATACCACACAGAAACAGATAACGCAGGATGGTGGGTCAGCAGTACAAGAGAGATCGAAAAGAAAATCAAGTTGTAAGTAATAGGTACTGCATTACCAGTGAGGTGGATCGTTAACATAGCATCAGCAATTTTGAACTTTTCAGGTGTTTTTTCCAGAATCAGTCTGAAAAGGAAAACTTTTATTAAGTTTCAGTTTTAGCTGAAATGTGTGCAACCAAGGTGGAGGCTGAGCCATTATCCCCATCTGCTAACATCCTCATTACTTCATGGGTGCATGTTCAGTATCTTGAACGTCTGCACAAAAGGACTCTTTGGCTAATGGTAAGGCAGGGAATCCTTACTATAACTCACGGACTGGTGTGTGTTTGTTTATTTGTCGCGCTACTCCTCCTTCAGTTCTGGACCGATTACGTCCAGACTTGCTACCTAGGATCAACATGACTCCAATTAGTGCATAGGGGTGTTTTTATCTTTTCCAGTGGTCTTGGGCTGGCAGGGAGGGAAAGGCAAATTATCTACGTAAATGTATATCGTGTAGCGCCACTCCAGGTGGGAAAGGGTATTACAAGTCCTCATCCTTTGCAGTACAGTATTCCTGTGCCCACGTTTTCCAGTGCAGTGAGGTGTTTTGAATTACGCATCGAAAGGTATTTTGGAGAGGTATTTTGAATTACACGTTTGAATAAGGATAATAACATAGCCCCCCCCCCCCTGGCCACTACCTGAGGGAGCAGGTGCTTCTGGTTTTAAATATAATAAGGAGCTGATACGCTAGTTCCCCCACCTTTTGAGCGGTATGAGGAATAGATGTGTAATTTGAAAGCTAAATTTGAAATATCACGTACACAAGTCGAGTTACGGAGATGGTTGCCATGGCCACATAATTCAGCCAATCACCACCATGATCTAATCAGATTGAGATAATGTCATGAGACATGGACATCTGCAATTTGAAAGCTAAATGTTCAATGGTTTTCGAAATATTGCGTACGCAAAAGTACATGGACAGATGATCAGTCAGTCGGACGGAGCTCATTTTAATGTCCCCGTCCCCGACCTTGTCGGAGGGGTGGGAGCCAAAAATGTCCAGTATATTTAACAAAAGGGCAGAGGAGGTTGTTACTACTTTTCATGTCAGGACACCTTTGTGGAAAAAAGTACCAAAATGCAAATTGATCTTCGTATTTACAGTTCCAGTTTTAACACGAGGATAAGTGAAACCTGAGTCACCAATAGTCACAGATGAAGACAACAAATACCAGCCTTGGGACTTAAGTGGTCCACAACCCTCTGATGAGAGCAATGGCCTCGAGCAAAGGACAGTGAAATGTTCAAGATCATGTCTCACGTTTACGTTCCTGCACTTTCTGATTTTATGTCCTCGAATGGGAAGAAATTATGTTTATCCGACGGCCCAACTTGGGGTTAGGAAACCAACCCTTCATTTGGCATGCCAGTTACAACATTTCACAATAATCTCAATTGTACTATAAATGGTGCTATGCAAAGACCTTTTGAACATTGCACATTAAATGGTTCATCCCTGAACCATACCAGGGATGACCTATTTAGAACATGAAGGTAATGCGCAATCACCCTTTGGGACCGCTGATCCTACAGAGCATTATAACATGGGGTTACACGATTGCTAAGAAGCCTAAAGAAGAAGAAACAATTAGCCCGCAGACCAGCAGGCCCAATAACTCTGGACAGCATTCCACATACAGTCAATGATTAGAAGGCGTTTCCTTTGAATGAAGAGACTGGGATAAGTGTTTATCCACTAAAGTGTCAATACATTTAAAGGAGTTTTTACTGACGAATTGCAAAAGTAGTTTAAAGTGTTATACCCCACCCCCATCCCTCCTCCCTCCAAGGTATCTTGGTATGGGACTGCTTTTGTGACTGCATTTTATAGTTTGTGATGTCATAATGCAAAAGGATATGGAGTTCAAGATTCTCGTTCGTCTTCTTTATCTTCTTCTACTGCACAACCAATTTATTGAACTAAGTCTCCAGACAGTTCTACCCTTTCAGAATTTTCTCATGAGATCTGTTGAAATTCTCATCATAATTTATCACATCTCATGAGAAATCAAGGGATTATTTATTTTCTGAAAGGATGAATCTCAAGAGTCTAATGCAGTGGTCTAAACCTTTTCAAAAATGAGGGTTGTATACATGGCCCTCCATGTACGACATGATCCGCACCTTTGGAATGTACTACTTGCTCAATGCAATGTCGCAAAGATCCAAAGGATCAGCTCATTGTGACCCAACTGCATGGATGGCTGAGCCAAATTGAACAAAAGCTCTGAATTTATTCAAAATAATGTCTAACCATCTCCGTGCTAATTGTCACCTCTCCCCCACCCCCCCCCTCCCGCTCCCCCAAGTATATCTGCTGGGTGCACACAGTCCACCAGCACCTCCTAAGTGAAACTGCCAAAATCCAGAACCACTGCTCACTCATTTGTTCTTTTGTTTTTGTTGTTCTTTTTTCATTTGTTCTTCCTTTTCTCCACCTGTGGAACCAACTTCCACATTCTCTTCAATCGCATTCTTCCATCAATGTCTTCAAGACAGCTGTTCACCACCATCTCAAATCATCGCCCAACCTCAAACATGAAAATCCATCCATCCATCCATTGGGACCATACTCTGTGCAGAGCGTTTGCTGCCAAAGCAGTCTCCTTGGCTATTGGGCACAATCCTGGACATGTCGCCACTCCAACACAGGATACCAGCAAGCTGGCACTCAGTTTGCCGACCTCGGAAGGATGACGGGCAGAGGTAACCCTACCTGGTATTAATTCAACAGCCGAGTGGGATTTGAACTCAGGATCCTAGGATCCCAAGCTCACCATCCCAACCATTAAGCCAACACCAGGCATAACATAAAAATTGAGACAACATTAAAGATAAAAATCGACCTCAACACAACAAACCATGATCTTTTCTACACCCGTTAAACCACCCCCCACCCATCCCAAAATTTTGCTTCTGTATCCATCTTGTACACTTCTTGCATTCTCCTCTCCCCCTCATCGTTACCCACATCCCTTGTTTGCCCATCTCTGTCTACTTTCTCCCTTTGCTTTGCTGTCGGCATCTCCCTTCCCCTCCGCCCTCCCCGCTCTCTCTTCCCTGTTCCTTTTGTTATGTAGCATCCTCATCCGTTCTGTGTTCGAGCTCTTTCACGAACATCGACGATGTAAACAAACAAACAAAAAAAAACATTAGAAATATAAACATGTAACCAAATAGATATTTCAGGCATTGTAACAATCAGACCGAGAGGGGCACTCGGTAGAGTGCATACCTCCGCCATGCAATGCCTGATCCAGTCGAACATATCGGTACCAGCATGTTGGTACTCATTTTGATGACCTCAGAGGGATGACAGGCTGAGTCAGCCCTACCTGGTGTTGATTCAACAGCCCAACAGGGGCTTGAACTCGAGACCCTAGGATCTTAAGCCAAGTTCAACAGCCCAACAGGGGCTTGAACTCGAGACCCTTGGATCTTAAGCCAAGCACTTTAACCGTTAAACCAACACCAAGCCTCTCTCAATGATGACCAATCACTCAAAAATTATCAGATCTGGATTCAGATCTGGATTCAGATCTTCACCAAAATTGAATCAATTATTCCTCATCACACACCCAACGTGTCCACCAAGTTTTTTCCGAATCCACCCACAACTTCATGAGATATCCTGCACACAAACAAACAATAAGACAGACATGGTTGAAAACATAACCTCCTTCCACCTTCGGTGGTGGTGGTGAATATGCACGACATTCAAATTCACAGTTCATCACAGAACAGGTTTTAAAAACCTCGGTTAATTTTTTAACCCAGTTTCTAAGGCAACAATTTTGTTTTCAAACACAAAACCTACATGAAGCATGAACAAAAAGGAGAGAGGAGCTGTTCCGTGCGCGCGCACACACCACACACACACACACACACACACACACACACACACACACACACACACACACACACCCCTGGCCCAGATGGAATTCTAAACTTCTGGCTAAAACAACTAGATGCTGTCCACAATCATGACACTCGATATTTAAACGAACATATCCAAGATGAGGTAAAATGGATGACTGGCTCACAGAAGGTAACACCTTCCTCATCCCAAAATCTAAAGAAACCCAACTACCTCACAAATAATATGACTTTCAACATCATCCAAATTTCCAACAGGAATCCTCACAGAAATCAGGTAACACCACCTAACACAACAAGGCGGGAGGCCGAGAGACAACAGAAGAGATGGAAGTGAGGATGCTATGGAACCGAAGACCACCTACTACTAAATAAGGTCACACTCGAAAACTGTAAAAACGAGAAGAAACAAATTGTCCACAGCCTTGCTAGAGTATATAAAAAAGCTTTTGGTCGTGTCCCACATTCATAGATGATAAAATGCATGTAAGGTGTACAGGATCAACCCCCAAATAATAAAATTGATTAAGAAAGCAATGGAACTCTGGAATGTCACATTGATATTACAGTACTTGGAAGGAAAGATCAAAATACCAGGAGTGAAGCTACATCATGGGATTTTCAAGGGTGGCAGCCTTTCACCCCTCCTGTTTCTTGCCCGGCTCTGGACTCGCTGAGCAGCCTCATTAATGAGTAAGGACACGGATACACACCAACATCCAATAATAAAAAAAAAAACGTTCAAAGAAAGAGGAAAGGTGACAGACATATCTACTGTACACGGATGATTTTAACGTCTTCGCACGAAATGATTAAAAATTGGCCCAACAACTGAAATTAGTGAAACGGTACTCCGAAGACATCAAGATGGAATTTAGCCGAGATAAGTGTGCCAAGTGCACATTCGTACAAGGGAAACCAACAAAAATGGACAACATAAAAATCGACCTCACTGCAACAACACAAGAGCGAGACAACGAGGCATTATAGAAACAGATGAATGAATTTTTTTTATCTCTAACCTTTTTGTTTGAGCATCTAAAGAATGGATATTTTGAACCATGCCGCTTATTTCATTACCAAAATGTTGTCTGTCTTAGGGCTCTCTATACTTATCGCAATGAAACCATTTCTTATTCATTGTTGTTTTTTTAAGGCCATGAAGATTTTGATTTTTTATTACGATTCGATGTCATTTTATGCATGTACGGTCAAAGCATTCCTCATTGTATGCATAATATACAGGGACCTCTTGATTTACGTCGTGGTTGTGTTCTTGAAGATATTCGTGTAAATGAATAACGTGTAAATTAAAACCAATTTCCCCCATTATAAATAATCGAATGGGTGGAGGTTCGAGGGAGCGCTGCGTCAATACTCGTTTTTATTGTCCTATTCTTACTATTACAGTGGTTTATTTTATTTAAATTGCAATTTTAAAGATATAAACAATGAAAAATTGCGAAAACATGACCACATACTGTTGCATTTAATAAATTCTAACAACTAAAAACAGAAAAAAAAATTAAAGAAAGGGGATGTTAACACTACGTTACCTGCTGCTGCTGATGTCTTGTTTCTGGAAGTGTTGAGGGGAAGGAGATGGAGGAGTTGTAGAGGAGGGGGATCATCTGTGTCAGATGACCTTGGCGAAGATGGTGGTGTTGACGATGTTGACGATGTTGACGGATGTTGAATTGGAGAGGGTATGAGATTGAGATGCGGTTTAGCTTTTTGACCGCTCGATGTTTTGACATATTTGCACCCATCTAAATCCTCTTCCAAACCTGTGCCTTCGGCTTACCATCACTGCTCACTGTTCCTCACGGGTACTCAAACCTAGTTCCCTGTCTGATCTTCTTTCCCTCCAACCTGATGTTCATTTCTTTTCTCTGCTGCTCAACCCACACCGCTCAGGTCTTCTCCATACTCATCGTCAGTCCATGCTTTCTGAATGCCTTCTTCCACTCCCCCAGTACCTCCTGCATCTCCAGCTTACTCTCCACCACAACAGCCAGATTGTCCACATGCAATATCCTCCCCAGAATACCTTTCATATTCACCCTCCTGCTTACCAGCTCCATCACCTTGATAAATGGCTGCGAGAGCTTCCCTGCCTCAAATCGATGTTCATGCTGAACTCCTCCAACATCCTAGGACCAACCAAAACTCTTCCTTTTTTTGCCCGATACATCCCTTCCACCAACCTAACCTCTGCTTCCGCCACTCCAATCCATCTCAGTGTTGCCATCACCATTTCTCTCAGGACAGTGTCATCGACCTTCTCCAGGTCCACAAATCCCAATGCCATTTCACCTTTTACCTCCAACCTCTTCTCCACCAGCTTTCTCAGCATGAACATCCCATCCATCTTCCTTCTACCTTTCTAAACCCCGTTGCTCTTTGCCGATCATCTCCACACTCTTCCTATCTTCCTGTCCAGAATCCTCCCCAGTACCTCAGGCCAAGGTCACATTCGCTCTACGGTGAGGATACGGCGGCCGTACGCCCTCTGAATTGACAGAACGTGCGGTGGCCGCAGAGAAACTGAGCTGGCCTCAGGAGGCCCTACGCGTTTGGCTATATTTTACAGGCCGTAGGGGCGCCGTGGAATTACAGCGCGGAGTTATAACTTTTTTCATTTCTATGTTCGCCGTAGCAATTCGACAAGCCAAGCTATGACGTAGATGTGTTCCACGTCGACCGTACGTAGGGCGTACGGTGGGCTTGCGTTATTCGTGCGGCTGCTGTAAGCTCTTCTCAATGAAAAATGAATTTTCCCAACCCCCAAAAAATTACGGCGGCCGCACTATTTCCACGGTCGCCGTACGGTGGCCGCACTATTTCCACGGTGGCCACACTATTTCCACGGTCGCCGTACGGTGGCCTTGCGGTCTGTGTGACTACCTGCGGGCAACGCAGGGTCGACGCATGGTTCCCCTACGCCCGCCGTGCACCTACATACGCCTCCATGGCAGTCTGCGTCGACTGTGCGTCCACCGTGCGCTACCGCTAGAGATCGGAGTATAGGTGTTTGCCTATACAGTGGTGCCCCAGAATCCAATTTAATTCGTTCCAGGAGGCTGTTCGGATTGCAAAAAGTTTGGATTCAAAAAATATTTTCCCATAAAGAAATAATGGAGTGAATTAATCCGTTCGTGGACCAAAAGGAAACCCACTTTCAAGACACTTTCAACTGAATTCCCCATGTTTAAGGTAAAATAAGGATGAGTAAATGACCTTCGGTGGTGGTGTATTGTATGTAAACTGGTACAATCACCACATCCAAAGGTCCACACAGGCTCGTGCTCCGGCCTGGGTTCCGATCGCTCGCGCACTCTGCGAGAGCGCTGCCCCAGGGCAGCTCATCAAACATGATGCCCGCAGAACCACAATCACTTTCATCAAGCGCATCGGGCTGACGTAATCATGGATATTCCAAATTACAACTGGTTTTGCTGTGAAATTCAATCTTTGCCCGACAGTCCGTCACACCACGTGATCGGATTGCTTTTTTTTGTTATTAATTAAAACACAAGATGAGTAAAAAAAAATAAAACAGCACAAATCAAGGTGAAAACACGAGGTAAGGCCTAAGTCACATTTGGTCGGCGGCCGGAGGGTCTACAAAATGTACGGGCACTAGCAATTATAAGCGGCCGCAGTATTTCCACGGTCACACAATGTAGCAGTCACATATGTTTTTATTTTTCGGGTAGACGCACGGCGTATTTATAAATTGTGGAGACCGAAAACGTGGGGGTGCCGTACGGTCTTTGATTTGATGTCGCACGGTGACCTTAGGGCGTCCCTGCGGCGGCCATAGAATTTTCAAGGCAGACGCAAGGTGCCCGCAAGGCGACCGCAGGGGGACCCGAAGCCGAACGTGCGGCCAGACGGACGGTAACGAATGGGTAAATTATTATTATTTTTTTTTTACCAGTTCTTTTGTTTCGGCTTGTCGAATTGTTATGGCAAACGTAGAAATGAAAAAAGTTATAACTCCGCGTTATAATTCCACGGCGACCTTACGACCTGTAAAATATAGCCATACGGCGTAGGGCCTCCCTGAGGCCACCTCAGTTTCCTGCGGCCGCCGCACGTTTCTGTCAATTCAGAGGCGTACGGCCGCCGTATCCTCGCCGAAGAGCAAATGTGACTGAGGCCTAAAGTATCGATCGACAACACGAGAGATGCTTTCACGAGGACTTCCACCGACGAACTGAATGAACAAAGCGCGAAGATGCGGCTCGAACAGGTGGGGGAGACACGTGAACAAACATGAACGCCACGTTGTGTTCGGTTTTTTAAAATGTATTCTGTTTTTAGGGCAAAATTTTCTCGAAAAAATTGTTCGGATTCCAATTTGTTCAAACAATGGGGCGTTCGGATACTGGGGGCACCACGGTATATTATAGTTATAGTATATTCAGTTATATATCCTGTTATATTTTTATTTCAGTAAAAAAAAGAACTGGTATATATATACCCACTCGTTACCGTCCGTCTGGCCGCACGTTCGCCTTAGGGCCCCCCTGCGGTGACACACACACACCTCAAAATACTCCTTGGACAACCAAATCTCTTCTTTTCGCAATGAGGACATAATCCCAGATAGTGCAGGGGCATATGTTGAGATACATTGTCATGTTTGCAAACTATGTTAATTTATGTTGTAAGGTTTTTTTGTGACTACAGGAGTATATTGATATTGAAAAATCTTGGTGCCAATTTTTTTATGCATGTTTAGTGTGATTTTTTCCAGAAAATACGAGATGACCGTGATCGTGTTATAAACAAAATTTATTTTTTCAAAACTTAATTATAAGTAAGTCATATAGCACCTTAAAATGACCGGTGAGATGTACAGAGTAATTTTGGCAGGAAATTATCATGCTACTTATCTTATATAAATTGTTATATATTTTAAAATATGGAAAATATAGTGTATTTTCAAATTTATTGAACAAAATTGGTGCATGCCGCTTGGCCAACTTAAGTGTTATATCTTATATATTATTTCCGAGTTTGTGGTTTCGTGTCGCGCTATCTTCGACTTTGTTCTACGCTCGAGTAACGTGATATTCGGCTTACATTATCTCAAAGACCATATGAGGTGCATGGTACAAAAATAGTAAATAAAATGGTTCTGAAACAGTGAAATCGTATTCCACTTACTGCATTAAAGTAAAATTACTACTGATACTCTGCATCAGTTCTTTCTCAACACACCCACCCAACATGTCGCGCAGAGCGCGGGTTATGCTAGTTTTATATTATTTCGGAGTTCATCATTATAGTTCATCATCACTGTCATCTGAATCAGAGGCTGCTGAGTGTTGAGTGTTCTCACAGATGTCATCAGATGCCTCACAAGTGCACATCTTTGTACATACAACATTTGCTCGCTTGCAGGAAACAACGTGCCGTTCTGCATATTTGTTTGACTCATTTGCACCTCACAAGTTCCAGCACAGCCTTTGGTGCAGGTGGTAGATGGGTTATCATGGCCTGTATAGTTTGTTCTCTAATGTCACCCATATTCTGATGGTTCTGGTAGTTTGGGTTTGGCTATTTCATCATGGTACCACACCATAGCCTGATAATGAGCTCACTTGATGTGTTGTTCCAGTGCTCCTTTTGTAGGTGGCAATTTCTCGGATTCTGCAAATGACTTCTTGAACATGTGCCATCGAAAGTGATGAAAGTTCACAAAGCTCTGTGCAAGGTAGGTATAGTTGAACACACAAATTGTTCCAGTGCTAACTCCATCTCTGGAGAAATTGTGGCGGTTTGATCCAAGCTGTATGAAGGTTTCTAATGACATTAACTGAGGATTGTTTAAGAGCCTTCCAGCAGCCTTGTTTCCCTTCCCAGCGAAGTGACCTGCGTATCACACCCTGTAAAGGCATGAAAGCCTGGCAGGGCAGCAGCAAGCGGTCACAAATCGAATCAAATATATGGTTTGAGGAAGATGGTGTGCCTTTTATCACCCACACCTGTGATGAAGGAAGGATTATGTCCCAATTGTCGATATCTTCGCAAGGCTAGCACAGTACATCCGTGTCTGGAGATATGATCTGGACTTCTGCACCTGTACTAGCTACATGGAGGGCATGGAGTAGCAATAGTGTGTCGGCTTTCTTCTTGTGTACTTGACAGGTAATCAACATTCTCATGATTTGACCGTGTTCTACGTTGTGTTCACACAACTACTTCCGTGTCGTGCGTTTTGTAGTGATCCAAGATCTTATTGGCCAAATAGTCAGTCAAACTATCCTTCGTCTTGATGCTTGCCATGAATTGCTTGAAGGTTGTTCGTATCGGTGTGGCATCTGTGCATATATATGATTTACCTTTACCTGTTTGTGTACTTGTCATTCGCCATTCCCTAGTTTGCTGTTTCAAGAAAAATTGGTAAATCGTAGTGATCAAATACCATGTGCACAGCCTGCTGAGTTTGTATATTTGCTCAACCACTGATTCAAGTTGGTGGCCAGAATCTTACAGGATGCTGTATCCTTGGATCCAATTTGTTGTACGATTGCCATCGCATCAATAATGACTGTTCGCTTCCACCTACAATGAGTTCTACTTCTTCGTCATTGATCGCCAATTTTTCCAACTCTTCCATAAGCTTGTACTTGTTGTTACATGGTAGCAAGTACCATCTGCTGAAATAATGAACGAGCTACACTTGAAAATTCATACTGACCAAATGTCCTTTCGAAGAGTATTCGCACATTCAAAATGCTTTTCATGTTCTGTTCCATACTTCGGGAGTCAATTTCCTTTCTGATGGCAGAATCTTTCGTAGTCTTGGAGCATAACATTTCAGATTGTCTCGCACTGGGACGTGAGAATTCAACATTTTCAAGGTGTGTCTTGATCAGATCTTTAACATGTTTATTCTGAATCAATTTTCCTCCTACCACTCCATGCATTCTGCGGATGCCAATGTAGGTGTTGGTGACATCATTCATTGAAACAATGTTGCCAGAGTTAAGTACATTTTTCAATACATTGAAAACTCGATGTCGGAAAGAATTGTCCTTTGGTTCTGATCCACTTGGTGAGGATTCAATGTTTGTTGCTGTGGTTGACGCTGTACATGTTTCACGTAGCAGGGGAGATGATATTTTACATCGATGGCCCCGAGCGTCATTTGGTGATATGGCTTGTAATCGAACCTTCCATTCATCATTATCACTGATTTGGACAGCGTTGTATATTTTTTTTTCCAACGTCAAATGAACACACTTCATGCAATTGTTTTGTCGTTCCATCTCCACTACAGAATATACATTGCATCTTGTTATATGAGACTGATGATGATCGGGTGAATGGCTTCGTCCCTGTTGTGCATCTGAACACGGTGAGTTATCGTCACATTTTGATGCTTGGGAAGATGACGGACGGCCTACTGGAGATGACAGCAGAATGGCAAATCTTTGGTGGCTGTACTTTTCTGAAATCGCATCTTCGCACGATCAATTTTTGAGCTTGCAGCAAGTCTCTTGAAAGCACTCCCTGTGCCAAGACGCCCCATATGATTGAAGATCTGATGCATCAACATCCCGGAGTCTGCTGCTCAATGGTAGATAACCAGGATCACCATAACCTGCACGCTCATGAACACTGTCCAGGAACTTGTCATATGAGGTGGGATTGGCAACCAGTTGTCCACCTGGAACTTGACACTTCAGACATATTGCATAGTTTGTCTCTGAAGTTACACGAGGATGCTTGGAATGAGGTTTGTCCATTTTGATTTCAGAGAGATACCTCAATTTTTATGATTAGTGCTCTGGTACAGCATATGTAAGTACATCTGAAATAACAGAAGCAAGGAAGGTAAAGCAAACTTATTAACCAAATGCACATAATGATTGTATTGGCATGACTGTGTGATTTATGCACGAGTATTATGATTAATATAACTGCGATGTCATCCACTCTCTAAAGATAAAGAAAATTGTGAATCTTATGCACAAATTATTGTAAGGGAATTGATATATAGTTTTTATATAGCTGCGATGTTGTCTATTTTCGAAAAAAAAAAGTATAATCAGCAAATAGTAAGATAATAATTCATTAATTTATTTATTTATTAATTATCTGCTAAGTTGTATTTAAAGATATCTAATCAAATAACTCTTCTGAAATGGGATTCCTCATGATCAACAACTGTAATTTATTACAACAAATAGAACTGTGTGTTATCTTAACTAATTTTGCATTATACAGTTATACAATTTCTATACATCATATGCAATTAGCTTGAATTTCCATGATTTAGGATAGGTGACATCTCTAAAGGATTTTACGGGTACCATATTAAAGAGAAAAAAAAATTAAATACAAAAAAAGCAAAAAAAGAATAAGACAACAAAAATAAAAAAAATAAAAAAAAAAAATTAAAAAAGAAAAAAAAAAATTAATTAAACTATGGTATGTATAAATTCTGACATTTTCATTGTATAACCATGGTCCACACCGATCATTTTGAGATGCTACATGACATGGTTCATCAAGATATTAAAAAAAAAATCAGTCAAAATTTGTGCTGAATCGGTCAATTATATGTTCTCGATGTCTATACCTGAAAAACACGGAGTCAATATCTCTAAAAAATTGGCACCAAAGATTTTTCTTGTTCAGTGGGACAATTCTGAGTCAGAAAACTTTGGTGCCAAATTAACATAATTTGCCAACATGCAAACATATGCCCTGCGAGAGGCAAACAGGTGAATCTTCTGATGATCTCAATCTCAAACTAATGCTCTACTACACGCTAACTCAGTATTGTCTTCCTCTCGAAGATGGATGGAATACAACTTCTGAATTGCATCATACCAAAACCTGCAGATATGATGCATCGTATGATTGCATCATATCTGCAGATATAATAATATCAGCCTGGTATGTGCACTCCAGATGTAATTAAGCAATTCAGGAGCAAATAATCCACCCCGGAAATACTCTCCCGAGTCAATTTCCTTTTAAAAAGAGTCAAAATGACCGCAGGCATTTTCACCTGCTGCAAGTTGAATAAAGAGGTAAATATGAATAAAGAGGTAAATGCACAATTGTTATGCTAAATTGCCCCACTACTGGGGCAACTTAGCTAAATATAGCATAACAATTGTGCATTTTGTGAGGAAAGCACCAAATTCAGCCGCTGATGGCTGTGGCAGCCATTTTCCACTGCCATCAAAAATTTTGAGATGGCCCAATATCCAAATCTGTTCATAATATGATAGGCTACTAGTGTGCCAAATTTGGTGCTTTCCTCACAAAATGCACAATTGTTATGCTAAGTTGCCCCACTATTATAAGATAATCTCATTCATAGCGAACAAATAGAAAACGTTTTTTTTTTTCCTTTAAAAAATTAAAATCGAGGCTCACGGAAGAGCTAAATGCTCATCTTTGTAAATATTATTTTCATCACCGATCAACAGTTATTGGTTTGATATGCATGTTTAAGGCTTGAGTTTCTGGTGAATGAAATGTTTATTTGAATTGGGTTTAAACTTTAGAGTCAGAAAGAATCCATTCCAGACCGACTCGAGTGTAACAGACTTGATACATGTCGGAATGGACGAAAACATTAATAACATCTCTAGACCAAAACAGCACCTTCCAGTCAGACAAGCATCCTGTAAGCACACCTTCAGACGGAGCAAGGTTGAGATGATCTTTGAGATGCGATCACAAAATTGCTTCCAGGCACTGGAAGGAAATACTATCAAACCTTTGAAGATTGTGCAAATGCCAAGAAAAGGCGTTGTCCCACTCTATTAGATATTAAAAAAAAAGTAAAAACAGAGAGATGAAATCTCAAATATTAAATAAAAAACAAGGTGGGAATGATGCCACATTACGATGCCACAATCCTCTTACGGATTACCATCACGGCATCTTTTGACATTTTACTTTTGTTGTGGGATTGTGTTGGAATAATGTCAAAAGATATGATGCTAATGTATATGAATATGTGTATGTATGTATGTACATCCGAAAATCATACAAAACTGGAACGACACATGGTGGAGCACATCCATCCACCAGATTCAACAGTTTACAATTTGTATCCCACTGATAGGGCGGATCTGGATCCAGACCTTAAACAAAATCGAATCGGTTTGTTCTCGTCACCTACCAAACTCATCCACCCAGTTTTGTCATAACCCGCCCACAACTTTTTGAAACCTGTGTGCGATATATCGTTTTTGGTCATATCTCTCAATGGTGAAGAATCACTTCTAAAAAACACAGCACCTCACATCCACAACCAAACTAACAAACATCACGACTTGCCATTGCTTCTGAAGGACGATAGGGGAACTTAGCTAAATACTAGCATAACAATTGTGATTTTGTGAGGAAAGCACCAAAATTGGCACACTAGTAGCCATCATATTTGAACAGATTGGATATTGGGCCATCTCAAATCAGCGCTGATGGCTGTGGCAAGCATTTTCCACTGCATCAAAATTTTGAGATGGCCCAATATCCAATCTGTTCATAATATATAGGCTACTAGTGTGCAAATTTGGTGCCTTTCTCACAATGCACAATTGTTTGCTAAGTTGCCCCATTACGAGTGTTTACAGTCAAAAACAAAAGTGCAAATGGTCACATGATTCTGCACGTGCGAGGCAGGATGGTCTCATGAGCAGGACACCAGAAACATTTCAGTCATTATCGCTTGAACCACATCCATGATTTTGATGAAACTTGGCCACAAGCTTTATATCTGATGCCTAATGAAGGTATATTGAGCGCATCAAAATCTGCAATCATTAGGAGGGTATATGTGGGGTTTCTCCACAAAAATGCACAATTGTGTTATGCTAAGTTGCCCCATACGAGTGTTTACAGTCAAAACAAAAGTGCAAATTGGTCACATGGATTCTTGCAGGCCGAGGCAGGATGGTCTCATGAGCAGGACACCAGAAACATTTCAGTCATTATCGCTTGAACCACATCCAATGATTTTGATGAAACTTGGCCACAAGCTTTATATTGATGCCTAATGAAGGTATATTGAGCGCATCAAAATCTGCAATCTTAGGAGGGTATATGTGGGTTTTTTTGCACCCCCCCCCACCCCCAAAATAAGATTTGCTCTCTTCTCCAAAACTACACAAACATTTTGATTGAAACGACCACAACCTTCATCACCCGTGATGTACCAAAGTTTATCGACCACAACAAAATCTGCACTTATTAAAGGGAGTCTACGGGGGGGGGGGGTATGACCCCCCCCAAAATAGGTATTTGCTCTCTTCTCTGAAACTACACACATAATTTCAATGAAACTTGCCACAAACTTCATCACGCATGTTGTACCAAGGTATATCTACCGCATCAAATCTATGCTCAATAATGGGATCTGTGGAGCAGGGGTTTGACCCCCCCAAAATAGGTATTTGCTGTTTCTCCGAAACTACGCACACTATTTTGATGAAACTTGACCACAACCTTAATCACCCATGACGTACCAAAGTTGTATCGACCGCCATCAATAATCTTCGACTCATGGAAAGGGGTGCTAT
>CM068959.1:93965289-93980384 GCA_035128595.1 Eptatretus atami
CTGGGCTATTGGGCACAATCCTGGACAGGTCAGCACTCCAACACATGATATCAGCAAGCTGATGCACATTTTGCCAACCTCAGAAGGATGACAGGCTGAGTCAACCCCACCTGGTATTAATTCAATAGACAAGTAAGATTTGAACTCAGGACCCTCAGATCCCAAGCTCACCACTCTTGCCAATAAGCCAACCCCAGGCAGGTACACAAGGCATATATGCTAGCAAATTAATGACTTACACACTCCCCTCCTGCTTGGTTGGCGTCCAATCAACCAAACTTATAATACAATACAAGTTGTACTTCTCTGTACAATCACATAATATTCGCCTGTAGTAAAACAGTTACTTAATCCTCGATAACATCTGCATTAACAGGAGCTGGGTTTGGCTACCATTTACAAGAATCTGCGGATCGACTAACTGATATATAGCATATTTGAAAAATGTATTGGGCCGGATATGTTCTTATGGATAAGGCATTGAGTGGCAGAGGTATGCGCTCTACCGATTGCCCTTCTAGTTAATCTCCGCCATCGAAGATGGACGGAGGTTACTGTTTTCACCCCTGTCTGTTTGTTTGTTTGTTTGTTGTGAACACGTATTAGGAAAAAACTCCTCAATGGATTTCGACGAAACTTGGTGGGGGGATTGGTATGGTCAAGGATCATACCGTTAGATTTTGGACTTGGTCCAAAGTCCAATATGGCGCTATGGCGGCCATTTTGAAAAAATATTTGAATTTTTGTTTTTGCATTTCTACATGTTTTAAGTGATTTCAACCAAAAAATAAATTTGTTGGAGAAAAAAAAACTTTTGCAACTTCTTTCAAAAAATTTCGATTTTATTTTGAAAAATATTTGAATTTTTTTTGCATTTCTACATGTTTCTAAGTGATTCCAACCACAAAAAATATTTGTTAAGAAAAAAACAGAAATTTTGCAACTTTTTTTTTCAAAAAAAATTTCGATTTTATTTTTTTTGCATTTCTACATGTTTTAGGTGATTTCAACCCCCCCCAAAAAAATTTGTTAGAGGAAAAAAAGAAATTTTGCACCTTTTTTTTCAAAAAAATTTCGATTTTATTTTTTGCCATTTCTACATGCGCGTCGATCTAGTTTAGTTTATTCAATCGTGGTTCAGTAGAGTCTGATCCGTTTTGACCTACAATGAATAGGATATCAGGTTCACTTAAGTGCCCACAGTATTGGTGCGGAGGTTTTGCACTTACCGAGTGCTCCTCCTCTAGTTTAAAACTGTACCACCTCTTAAAATTATTACAATTAAAACCATGTTCGTTATTATTATACTTGAAAATCAATATAATCACATAAAAAATTTTAAAAATTTTTTCTGATTCTGTGGACCTTCAAAGCCAGTATTGGGGTTGGAACCAGAGGTAGAACCTGCTTTGGAACCTCTATATCGGCCCAAGAACTGTTAAATATCTATTTTGGAGTCTCGGTGATTCGGTGACATCCACGTTTGCTCCATTTACAGTAAGATTTTGACATTATCTTACGATCACGTGTTACAGTATTTGATATACAGTACAGTGCAGTACTGCATTTTTCTTCATGTTTATAACTGAAATCGTTTTCAGTTCTGTGAGTATGTGTGGTGTTGTAGTTAAAATACCATGCACTGGAGCAGGGATGGTCATCATCACAGGGTGATCGACCAGACTTGCCTCCTCTGATAACATGACAAGTCATCCATCAGGTTTTTTAAAAATAGAAAGTCAAGGCTCGTGTAAGAATGACATCTTGGATGCTGCTATATTGTCTGTACCTGTTTGTGGTGAGGATGTTGAGGTCACGGAGAGATTCACTTACCTCGGTAGTGATATTCATGTCTCTGCTGGCTGTGAGCCAGAGGTCAATATATGGCTTGGTCAGGCCTGGGGAGTTATGGATTAACTGGATCATGGAGTGTGGCTCTGCCGGTACCTGTGTGGGAGGACGAAAGTCTGAGTCTTTAGGTCCTTTGTGCTTCTAGTGAGACTTGGACTCTGACCAGGGATCTGAGATGGTGACTTAATTCCTTTGGTACCAGGTCTCTTCGGAGAATCCTTGGCTATTGCTGGTTGGACTTTGTGTCCAACAAGCAGTTGCTGAGAGAGACTCAAATGAGATTTGTTACCTGCATGGTCTGTGAGCATCAGCTGCGGCTGTATGAACACGTGGCCCGTTTTTCTTGATGCTGATCCTACTCACCAGATTCTCTTAGCGAGGGAGCCTCGTGAGTGGAGGAGGCCATTGGGCCGACCAAGTGCCTCGTGGTTGCAGCAGGTTGATCGGCATCTGCTTGGGGGATGGCCAGACGGAGGCCCCTGGAGTACTATACTGGCGGAAATTGGACCCAGCGACGTGCTGCTCCGGTGCATGCTCCCATACCTGACCTGACCTGACCTAACCTATTCCCCCTCACTTATAAAAAACAAAAATCAGAAAACTCTTTCACTCAGACACAATGTTATTCTGCCTTCTCCCTGTACTTCCTGTAAATCTCTCCTTTTTCTCTATCATTTTCTCAATATCTTCATTGAAGGAAATGCTTCTTCCTTCTTCCTTTAAAAGCTTTTGAAAACATATTAAAATGCTTCTATTCCCTTATTTCTCTGGCATCAGCATGCCACGTGTTCTTCATCACAAACTATTTTCTTCTTCTTATTCTTCACAAGGCATATTTTGAAACCCGCCTAACCGAAGTGCCTGGTCTGTCATCCATCCTCCGGCTCGTACAACATGACGTTTTCCAGTCAATAACAACTCTGTCCCCCCATCCCATGATATTTTGTCTCAGAATGTTTAATATGGGTGTATTAAGAAGTCCAGATTGCAGAGGTTGTTTGCACACAATATATAATCAACTACATTATTTTACAGTGTCAAATCCTCCGTATCAGTATCTCCTACAAGCCCGCATTCTTACAACCCCACTATTTTATACACGTCCCCTCTTCAGCATCCCGACACTGTATACCCCCCCCCCAATCCCCACTTTCTGCATCCCTCTTCACTCCACCCTCTCGAAGATTGCCCTCACCAACCCCTCTCCAGCTTCCTCCTCACACCTTTTCCCCATACCCACACCCCCAAAGCTTTTCCCCAACCTACCCCTCAATCCTGTCCCTTTTGGCTTCCCATCATCCTGCCCTGCACCGTTTCCCCGCTTGTCCTGCCCCTCTCAACTTCCCCCTCGTTCTGCTCCTCTTTATTGTCACAATGCAAATCATCTGGGTGTTGGTACCTCTATCACCAGCCATGGCACTTCAGTAAAGGACTTCTGTGACTCCATGGGACTGACTCAATCTGTGAACCTTCCCAAGCGGATTTCTCCAAAGTGTAAATCCTCCCTTCTGGACTTGTGGATGACTAACTCCCCTGCAAATGTCTCCTGCTCTTCCTTTGCTCCATTTGTTCATCTGATCTTGTGTTTGTGTAAGTACACATCTCGCTGGATATTATGTTTGTGGGGTAGATGGAGGAATTTCATAGTAATGGTAGGATTGTATAGCATAGCATGGTCCGTGGACGAGTAGGAGACATTTCAATGTAAATTAAGTTGGAAAAACTGTGAGCTTAAGATTGTTACATGTCACCACACCGGGGAGGAGGGGGGGTGGGGGTGGTGGTGGAGTGGTGGTGGCTGTGTTAACTTTGTGGGTTTAAGGCTAGTTTCTCTCCCAGTATGTGTTGTCCCTGTGACCTTTTCCTACGTTGTTTTGCATTTATGAAGCCGGAAATAAAGAACCATGTTTTTCCGCCAAAAACACAACAACAACAAACAACACAACAACGAGCCGAACGTTTCCGAGCAGGCAAACCCCGCCTCCCAGCTTTGTACTGGCGGGTCATGCCCCCCCGAGGTTGATGATTGGTCAGGGTGATTGTGTGGGGGGGGGGTACCAGAGGGACAAAAGGGTGGTTGGAAGCAAAGCGTGAGGCTCTGGTCCCTCTCGCACGATGAAATAGCAGCAGAAGTGAGATTCTCGATGTTCATGCTGATGCGAATGTGTTCATGTGCTGAAATATGACACGAGTCATTGACTGTTTGGCTGGGTCATGAAGTTTGTGTAGTGTGCTTTGGGAGGAGAAGTAGAGGAGCGTGTCTCTCAGCAATAACTCGGCAGTCTCCTGTTTATGCTCGAGGAAGAAGGCGGTGCCATTTGTTGGAGCGGACCTGGTACTGAGAGGAGTGGTATGGCAATCTCGATCATGAGAAGAAACTGTACGGCAGTTTGTGGGCCCGAGCGTTGAAGACCTCCACACATATGAACTCACGTACGTGGCCGTGAGGAGTGACTTGGCGCCATTTTGGTGCGTTTTTCCACGCAGTGGCTCCGTGGTTCGATGACACCAGGCTCCAAGAAGACCTCTCTGGACATCAAGCTAAGTGCCGTCATAATGGGAGGAATTTCTTTTATTTTTATCTTTCCCCTTGTCTGTGTTTGTGACTGAGTGGAGAAGTCTCAAATTAGGATTTAGTTTCACCTCACGTTTCATTTTCACTCTTGATTTATTTTCATTTTTAATCTTTGATTTATGTTTATTAAACCATCATTTGTTTAATTTGCTTGTGTTTATCTATTCGTTGTGGGTTCGAGTATAAACTCGTGTGCCTCCGTTCTGGGACATACTCCGCCGCCTTCCGTCCTTCACGTGGCATAATCTCCAAGGATTTCGGCTGTTAATCTCCAAGTGAAAACCATTCAGCTATCTGTCCAGGTTGGTGTTAATCGTCCTGAACACGACAATATTCTCAGGGAGCTGCCTCAATGCCAGCAAATCTGCGATTTCACTCAAGCAAATTGTCAGTTACTGCAATCAGCCATCTCTCGGCAGGACTGGTCTCCTATATTTACTGTCCCGATGTTAACTTGGCCTGGGAATTCTTCCACAGAAACCTGCTCTCTCTTATGCACGGATTTCTCCCATCTCGTATTCAGTTATCCTACCATTTTTCCTGCCCATTATACACTGAATCCTGTGGTGAGGCAGTTGCTCTGAAACAACAACTTACCTTCTCTTCCTGGAAAGCATATCTGACCGAAGACAATCTCATTGCACCAGGAGAGCCAGAAAACATGTCCAACCTCAATAATGAACTTTCAGACTTGTCTCCTTCCTCTAAAACCTGGTGGTGCCTTGCTAACATATTTCTGGTGTATGCTCCCCTTCCATACCTTCTCTCACGTCAAATGGCACCACAGCCGACTCCTCTCGTGAGAAGGCTGAATGCATCAATTCTGTGTTTGCTTCCAAATCTTGTGTCCCCAACCCCTCACTCACAGTACCCATCTTTCCCAGTCATACCCAACTGATCCTGGACTGTCTTTTGCAACTAAGAAGGTGGAGAAGGTTCTTTCAACCCTCGATGATGATTCTGCTACTGGACCAGATGGCATCAGTTCACATGTCCTAAAATCCTGCTCTGCTCCTCTTTCACATCCTCTCGCTACCCTCTTCACCCTATCTTTTGCGCTTGGTTATATTCCATCTGCTTGGAAATCCGCCAACATCACTGCATTACAAAAAAAGGTGCAAAAACCCTTTAACTGCAATTATCATCATCATCAAGGTCATGGAATCCATCATCACAGTTGATATGAAATCCTTCCTTTTCTCCAAGTCTCATCTCAGGCCACCAATATGGTTTCAGACAAGGTCACTTCACCTTGGATTATGCTGCTTCTACTCACCCAACAATGGATGGAGGCCATCAATTTCAGACATGAGATCAAGGCCATCTCTCTGGACATTTCTGGTGCTTTTGATACGGTCTGGCATTCTGACTTACTCTCTAAACTCTCTGCCTATGGCATCCAAGGCCAACACCACACATGGCTTACTTACTTTTTCTACTTTCGTAGCCAAAGTGTGGCTCTCACTGAAATCCTTTCTTCTCCTCTCCCTGTCAATGGTGGAGTACCCCAAGGGCAGTGATCTGGCCCCAGTCTGATTGCTGATCATCATCAATGATCTGTCTGACTCTCTAGAAAATCCTCTATCTATTTGCTGATGACTCCACCCTCTGCTGTGACATCCCTCATTCTTCAGGCTTCAGACAGGCAGGCTGCAGCCTCTTCCCTCTCTTCAGACCTTGCCAAAATCACAAGCTGGTCAAACAATATGTCTTTCAATCCAGAACAAAACCTCACACTCTCACTATCTCTCTCTGAAAGGACCATCTGGCAAACACCCCTATCTACGTTATTAACAATCCTCTTGAGGAAGTTCAGTCATTCAAACTCCTGAGTCGCACGGTCGGCCATGATCTTTCTTGGGTAAACCACATTTCAAAGCTGGCCTCCAATCCAGTAGTGGACTGGACATTCTCCATCGTACAAAGTCCTTCTTTGGCACACCACCTACAAGGGGGAAATACACCGACAAGGTACAACAAAAATTCTCCTATCCACCTACAAGGCCTTCACCCACAGCTTGGTGGAGTGCTGCTCTCCCCTCTAGGGTGACTCCCCTGCCTCACACCTTGCTCAGCTTGACGCCATGGAAACCAAGGCTTTCAATATCATTGGAATCTCCCATGCTGAAGCTGTCTATGGGCCTCTCACTTTCCCATTGCAGTCAGGGCAGTGGTGTCTCTGTCTTCCACCACCTCCTTTCTGGTCATGCACAATCTGCTCTTTCCGTGTTTTGTCCCCCCAGGTTTCTGTAAGGCACACATGGTCCAACATCAACCCCCTTCTGGTGAAACTACCTAAATCCAGGATCACTGCTCACCTCCACTCATTCATTAGTCTTTTTTTCTGCCTGTGGAACCAACTTCCACATTCTCTTTGATCTCATTCTTTCCTTCAGGTCTTCAAGACTGCTCTTCACCACCATCTTCGACCTTCCCCAATCCAAAACCATGCTTTTTTAACCCGCATTATCACTCCACCCCCCAACCCCATGCCCTCCTCCTTCCAAATTTCCAGTTTTCCCTCCTGAGATTTTCCTTCTGTACCCATCTTGCCCACTGCATGCATCCTCTCCTGCCCCTCATTCCTCCCCACAACTATTGTTTGTCTAAGTCTGCCTCCATCTTGGCCTTCGACTCCTACCTCTATTTCCTGTTCATTTTGTCCTGTTAGGTCTTGATCCGTTCAGTGTACTAGCTCTACCATGAGCTTCGACTCTGTGTCCAAAAACAAATGCGAGCAATGGACTCTTTTTCAAACTAATTTTCTCTGGATGCAAAATACCTAAACATGGCTGAATGGTCGAGAGACGCTATAATCCTGTCTGGTTCAGTGCTTGGCTGTTTGGGTATTTGAAAGTTTACTTGGATGTAACCGACTGGTGACCTTTACAAACCTATATAGAACTCAGTGGGTGACCTGCTTGAGTGGTCCTTTGATGCCACGAAAAATGTTCAAAATATTTACGCCACTCAAACGTGTGTGTGTGTGTGTGTGTGTGTGTGTGTGTGTGTGTGTTTTCGCACACACACAAACCCGACATTCGACCTGTCTCCCTTTTATTATCTCTGCCACCAAAGGTGGATGGAGGTTGTTTTCACCCCTGCCTGCCTGTTTGTTTGTGAACAGGTTATCTCAAAAAGTGGTGGATGGATTCGGACGACACTTGGGGGAGAGCTTGGGAATGTAACAAGAACAAGCTGATTCGATTTTGGTGACAATCCGGATCTGGATCCGATAATTGTTTAAGTAATTTTTCACCAATGAGAGATTGGGCCAAAAACAACATCAAGCAAGAAATCTCAAAAAATTATTGACGGATTTGGATGGAACTTAGTGGATGAGAACAAGCTGATTAAAATTTATTTCAGGTCCAAATCCAGATCCAGCCTATCAGTGGGATCCAAAACGTAAACTAACCAGCTTGGCTGAGGTATGCACTCTACCGAGTGGCATGTGCGCAACTTTAGTTTGGGATGGAGTTGGATTAAGTACTCCCGGGTCCACCAATCACTGCACCTGCACAAAAATGTACTCTCTATCTCTCTCTCTCTCTCTCTCTCTCTCTCCTCTCTCTCTCTCTCTTCTCTCTCTCTCTCTCTCTTGTCTCTGTCTCTGTCTCTCTCTCTCCCTGTCTCCCTGTCTCTCTTCTCTCTCTCTCTCTCTCTCTCTCTCTCTCTCTCTCTCTCTCTCTCTCTTCTCTCTCTCTGTCTCTCTGTCTCTCTGTCTCTCTCTCTCTCTCTCTCTCTCTCTCTCTCTCTCTCTCTCTCTCTCTCTCTCTCTCTCTCTCTCTTCTCTCTCTGTGTCTCTCTCGCTCTCTCTTTTTCTTTCTCACAACCACTCGGATAACTCCCTTAATTTCAGTCCTGAATCACCGATTGGTGCAGCTGGTATGACATCACGGCGATGGGCGTTACTGGGTTGGCCAGCCGGGTGGAGCGCGTGGACCGCGCAGTGGCGCGCGCCGCTGGAAAGGAGCGGCGCGAGGCGAGTGCTCCACCATGCAGAGAGCCACGCGTTTCTGCTCTGCCTTTACCGGATACTAGTGTACGCGGAACAAGGTGGGAAGGTAGCAGCAGACCGCTATAGCGTCTACTGGAACAGCAGCAACCCGAGGTAGGCAGATCGTCGATGCAGATGTGCTTTTATTTGTTGTTTATGAGAAATGTTCTTAAGAAGGAAGGTAGTTTGGGGGTGGGGAGTTCACGGTGAAGTCGTGCACGCGCACTGTCGAAAATCCTGCAGTTTAATGCGGTCGTGCCTGCAAGATGTTCCTTTAAGTTGGCTTTAAAATGGTCGACGTGGTCAGGTTACGTGCATGCACTTCGTGGCACACCGGATCAGGTGTCTATATATCTGGACGCGTTGAGTTTCTCATGGTAACGTTCCGTGATTATGACGTCGCGCCTCCAACAATTCATGAAAATGGCATTTATAATTCACTCCCGACTCGTGCTCACGAGGAGTGCTTGGTGCCCTGCAAGAGCTTCCGCGACCAAGACAAGATCGCATGCCAATCGTGGACCCTGATGGACACGGGCACTCTTCTCTAGTACCCGCAGTGATTACGATCTCGAGTGCACGTTTATGAAAACATGTGGGTCCTACGTGGTACTGGAACTACCGAAGGTCTCGAACGTTGCCGCGATGGTCAAGGCACTCTGAGATCCGCGAGTTCTGTGCGCAGCGCTTCGTTTGCGCTGAATCACCGCCGAACGAGCTTCTCTCCATGAATAATTGATGTGCGCGTTTTATTAACTTTTGCTCTTTTCGCCACGACAGCCAGAGATGGGTCTGGGCTGGAAAATCGTTCAAAACACGGTTAATTAGGGGGGTGATATCGCACGCGCCACCCGGCCCCCAAACGGAACGTGTTGAGCGCGTTATTCTGGTCGCGCGCACCATTATTAACTGCGACATGCTTTAATGACAGTCCAGTCCATGGGTACACGTTTGCACAGGGTGGACAATCGCGGCCGTTGAATTACTTTTGGGGGGGAACGCAAATAGCCGCGCATGCCCGGCTCAGCTCTCCGTGGGGAGGGACGCTAATGAACGCGCCATCGTGCCGGGAACGTGCAGGGCGAGAGAGGAGTGAGCCAGCGAGAACACCGGGGATGTAACTCTTAGGGAGGTTGTTGACCGAAGTGGGGAATAAGAGGTGGAGAATACATAGATCGAAGGGTCAAAAATACATGTACGCACGCATTGCTAAAAATGGGGATAAAATGAGCGAGAAAGACTGCAGAGGCAAAAGCGGAGCGAAGACCGAGGCGGTGAACATCTCCATTTTGTTCGTTCGTCGCATTCATTAGCACCTTAGGAGGAGTAACTACGGAGTACAGCAGGGGGGATTGCTCAGCTAGAATGAAGTGGTTTGTTTTTCTGAAGCTTGTGGAGCAGAGACCCCAGTGCGGTCACCTCGGATGCCCGGTAGAGAACTCTCTGGCCTCTTTCACCATCTCTTTATCCTCACCCTTTTACATCTTCCATGTCATGTATAATCCTCTACCACAGAAGTATCACCCACTTCATGTTCACTTTGCTTTCCGCCCTCTTATTAATCTCAAAAGGTCTCTCTCTACCCTCCCATTCTCAATGTCTGACACCCCCACCCACCCCTGCTTCCACCTCACAATGTCTCGCACCCATTAACAATCTCTCCCACCCTTCTTCCTATTGTTAGCCTGTCCACGCCAAAGGCTTGAAGGGTTTCCATTGGTTGTTCCCCCTTTAATTTGAGGACATACTTGCAGAGTCACTTTATTGCATCACGATCGTTTTCTTTCCGTACAACCTTGGCAGCATAAGAAATCGTGCAGAACACGAGTCGGAAGCCATGCGACCCTTGTCTGAAACTGCGGCAGATGAGACGTGATGACGATTTGAACGTGCTGATATCTAACATATACCAGGTATAGAATCCTCCGATAAGATCATGACACTGGACCTGAATCCTGACATACATATATATCCAAAGACAATCCCAGAGGTGGAAGTGTGTGAGCTCTGCATATTACAAATTAGGTTTGAACATGGTATTCTGCCTTCAGGCTTCATCAGCAAGGCAGACAAAAGCAACTTAACATCTCCAGCTTGTGGTTTACCATCTAAACGGGTACAGAGACCAAAGGAAACATTTACCCTGAAATAGGATTCTTTGTTTAGCTTATGGTCCACACACAAGGTGCCTTGGAGGAGTTGCAGATACAAAGACAAGTAGACACGATAGGAAGGTGAATATATGGATAACTAATTTTCTCAATGTCCACATGACATGTATGGATATGCAAGACAAACAGAACAAAACATGCCTTATAAGTAACAGAGCCAAGATCATTCATTAGAGTAACATTATTGGTTTCATTTTTGTGTTCACTTGGATTTTGGAATCAATATATATATATATATATATATATAAATTTAATAAATGTTTTTGAGATGGCATCCTTCCTGGAACATGGAAACCATCAAATTTGAGTTATTGATGCTTCAAACGGTGCTCCAGGTCACGCTACCATCGGTTGTAGCGTCTGGGAATGGCCTATCAAATGGCCATCGAGCGCCAGTGGTATTGAGCGCCAGTGGGCCAAGACAATGGCCTCGGGTGGGGCGAGCCGGCGCCCGCTTTGCCTTTGTGCATTTGGACGCCCGGTCTAGGGGCTGCTGGGAGACGAGAGAGAGGAACGCGGGGCCCCACCTCGGGCGTCCTCCATCCACCCCCTTAACCGATCTACACACCAGCCATTCACATGCCTTGCCATTCGTTCTCATACCTCGGTCTTGATTTTATTTAAGGGATATGTCAGCATTTTCCGTTCAGGACTTCTTTTCTTTTCTTCAACAACTCTCAGTACTAGATATAGTGCCAGTGAAGTGTTTGGCACACCTATGTATACCTGCGGAGAATTTGTCTCATTCTATGTTTTGTAATATTTTATTCCTATTCATGCTTTTGCCACCCCTCTTTTCCCATCCGTTTTCATTGTTTATGTCTGAATTCCAGTGCTAAGGTGAAATGCCTGCCTGATGGCTGGACTTACTAAAGCGTATGGTAATTGCTTTTTTTGTCGTCAAAGTTTAGGCTTCTGGAGGGGCTAGAACATAGAACTGCTCAAGATGTAACAGAACTTAAAGAAATGGCATAAAGAGAGGGGGGAAACACCAACAGCAGGGATGAGGGACAAAATAGAGGGAGACTTGGAGAAATACAGAATGTGGAGGAGAATGATTGCTGTGGGAGGACACCTGGAGTAGACAAGATGGATACAGTATAGCTGCAAGCTCTCAGGAAAGAAACACTGGAAACTTGGAAAGAGGTGGCTTGGAGAGGGTTAATGGGGGTAGAAAAGATCATGGTTTTGAGTGAGACGTGATTTGATCTGATGCTAGATTTTGGGAGTTTCACTGGAAGGGGGCTGATGATGGAATGTGTGCGCCCTGTGGAAAGACAGAACAAGTGGCAAGGAAAAAGGTTTAAGGGTAGCCATGGTAAAAGGTTGGATATAATAATAAATCATGCTTAGCTAACCAACCATAATGAGTCTTGAATATTCATAGGGACACAGCCATAGCAAAGAGGTCACTCCTCAGCACCAGCATCAGCTTGCTTCTCAACTCTTCCTTCAAGCTGGTGACTACAAGTGTCTTTCATCGAAACAATTAAAAGAGGCAAAAAGAATGGCTTCTAGTCATGTGGTTTGCATTTCATGGTGGACCTCAAAGCTGTGGTCTGATGTTGCCTTGTAGAAACTGGAGGCAAAGTATTCATCCTGGGCCAGAATAGACCTGCCAAACATAAAATGGCGTTTGTGGTACTCAGATAAGTATTTGATCCACATTGAATGTGTTAGAACTTGCAATATATTGCCAATACTAACTCGCTCACTCTCGCAATATATTCCCTGTGCTCTTCACTATACACATACAAGTGCAAGGATGTGTAAAAAAAAAAGCTTTTCTTCACTTCTCTGCTTCCTCTTCCTTTAAATAGCTCAACCGTGGCTCATTTCAGTGGGACATGAGGTTGACTCGGCAAGTTTCCGTTCCGACAGCCGGAAAAACAATTCACCTCCCTCATCGGCTGTACCAGCTCCAATTGTGGCCAAGAAGCCCTTCTGAAATGCCATGGTCTATGACTCCCCCTGGTTCAAAGTCCATGCCTTCTATGAATCCTTTTATCAAACTCCCTGCTGTCTATGAATCCCAATCTGAAACTTCACGCTGTCTATGAATCCTCTTCTGAAATCCCATGCTCTCTAGTCTGTGCACAATTATGGTGCCTGGAACCCCAGGAGTCTCCTGTACATTGTATACGAATGAGATCATCGCAGTTCTTAAGGCGAGGGTTGCTGGATAAGCATTGATCATGTGAGAGAGAGAGAGAGAGAGGGAGAGGGAGAGGGAGATGGAGAGGAAAGAGCGAGCATGAAAAGCAAAGTCAACAAAGGGAAATTGACAGCAGATGATGAAGAGACTACTTAGGCAGAATTTCCACTGCAAAATTGACACATGTTTGTGAAGATGTAGTTTGACTTTAACATCCATTTTATGGGAGCCATGAGAAAGGGCCCTTACAACACCTCCAAACCCTTAAGGATCAGTGTGTGATGCATGCACCGTGGACAGCACACCTGCCATGCGATTCGACAAGCCTGCCGTATTTGACTGCAGGAGGACATCAAACTCTGCACACACTATGTTAGCCACATTAATACAGCAGCAGTTACATCAAGCGCAGGACTCTGGTAAAGCCTCCAACAGTGTAAGGGAGGCACACATATCTTGTACACTGCACAGTAGTCTGCTTCACTTCACCAAATGAATGTTAGTGGACAAAGCAGCAAATGAAAACAAAACACTGTATCTGCATATTTGTGATTACAGAAGGAAAGTTATTTTTTACCCGGATATGGTATTGTTACCTCCACCACCGAACGTGAAGGAGGTTATGTTTCCACCCCTCTCTGTCTGTTTGTTTGTGTGCAGGATATCTCAAAAAGTTGGGGACGGATCCAGAGGAAATTTTGTGGACAGATTGGAAGTGGGACAAGGACGAACTGATTAAATTTTGTTGACGATCCTGATCCAGATCCGACTACTGGAACTTTTTAAGTGATTCTTCACCATTGAGAGATGGGGCTAAAATAATATATATATATATAGCACGATATCTCAAAAAGTTGTGATTAGATTAGGATGAAACTTGGTGGACACGTTGGGGTGTGACCACGACGAGCTGATTCGATTTTGGTGACGATCCACATCCGGATCTGGATACGAGAATTATTTAATTTTTAAAGGAATTCTTCACCGTTGACAGATAGGGTGAAAAACGATATATAGCATGATATTTCAAAAAATGTATTGGGCCTGATAATGTTCTCATGGATCAGGCATTATGTGGCACAGGTATGCGCTCTACCGAGTGCCCTTCTAGTTTAAGATTAATTTTAAAAGGTATTTTTGGATTGTAAGTTTGTTTTTGTTCATTCAATAATCCTGGCTCATGGGCGACAAAATGAAGTTTTGAACTAGCAAGTTCCCCGTGCCCACTAAACAGGGTAGGGTTGGAGGAGGCAAAATGCAAATGTCATCTTCTATCATTGAGCCGGTAAGCTGGGAGCAACGATTCACATTTATTGCCACGTCTGATGCCATTTCAATGCTCTAACGGCGGCGAGGTACTTCATTTGAAACTGTCTGTTAGATATATGTAGCTTTCTGATGCCTAGGGTCCGTAATAAAAACTTGTATCGGTGTCAAAGCCAGTGACCAATTGCAAATTAATAGTAGGATGGGGGCAATCGAGAAAAAACAAATCGTCCTCGTATTTTTATTGATACCAGCAGAGGACCCACCCGACGTTCCAAGCGTGCAACACGTTCTTCTGATGCATCCCTTCGTTTGGGTGGTGTATTGGCAACAGACCGTTGCCTCGATCGTTCCTGAAAAAAGAAAAAAAAACCTGCGTTACGTACAGTACGTGAAGCAAAAACGTGCAGACTGCTTATGTGCATATATAATACATTGTGATTATATAGTTTGGATAATTCCAATTGCACCCCCTCACCCTTAAAGCAAGAAAATGCCAAGATGGCCAATTTTTGTTTATTTATTTATTTAAAAACTTGATGGAATCGAACAAAACGTGCACTGGCACAACTTCAGCCTGTGGCTGCTTGGCTGAATCATTTTCTGGGCAATGCCCCCTGTTACCAGTAAGCTGGTCATCATTTTGCCAACTTTGGGAGAATGACAGGCTGAGTCCACCCACCTGGTGTTAATTCAACAGTAGAACATGGGCTTGAACTCAAAACCCGAAGATCTGAAGCCAGCCACATTAACCGTTAATCCAACACCAGGCCTGGACGAGTAGATGATACATACATACATACATACATACATACATACATACATACATACATACGAGTTAGTTCCATTATAATAAGATAGATCTTTTGAACATTCCTTCCTCATCCATCGTTACCATCTCCAGTTCAGTAAATTCAACTTGATTGACTGAAAATACGCATGCCGTGAAAGCTCAACAAAGCTTTTGAGATCACTTTGCAACTACAGTAGATTGTAGCATGATTAAAAAAATATATATATATATATATCGATGCAATTATTGAATTATTCCACGTTTTATACAATGCATTCACAATC
>CM068959.1:93993772-94018516 GCA_035128595.1 Eptatretus atami
TTGCTCTGCGACTGCGAGAGACTGCAACAGTTATTTGGTGGTGTGTAAGCAATGAACCGTGCCTCAATCGCTCCTGATAATAATTTTAAAAATTAACCTGGTTTGAAGCAAAAATTCCAACTGCTGCTGTGCATACATAAAAACAGCGTGGTTTATATTGCTCGGATATATACCGAATTGCAGTGGCCGCGTAGGCTGGCACCAGAGTGGCGCCGTAAAGCCGAACCGACTGAGCTAAGGCCTATACTTTGCTGTGGCTTCATGAGCAGTAAGCACCTTATTCAAGCTCCAACGTTTTCAACTATTGAGGAATCCTTTCAAAGTCGCTTTACACCGAAAGGAAAACTTTTCCGGAGGGAATGACCGATTGTGAATGTGAGCAGCTTCCAAAAATGTCTTTGCTTCGGCATAGCACCAACATGGCGGCTGTATGATATTTCCGGTTAAAATTTGTTGCTGGAGGTCAGGTCAGCTGGTGTCCAAACCAATGGGTGGAAAGGGCAGCGTGACACAAAGACGAACTAAAGTGTATTATTAATTATTATTGTATAATAAAATAACATATGACAAATAATATAGCATGTCTTGTTTTCTTTGTGTCCTGATACGTCCAAATCCACCAGGGCCAATTTCGCTGCACATATGCTGTGCAGCATTATTTTCACACTGGAAGGTCAACATCACCAAAAAACTTTACTTCTTTAATACATATATATATATATATATGCTTTTTTTATTTTTAATTAAAATGTCAAGGCTCGTATAAGAGCTAACATACAGCGGTATAACAACGGAGAGGCAAGGAGACAGAGGGATGGGAAGAGGGAAGCAAACAGTGGGGAATAGAGAGACATGAGGAGATTGTGGAAGGGAGAGGGAGGGTAGGGGTACACAGGGTAAACAAAGATGGATCTACAGGGACTTTCAGCAAGGAATGCGGGAATATGAAGAGGTGAGTTTGGGTGGATTAATGGGGAAGATAAGAGATGGTGGTGAAGCAGATATTTTTGAAGACACTGGAGGGAAGAGTAGAATTGGAGAGTGTTGTGGGAGCTTGTTCCAAAGTGGGGGAAATAGAGGAATGAAGGTGACGAGTAGTGATTCTGAATTTTGGTAGTTTACCAGAAGGGAGTTTCTGCAGGACTTTGCAGCACTTGCATATTGGGTGACATATGCAGACAGCAGGGGAATGAGCATGAGGAGAAAGTGTAGAGAGACAGAAAGTACCACTGACGCTGCTGCAGTAGAGAGGAGTGCAGAGACCCAAAAGCCTCAGCCTCTCCGGATATACCAATATCCTAAATGCCTATGTTTTCACGTCAGAAGCCATGGAAAGGTAGAGGAGGATGCACAGCCCAGAGGGAGAGCAGTACTCATCAGGCTGGAAAAGCTTGTTGTATGTCAAACTCAGGTGTGGCAAAGAGACTTTGCATGACGGGGAGATGCCCAATTGGCGAAATGGCTTGGAGGGCCAGGTTGGAGATGTGGCTTTCCCGGAAGATCATGGCAGATAGTGAGGCCATAAAGTTTGAATGGCAAGGGAATGCAGGAGGGGGGGGGGTACATATGCTCTGTGTATGCCCACCCTCATCTCACATTGGCTCGGTGTGGGAGGCACGTCACCACACCGTCAGCCAGAAGAGGGGCAGAGCTTGGAATCCACTCATGCATCTGACTAGTGTATGCTATGTTAGTTATTCAAAGAAAAACATTCAAAATCAACAATAACAACATATACACACCATGGCAAATAACTCTCAACATGGTCTACCAAAAGTGCTGAACATCTAACATCCTAAACATGTTTGTTTGTAAATTAAAATTTGGCCCGGCCCAAGTTAATTATTTATACTATATAAGTTACTGTTGTAATTTTAAAATGTAGGGCAAGACTGTAGAAGTTTTCTCCCCATTTCAAACAAACTATTCTCTCATAGAAAAGTGACAATGTCGTTATGTACAAGATGCTAATATGCTGAGATGTTCGGAATAGTTTAATAGCATAAGTCAGGATTTCAGGTGAATCAAACGAGGAACAAAATGACCAAAGATGGTTTAATAAAGAAAAATAATATTTTTAGATCTGGAATGGTACGAAATGTGTATATGAAATGGCCTCGACGCTATAGAATGTGTTCTCTCTCTGTTTTAGAGCTCCATGCCATATTTCCAGGAATTTGTTTTGGCAAAGCTTGAAATAACATTCCAAAGTACTTTTTTCTTTACGACTAGTCGACTACAGTAAAATAAATCAGAAAAACCCAAAAAGGAATTTGTGTCCGAGTCGTTAAAAGCCTAAGGAGAGACTTATACGCGGTCATCACACACACAGCACCACACACACACACACACACCACACACACACCACACAACACGCAACCGCTATGCTGGCGCTCTGTCGGATTCATTGTGTGTAATCGTAGGGACTAATTTGAATGAAGCAAAACAACATAAAATATTACGCTGCACCTGCGCAGCAAACAGGAGTGGCCAAGCCGGTCTCTCATCTGTGCTCGCGGCCTTGCCGATGTCTGCCTTGTTGTAAATTTGATTTTTCAATTTCATTTTGAGAAATGGATGCAGGCACACGGTGGGAGAGGTTCTTTGAGAGCCCGGAGAGTCGTAATGAGCTTCGCAATGTCGAGTGTTTTATTGCGACTGAATATAAGCAATCCAATTAGGTTGAGGTGGGGTGAGCATTTTTGGGCTAGGGAGAGGGGTAGGGGGGGAAGGGGTCAGATTGAGGCTGCAGTGAGCTGTGGGAGTGAAGGCCACAGGGGAGAAAAAAGCAAGTAGAAAGACAAGTCGAGCACGAGACATAAAGGGGAAAGTTGAAATGCAATAACGAAGTATGCATAAGTAAATGAAGAGATGACAGAAGTGAATCATCCAGCTCACGTCTTGTCCACCATTTCTTAATCACTCTTTCCTTCAGTAAATTTTTGCGCAATCTTGCAGTTTTGCTTTTCTCCTATTATAATTATACTTCATTATCTCTCTTCTCTGTTGCATCTATTTTTTTTCCATTTATTACTCTTTTTGTGAAAGAACGAACGCACGCAGCACCTTCCTTCTCCAATTTTCATCTTCTCTTCTCTCCGCACAATTTGCATCCCGCTCCAAACATCAAACCCTCACCCTGAATTTCCCTCCATCTCACTGCAGCAATTGAACCCCTTGAACAAAGGGCAGGCCTGGTCTCATAAAGACTGGGGCCCACATCCCAATGGATTTCCAGGCGGGCGCTGACGTTCAGGTAAATAACAAAACGCACGACGGCGAAGGCACCTCAGCATGCAGGCGGCCATCTTTGTTTGTCGAAGCACACATCAAATTGAAGATTTTTTTCTCTTGTGGTGGATTGCATCCTCATTACAAAACAAACTTCACACCACTGGTTTTGTAAAAAAATTTGAAAAGGCTATATTTTGCACAATATATTCGGAAAAGTGCTCTGCTGTTGTCTCTCTGTTCTCTCTGTCGTCTCCTGTCTTCTTCTGTCTCTCTGTCTCTGTCTCTCTGTCTCTGCTCTCTGTCTCACTGTCTCTCTGTCTCTCTCTCTGTTCTGTCTCTCTGTCTGCTCTCTCTGTCTCTGTCTCTCTGTCTCTCTGCTCTGTCTGCTGTCTCTCTGTCTCTCTCTGTCTCTGCTGTCTTCTGTCTCTCTCTCTGTCTCTCTGTCTCCTCTCTGTCTTCTGTCCTGCTTCTGTCTCTGTCTCTGTCCTCGAGAGAGAGACAGAGAGACAGAGAGACAGAGAGACAGACAGAGAGCACTTTTCCGTATATATGTGCAAAATGCCTTTCAAATTTTTTTTACAACCAGTGGTGTGAAGTTTGTGTAATGAGGATGCAATCCACACAAAGAGAAAAAAATCTTCATTTGATGTGTGCTTCGGACAAACAAAGATGGCCGCCTGCATGCTGAGCTGCCTTCGCCCGTCGTGCGTTTTGTATTTACCTGAACGTCAGGCCCGTGGAAATCCATTGGTTGTGGCCCCATTCTTTGAGACAAGGCCTGCCCTTTGTTCAAGGGGGTCAATTGCAGTGAGATGGAGGGAAATTCAGGGTGAGGGGTTTGATGTTTGGAGAGGATGGAAATTGGGGAGAGAGAGAGAAGATGGAAAATTGGAGAAGGAAGGGTGTGCGTGCGTTCGTCTTTCACAAAAAGAGAATAAATGGGAAAAAAAATAATGAACAGAGTAAGAGATAATGAAGTATAAATTATATAGGAGAAAAGCAAAACTGAAGATTGGCAAAATTTACTGAAGGAAAGAGATGATTAAGAAAATGGTGGACAAGGTGAGCTGGATGATCACTTCTGTCAATCTCTTCATGTTCTATGGCATCTTCGTTAATTTGATTTCAACTTTCCCCTTTATGTCTCGTGTTCGACTTGTCTTTCTACTTGCTTTTTTCTCCCCTGTGGCCTTCACGTCCCACAGCTCACTGCAGCCTCATTCTGACCCCTTCCCCCCCCCACCCTCCCTGCCCAAAAATTGCTCACCCCACCTCAACCTAATTGGATTTGCTTATATTCAGTCGCAATAAACACTTGACATTGCGAAGCTCATTACGACTCTCGCCTGCTCTCAAAGACCTCTCCCTACGTGTGCTGGATCCATTTCTCAAAATGAAATGAAAAATCAAATTTACAACAAGGCAGACTCGGCAAGGCGCGGCACAGATGAGAGACCGGCTTGGCACTCCTGTTTGCTGCGCAGGTGCAGGTTAATATTTTATGTTGTTTTGCTTCATTCAAATTAGTCCCTACGATTACACACAATGAATCCGACAGAGCGCCAGCATAGCGGTTGCGTGTTGTGTGGTGTGTGTGTGGTGTGTGTGTGTGTGTGTGGTGCTGTGTGTGTGACCGGTAGTCTCTCACTTGGCTTTTAACGACTCGGACACAAGATTCCTTTTTGGGGTTTTTCTGGATTTATTTTACTGTAGTCGACTAGTCGTAAAAGAAAAAGTACTTTGGAATGTTATTCAAGCTTTGCAAAACAAATCCTGGAAAAATGGTCATGGAGCTAAAACAGAGAAGAGAACACATTCTTAGCGTCGAGGCCATTTTTCATTACACATGGTACCATTTCCAGATCTAAAATTTATTTCTTTATAAACCATCTTTGGTCATTTTTGTCCTCGTTTGAATTCACCTGAAATCCTGACTTATCCTATTAAACTATTCCGACATCTCAGATATTACATCTTGTACATAACGACATTGTCACTTTTCATGAGAGAATAGTTTGTTTGAAATGGGGAGAAACTTCTACAGTCTTGCCCTACATTAAATTACAACAGTAACTTTATAGTATAAATAATTACTGGCCGGGCAAATTTAATTTACTAAACAAACATGTTAGGATGTTAATATGTTCAGACTTTTTGGTAGACCATGTTGAGAGTATTGCCATGGTGTGTATATGTTGTTATTGTTTATTTGAATGTTTTCTTGAATAACTAACATAGCTACACTAGTCAGATGCATGAGTGGATTCCAAGCTCTGCCCCTCTTCTGGCTGAGGTGGTGACGTGCTCCCACCCGAGCCAATGTGAGATGAGAGGTGGGCATACACATGAGATATGTAACCCCCCTCCCCCCCTCCTGCATTCCCTTGCATTCAAACTTTTGGGCCTCACTATCTGCCATGATCTTTCCTGGGAAAGCCACATCTCCAACCTGGCATCGGGAGAAGCATGTTGCAGGTTGGGATCCATCTCGTCATGCAAGTCTCTATCTTGGGCAAACCATTTGCGTAAACACGATGGTTTAAGCCTGAGCTTCGCTACATGGTAACAAGAGGAGCTAGCCTTTCATCAGCAGCTGATGGAGTACTGCTTCCTGACCGTCCCTCTGGGCTGTGCTCTCGCCTGCCTCTGACGTTTCACAGCTTCATGCTGTGATGCAAACCAAGGCTTTTTTTTAGGTCATTGGTCATTCCTCACCACAGTTGGGGATGAGCCTCACCAAATGAGTCTTTGGGTCTCTCACTCTCTCACCGCAGGCAGGTCAGTGGTATTTCTGTCATCCAACTTCTCCTCTCTGGCCTCATACCCCTGCTGTCTGCTATCTGTCCCACCCATATTTATGCAAGGTGCTCAAGATCCGTCAGCAACCCCCTTCTGGTAAAACTACCAAAATCAAGAATCACTGCTCACCTTCATTCCTCTATTTCCCCCACCTTTGGAACAAGCTCCCACACACTCTTCAATTCTACTCTTCCCTCCAGGTCTTCAAAATATCTGTTCACCACCATCTCTTATCTTCCCCCATTAATCCACCCAAACTCACCTCCTTCATATTCCCTGCATTCCTTGCTTAAAGTCCCTGTAGTATCCATCTTGTTTACCCTGTGTACCCTACCCCATCCCTCTCCCTTCCACAGATCTCCTCATGTCTCTATTCCCCACTGTTTTGTGCTTCCCTCTCCCATCCCTCTTATCTCCTGCTCTCCTTGTTATACCGTCTGTATGTTAGCTCTTATACGAGCCTTGACATTTTATTTAAAAATAAAAAAGTATATATATATATATATATGTATTAAGAAGTTAAAGTTTTTATTTGTGATGTTGTCCTTCCATGTGTGAAAAGAATGCTGCACAGCATATGTGAGGAAATTGGCCCTGGGATTTGGAAACGTATCAGACACAAAGAAACAAGACATGTATATTATTTGTCATATGTTATTTTTATTATATCAATAATAATAATAATACACTTGTTCGTCTGTGTGTCACGCTGCTTTCCACCCATTGGTTGGACAGCTGACCTGACTCCAGCCACAATTTTAACCTGAAATATCATACAGCCGCCATGTTGGTGCTATGCGAAGCCAAAGACATTTTCGGAGCTGTCACATTCACAATCGTCATTCCCTCCCGAAAAGTTTTCCTTTCGGTGTAAAGCGACTGTTGAAAGGATCCTCAAATAGTGAAAGGTTGGAGCTGATAGGTGTTACTGGCTTCATGAAGGCCACAGCAAGTATAGGCCTTAGGCTTCAGTCGTTCGGCTTTACGGGCCACTCTGGTGCCAGCCTACGGGCCACTGCAATTGGTATATATCCGAGCAATATAACCACGATGTTTTATGTATGCACATCGGCAGTTGGAATGTTTTTGCTTCAAACCAGGTTAATTTTTAAAAATATTATCAGGAGCGATTGAGGCAGCGGTCTATTGCTTACACACCACCCAAATAACTGTTGCAGTCTCTCGAGTCGAGAGCAAGGGCTTTCACCATGCAGGTTCCACAGGTCCTTGCTATTATTTCCGAATTTTTTTCTCTTAGATGACTCGACCCGGGGACCATGAAACTATGAAACTCCTTTCATTATAGAGGTCTAGTCTGAGGATTTCTGGGAATCTCACGAGATTGTGAAAGAAAACATCCTTCATTATTTACTTCTAACGATGTGTGTATATATGCATCAGGAAGAAGATAATTGGTTTAGGGTCGTTTATTGGCACAATTAGGCTGCTCATGGTCACTGAGAGTTGTAATTCCATCGGGTTTCCTCATATGTTATGAGTTTGTGATTTGGACAGGCAACCATGATGGGCCATGACGTTTAGGAACCAAACTGTTGCTGTTTCTATCTTGGATTCTGTGCAGTCGGTGATAGCATGATAGTGGAGGGGAAAAAGTTAAATATTCCATGAGTTCAATGAGGTAATGAAGATATATGTAATTATTGATGTGGGAATGCTCTTTCACTTTTGTGAGCGGAAAAGGTGGGAAGGGGGGGGTGTGAGAGTTGGGTTTGGGAGGAGTGGGGGTGACAAAAAAGTATGGGATAGAGTTTGGAGGGGGATATAGAGGCTTTGGGGGGAAGGAGGTTGAGCCTTAGTCTTGGTGCAGGGAAGCTGAGGACTTGGAGTTGGGAGGCGAGGATGAGCACTTGGGTTTGAGGAGGGAAGGGAGGTGGCGAAGGAAGGGAGGTTTATGACTTAGGTTTGTGAGGGAGGGAGTTGAGGATTTGAAGTCACATTAGGCTGTGTAGCAAGGTATTATGTACACTTTAGGACACGGGGGACCAAAAATGAAAGTCATTGTATGATTATAAGTTTGCATATCATTTGTTAGCCAACATCATGGGGATTCGGGATCTATTTGGGCAGAGCTTAATTCTTCATCTTTCTATTGCTCTGACAGGGTCAAAGTTGGTTTCTTAATTAATCTTAGGATTAAAAGTGCAGATTTCTTTAAAACGTTACGTACTTCCTAACGACCTTGTATGTTCTGTATACTGAACACAAACTGGCCTTGGTATTGATTTTTATATCATAGGCCATCTTGGTAAACTTATTCTATGGTTATAAATCAAGCTTATAGCTACCAGTAATTTTGTAGCAGCTTGGTAATGCATTTGTACGTACTTCCTAACATTTTTGACCCAATCATGGAAGTGAACCTAAAAACTGGTATGTAGTAATGATCCATGTTGAAACTTGCCATTTAAATCATCACTTTATGCAGAAGTAAATGCTATTTAAGATGTTCTATCAGATGCATTTCAAATTTTGGAATAAGATTTTGTAAGCTTCACTATGATTGGGGAAAATTTTGCAAAATCTGAGATTTTACACATTTGAAGGTGCCAAGATATGCAGAAGGTCATAAGAAATGTACTGTTTCGAGGAATTGTTCTATTCTTATGTATAATGATATATATCAAAACAAAAAATGCATTTTCAACCATTTTGGACAACATATACAATCATACATGTAACCCATTTCTAAAAAATGAGCTATAAAAATGGAAAAAATAGCCTGTGTTTGGATAAAAACATGCTTTGTAAGCAACTATATCCATAGGACCCATAGCAAAGTATACATTTTCTGAAAGCACAGACACTTGGGCATTATATAACATTAAGATTGTTTATCTTAATTAAAACTGGGTTTCAATTTCTAAGCTTTCTCCTCATTTAGGACCACAGTGTACACAATACCATGCTACAAGCCATTATACATGGCAGGGATGTTCTGTGGGTCCCTGCTAGTATAAATCAAGATCACAAACTGCCATTCTGACCGAATAATGAGGACATTATACAAGTGTCATATGCTTGTGCACCACATTGCCTCGAATACCACACGGCATGTATTGAAATGGAAGACCAAGAAGGAACCCGAATGAAGTGAAGAACAAAGATGGAGTCATCAGGTGGAACCTGGACAGGATTCGGGTTTCAGCCGCTACTCCATAACCCTCAAACCCATCCAGGTACAGCCAAGTGAGCCTTACAGAAAAATGTCTGCAATAATTCACTTCTCCTGAGATAGATAACAAAAGAGAGAAAGAGAAGAAAAGGCAAGAATTAGAGTGAAAAGAGAATTGTGAAAAATAAGTAAATTAAAAAAAATTTGGAAAGAAGTGTGAAAGGAACAAAGACAAAAAAAAAGGTATATATTGTCGGACCCCGACATTCGCGTGGAATACGTTCCTGAAAAGTACCACGAATGTCGGGGTCCGCGAATGTCAGGGCATTGTTTTTTTTTGTAAATCAATTAATTGCTTGTTTGTTTGTTTGTATATATTTACATGGTCTAGGATCGTGGAAGAGCGATGATACTGAACAAGAGCAGAAGAAAGGGGAAACACCAACAGCAGGGCTGAGGGAGAAAGTCGACGGAGACAGACAGACGGACGGGGGATGCAGGTAACGATGAGGGGTAAGGGAGAACACAAAGAGTCGACAATATAGATCCATGAGCAAAATTGTGTTTGACCAGTTTGTGATTTTTGTCAAGGTCTGAGGAGAAGGGAGAGGCTACTGCCTGTCTGTCAGAAGGATGAGGGATGTCATGGCAGAGAGTGGAGTCATCAGCAAAGAGATAAAGAGGATTTTCCAGAGAATCAGTGAGATCATTGATGAAGATTAGGAATAATATGGGGCCTAGAACACTGCCTCAGGGTACTCCAGCCTTGACAGGGAAAAGAGAAGAAAGGGTTCTGTTGAGAGCAACACGTTTACGAGAGGGGAGGAAGTCAGTTATCCAAGAGTGGAGTTGGCCTTGGATTCCATAGGAGCAGGATGCCAGACTGTATCAAAAGCTCGAGATATGTCCAGAGAGACGGCCCTGATCTCATGTCTGATATTGAGGGCCTCCATCCATTGTTGGAAGAGTCGAAGCAGCATGTCCAAGGTAGAGTGACCGGGTCTGAATCCGAATTGATGATCTGAGAAGAGGCTGTTGGAGTAAAGGAGTGATTTTATGTCAACTGCCATGATGGATTCCATGACCTTGCTGATGATTGGAAGTAAGCTAATTGGGTTACAGTTAAGGGAATCATTTTTGCACCTTTTTATGTAACTAGTTGGTCCGATGGACCAAATTTGCATTGGTATTCACAGCCTTGTTACATACCCACCTACTGTACTGCTTGAGCATCTGCTTGCCTTTCATCAAGCTCAGGTGCCCTTGGGCCAGCACGGGGATTATATGTTCGTTATTATTATTGCTATATGACAGTACTATTCTTATTATTGTTGTAAATATAATTAGTATTAATTGATATATGCTTTGTTACAATGTTATCATTGTTTTTGTGTAGTTTTTTAAATTAGAATGCCATGCCGCTGTAGGACGTATTTAGCTGCTTTATATACCCGAACGTAGCATGCGTTTAAAACATGAGAATTCTAATGGACTTTATCGTAGTTAATTTGCCGAATCAACTCAGGTCATGATGATCATTTTGGTGTATCGCATATCGCATTCCACATCAGAACACTCTTGTAGCACTCCACAAAAACACATGACACACACACATACACACACACACACACACACACCTCATCCATTTATAATAGTCTTAAGAGGTCTATGGTGTCTTTGGGGTCTTGTGGATCTTTGGGTCTTTTGTGTCCTTGGGGATTTTTGAGTCTTTTGGGTCCTCAGGTTCTTTTGCGTCTTCTGGATGTTTTGGGTCATCTGATTCTTCAGGGGAATTTGGGTCCTCAAGGATCTTTTTCAGGGTCTTAATGGTCTTAAAGAGTCTTCAAAGGTCGAAGGAGTCTCAGCAGTCTCAAGGGTCAAAAGGTACATTGCAATAGTGCGTAATTAATGAATCGACACACGTAATTGATAGACACAAAAAGTATCACACACACCCACACACCATTTATCGTAGATGCCGTGATGTTGGCTGATTTCCAACTTCACAGGTGGATACAGGAGACCAGTCCTGAAGTATTAAAAAATATCTGCGAATACACGAAGCGCAAGTGTAGAAGTAGGTCACATTTTATGGTCCGCGAATAGGGGGATCCCCGAAGGTGTGTGTGTATATATATGTATTTATGTCACACCTTCACGTTGGAACAAGCCACACTCATGGGGATGGCCTCCTCCAAGGCAAGCCACGAGGTTATTGAGGCATGGTGGTCTGATGACCGCTCGATCAACAGGCATGTTGACGTCAACCCAACCTATCCAGCCCTACGCAGACACCTCCGCAAACATGGCAGGCCCATGACAACAACCACTCTGGACATAAGCTCCAATCCAGAAGCCAATATGCTGATCCAAACTTCTGTTCCCTTCCCTCAACCCCACTAGTGGAATGACAGCCAATCAGGCACTCAAATACATGAACACAGGACAATAATAATAATAATACAGACTGAATTTTCAAATGTAAACCGTTTTCATAACTGCCTCTGAGGACGGAAGTTGTTTTCTTTTCATTTTTTTCAATTAACATCAAAACAAAAACTCTTCCTCCTTCATTATTTATTTATTTATTCATTCATATGCAGCCTGTGGCTGCTGGGGCTGCATCATTTTCTGGGGGCACCGATGTGCCACTGATTCAATGCCCACTGTTACCAGCACGTTGGTACTCACTTCACCAACTTCGGAAGGATGGCAGGCTGAATCAACCCACCTGGTGTTCATTCAACAATTGGTGGCCTTTATCTCAAAACCCTGAGATCTTAAGCTTGCCACCTGAGCAGTTAAGCCAACACCAGGCTTTTCTTCATTCACCTTCACTTATAATGGGCTCATGGTGAGTCTCATTAAATCCCGTTTCTCATAATGATTAAATGCTCGCTATATTCAATACCTTTTGGTTCTTTTCTTTCTTCCAACATTTCCATTTTATTCATATCGCCCTATCAAACAGCATTTCCGATTACACACTGCCTTTTAAAGCATCACGAAGCAGGTCGCTCTCCTTGCAACACAGGTGAGAAAAGGATATGAACAAAAAATTAAACAGCTGATATTTGCAGTATATACCAATTTATTTCAATTGTACAGTCTGTTCCAGAGGAAAGTTTAACTTTGTGGAAATATGACCATTTTAAATTGACTCACTGACTTATGGTTAGGTGAGCTTATTCGATCGAGCAGCGTCCACAGGTGAGTGAGTCGGTCAGTCACCAAAGGTGTGCCGAGATGGGCACTCCCACCCTCAGATACTGGTATATATGTATATATATATATATATGTGTGTGTGTGACAAGACCCAATCATGACTGTCACCTGTAATTGGAGGGAATAACCAACCAGCTCTCACCTATTCAATTACCCCAGGTAGCTAGGGGTAATTCGGATTCATCAGTCCAACACTGGCTTGTAGGTCACGTCGGCATTGAAAACCATTCTGGGGGAAACGAGAGCCAATCATGCTAGAATTTTGCAGGGCATTCAACAAGGCAGAATGTTATTCAAATAACATTCCATTTCATTTTTTTTTTTCAAATAACATTCCATCCCCCCCCACCCCCTCCCCATAACTTTGGGGTTTTAATTTTTTTTTTAAGCTCACCTGGACTTTGAACCCCCTCCTCCCCCCAAAATATGTATTTGCTCTCTTCTCTGAAACTACACACAATTTCGATGAAACGTGAGCACAACTTTCATCACCCTTCATGTACCAAAGTATATCGACCGCATCAAAATCTGCGCTCATTAAGGGGTGTATGGGGGGTTTTTTACCCCACAAAATAGGTATTTGCCCTCTTCTCCAAAACTACAAAGAATTTCGATGAAACGTAACCACAACCTTTATCACTCATGATGTCCCAAAGTTTATTCATGGCATTAACAAAAAAATAATCAGGGTCTAAGGGGGTTTGCGGAGGATTTGAGTGACTGTTGCTCCTGATCCAGGTGAGCTTCAGGATGCACAATCCCATTTTTATAATCAGATTAATTCTATTTCATCTTGCATTGGTGATTATAATCAAATTCCTGATGATTCTGTGAGGCCTTAACACTAAATAAAGTTGACTGTATTTTTCTGCTTAAATTGCAAAGTATCAGGTTGTGGATTTATATGAACTAGCAGAGTACCTGTCCTATGGGCGACTTGTTCCAAGCATGCAGCACGTTCGTCTGATGTATACCTTTATTTGGGCGGTGCATCGGTAACTGACATCTATGTACAGGCCAAAAAGAAAAAAACCCGGGTTGCGTGCATGAAGCAAAACCTTACCTATTGCTTATAATTCAAAACATCTCACTGCACTGGAAAACGTAGGGATGGGAATACTGCACTGCAAATGGTGGAGACTTGTAATACCCTTTCCCACCTAAAGGCGGCGCTACACATTACACATTTACATAGAGAATTTGCATCCCCTCCCTCCCCCCAAGACCACCTGCAAAGATATAAACACACATATACATTAACTGGGGTCATGTTGCTCCTATGTAGCAAGTCTGGATGTAATCGGCCCAGAACTGTAGGAGGAGCAGCAAGACAAACAAACAAGCACATACACAAACACTTATCTGTGAATTATAGTGAGGATTTATATAGCAGGGTACTGTATGTACTAGCGGGGAATGCTTGAACATTGTGAAAGCATACGAACCTTGCTTCCCCATTGTCTCGGGCCACTCACCTGCATTTGATTTTTCATTTATTTATTTTTATTTATTTATATTTTCCTTTACGGATGCTTTTTGATAGTTCTGTTATTTTTCCTGGTGTATCAGCTTCGATGTCTGTTGGCACACAAATTGATCATGCTTTCCCATTGTCTCGGGTCGCTCACCTGTATTTGATTTAAAAAAAAATATATTTTTTTTCGTTTATTTTCCCCCATTTATTTATGTTTTCATTTATGGATGCTGTCTGGCAACAATGTGATTATTCCCAGTGTACCGGCTTTGATGTCCATTGGCACGCAAAATTTCATCTTTCTATGTCACCCGGATGGTACCGATCTTTAATATCAGTCAGTGGTGAGAAAGAGCTTTACATATTATATAAGATATGTATATGTTTATATATCCGAGAGGTCTGTGCACGCACATGAATTTTGAGCATGAATCGGCATCTCAGACCCACGACCGCGGCAAATCAGCTTATCAGAAGTGGCCAAGTGAACCCTCAAAGGTGACTCCCTTTTCACTTCCACTTTAACTTGCGAACCCCGAACAGCCAAACTTAATGGGTTTATTTACTATTTTCTATGCGCTATGGAGTCCCGCTCACGAATTTCTCATTAACACAGGTTCTCATTAATGAGAAATCTATTACAATAAACTGGGATTGGGGAAAATACGAGGAACACGACTGCACATGCGGTAAAAGAGACAGTGTCAAATTAATGCTAAAATAAATACGCCCACACGCTCCCCTGAAGGTCATTAATGGGCCAAATGGGGTTTTTTATACCAATAACCTACTGGTGACTAATTCTCGTTAGATATTCTTGGTTTTGTGATTATAATTCAAATCCTTAACCCTGCAAATAGCCTTTAACCAGGTTTAAAGGCATTAAGCTGTTAGTTCCCAACACTGGAGATGTGTTTGCAGTCATCTGGGATTCCAGTTGAGTGTCCTCGCCACTATGCAACCACACAACTGTGTTCACCGACTTATTTAGCTGTAGCGAACCATTACAGAGCAAAACTTTTATTGATTAACTTATACGAAGGGTGTAGTTAAAGTGTGTTCCTTACTTTGAGGAGGAAATTATGGTCTGCCAAAGTAGCAATCCACTGAGTGGTTTGCCTTGTGTGTCTGACAAGGAATTTGGAATTTGTGCTGATGCACAATGGCCTTCCTTTTTCAAAAGGCATTGTGGTACAACATCATGAAAGGCTGTTTACATGTAGATCGGCATTGAAGGTACAAGGAATTCCTGGATGCATGGTCACCAGCACTCATTGCAATTTGCATTTCAAAGACATTTCTTCATTTCTCGAAATTAAAAGGCTAATCACTCGGTTAAGACTTCTTGTACCCAACAACCATAGTTGTTGCCATTCATCTACTCGGTTACAATATTCCTTTTGCTTCACCGGAGTGGTTATCATGGCCTTGTACTCGGACTGCTGCAGTTATTGCCTTCATTGCACTGCAAAGGTACCACTAATTTCACTTCCTGCATGCTCGACATGTTTGCAGTCACCTTCCTGAGGCACCAGCTGAAGCTTCACAACCTGTGGTTCACCTGAATTCTCTATTTCCTCAGGTTTGTGTGTCTGAACATAATGTCTCCAGGCCTAGGGTGTGTATGGATTTAAGGGAAATTGGGGTGCATTGGGGTATCCGCTCACGGCTCACACTGCTATTCTTGGCAAATATTAAGTGACAATTGTGTTAAGCACATTTAAGTACCCAACACATTGATATTTACAACATTAAGTATTGGCATAATAATATTAATATAATTGACCAAAAGCAATTGCTTGATGGGATGTCCCAACGATTCACACCATTTCCCCCAACATATAAATGGAAGGTGTGTGTGTGTGTGTGTGTGTGTTTCTTTTTTTGTCCCCGTGATGTCCCTGTGTTTCGCAATACCGCAACCCCAAGGGAGTGTCTCGCAGTATGAATCAAGGCTGATGGGAAATGGTTCAAGATGCCACAAGCAGAGAAAATAGTGCAGCTGCTGATATGTTTCACCCTGATTCGAGCTCGGTGCTGAGAGATGGTTTGACGTGTTCATAGTATCGCACAACATGACAGTGACTTCATGATATTTCTGGAGGTTGAAGAACCTTTTATGATCACATTCATTCCCAAACGCAAAACAGTCTACTCCTATCAGTGCTGTACTAAAGCGATAGACAATGTGCTTGGGTGGCAGATAATCTTGTTGGTTACAAATTATGCGGCAATGGCTGGAATGGGACACGATTTGTCTTTTCCTTAATCGTTACTATACCCAGGTGGTCTCGTCATATACACAGACATATATATATCATATATATATATATATATATATATATATTATATTATATATATATTAATATGTTGTTACATTTATGAATGGGGGGGGGGTTGTTTAGACATTCCCGTAGAACAGATAGAAGTGTAGAGAGTAGCCAGCCCATCTCGATGCAATAAGTAGGGACACGTAGCTTAAGAATTGTCTTGTTTGAATGTGCACCATACAGGGGGTGGTGCGGAGTGATAATTAGTCAGGGATTATGGTTAAGGTGTTGTACTTATAACCCCTTGTAATATCCCACCGGGTGGAATCTGGTGGCCTTTGGGCTCTGTCAGGCAAGTGGGGTGGGGGGGGGGGGGGTGGAGGCATAGCTACAGACGATCAGGGGCAGAACTATGGATGCTCCAAGGGTCAGAGTGAGTCCAGAGAGTGAGGGGAGGAGCGTGGATTGCAGAGGTGCTGTGCATTATTGGAAGGTGTGTGTGTGTGTGTGTGTGTGGTGTGTTGTGTGTGTGTGTGTATCCATCGGGACCATACTCGGTGCAGAGCGTTGGTGCTGCCGAAGCAGACTTCTTGGCTATTGGACACAATCCTGGACGGTCGCCACTCTGACAAGTATACCAGCATGCTGACACTCAATTTGCGACCTCGGAAGATGACGGTCAGAGTCAACCCCACCTGGCATTAATTCAACAGCCGAGTGGGGTTTGAACTCAGGTCATGGGATCCCAAGCCCACCACCCTAACCATTGAGCCACACCAAAGCACATATAATATATATATTTATTTATATATATAATGTGTGAATATACATCTTTATTGCGATCAGGCCCAATCACTACAGTGATTACCAGGAAGCAAGTGTGTTAATGTACATCTGTAAAACGTGTGCCTCATGTACATCTGGTTGTTTGTTTCAAAACTTTCTCTCAACCTGTTTGACAATTAATGTAATCATGTTTGCCCTTCTTCTTGTTAATGTCAGATGATTTTGTGTCCCCAGTTTTATCAGCACCAAGGCTTGTGAGAAATGAAAAAAACAGATATGATTGTGTGACTCCATGGGGAGGCAGGGGTTCAGGTCATTGTGTCCCTGGCTCAGGAGGTGAGAAACATAAGGGTTCACACGATTAAAGTTCTTAACCCTACATCACACGTTCACATCTTGGGGAAAAAAACCCACTCATTTCATTGTCTCTCAACATTGGAAATCATACTGCTTAAGATGAAAATTTATATTAAAAAGATATTGATGGAATTAAACTCTGTGGTTTGTTGAAGGATTCTGACATTTGACCTTTATGACTGGAGTAGTTTTGTTGCTTCTACAAATTTCAAAATGTTATATTTCAATTTCCCGTTTTTACTTTGCGTTGTATCCTTGCACTTGTATGTTTAGGCCTGGTGTTGGCTTAATGGTTGAGGTGCTTGGCTTAAGATCCTCGGGTCTTGAGTTCAACCCCCTGTCAGGCCAATGAATTAACACCAGGTAGGGTTGATTCAACCTGTCATCCTTCTGAAGTCAGAAAATGAGTATCAGTGTGCTGGTAACAGGGACATTGCATCAGCAGCGCAGCTGCTCCCCCAGAAAATGATGCAACCAAGCAGCCACAGGCTGCATACGAATAAATAAATAAGAACTTGTACGTCCGGTGTTTATGAAGCCCGTATTGCTGAGTGGTCATGACTGTCGGTACGGAGAGATAAATTAATTTGGAGAATGATGGAGTGAATAAAGGGGGAAGGAGGAGGCAGGAAAGGTGGGTAGGTAGTGGGTCGAGGTTAATAAGTACAAAAGTGTGATTAGAATGATTCTAATTACTTTCAAGTAAATGATATTACCCATTATAAGGCCATTTTTTTGCAGGTCTGAGGCTGGTCTGCACTGCCCTTTCATTATATTTCTTACTGTCTTGCCATTAATACCTCTAACGAAGCGGGAAATTACGACGAGGATCCAATACCGGTTCCAGCTTTGCTTTACAGGTATCATCGGCCTTAAAAAGTATTATAATGGATTGGCATTAAGCTGTTCATTTTAATGCGTAAGCGTCACCCAGCTGCTGTTTGCATCAGTTCTGGGGACCTGGCATGCAGTGCCACTGATGCAGTGCCCCCCATAGATAAAATTTAAAGGATTTATAATTTGGCCAATGTAACGTCACACAATATAACCTACTCTTCTTTTTTTAAATTCTTTTTAAAATAATACCATGGGATTTTTAACGCCGAGGAAACAATAAATTCTTGCAGATGAGACCAATAGTTGAATGTCCCCTCCGAAGAACAGCATGCTCATTGATTCAATACTCTGCAGGTAAAGCACCTCATTGGTAGTTTGCAGTCAGGTCGATAATTAATCAAACTCGGTCCAGATGGCTCAAAGGTGAGTATGTTACATTTCTATCCTGCCTTTATCAGCATCACAAAAAAAACATTACTCGGCATTCCATTTAATTGTGTGACCTCATAATTTAGAGCATCATCAGAGTATATCCTTCTGCAGGACCAGCAGAGCGTTGTCTCCAACTTCAACATCCTCCAGAGCTTTGCTATGTCGAATGGCTAATGCAGGAAAAAAATTAGTTTATTTCCAAGTTGAAACACCCTCTGGGTCTCTGCTTGGCCTAACGTTACTTGGTACTGCATGAGTAGTTTTTGAAAAGTACAGCAATGTGGTTAACAACAGGAGAGAACGCACCGTCAGCCGATGCTGACCTTTCAGACCGCTGTGCTCTTTTCGTTGAGGTCCCGGATCCAAGACAAAAGAATCCCTAAAGAATGATCGATTGACTGATTTTGCTTGACTGGACCTCAGCCCAAATGTCAAAATCATCAAATGTTGTGAGTTCCTGCAGTCCGTGGATGCTGGTACACCCCTCCTTGGGTGTTTATGTAAGCACAGAGCCCCTGTCGCGTTGACCTCAGGCAGACCTCTAAGCCTGTGCCTCATTATGTACCCAGCTCCATGCTTCTCTCGTCACTAATTACTGGAAAGGCCCTTTTCCTTAGAACTACACTTGGAGCATTTGCCAATGTACAAAAGCACGCTTCTGACAGCATAATGAAGGGTAATGGAATAATTACACGTTTCGATGGGAACATTACGCGGTGTCTCATCTTGATACGAAAATGCGTCAATGTGTCTTCCAGTTTGAAGCTTCGTGGCAAACTCACCGTATCCTCGTGTCAGCTTCCAGCCTTTGTGTTTATCCGCTTCATCTCTGCGTCCTATTTCTTATTCCGGTAGTCACTTTATGTCGGATTGTCTGTGACTCTTAATTCTGTAAAATCATGCTTGTCATCGATCTCAATGTTTTGGGATTGCATCAAAGGTAGATCTGAGCCCGATGATCCGATCGATCACCAGGTGAGAACGGCCGTTGAGATTTTGAACGAACAGCCACATGCGTAATCTTGGTGAGGTTTGGCTGGAGCATAATGTTGGGTTGACAAAACTCCATGGATGTAGGATAGCTCCTGCTTGGTGTTGGGAAAAAAAAGCCAAGATGTAAAGCTTAGGCAGAGAGAGCAGAGGAACGCTGACCAGTTCGGCTTTGCAGGCAACATCAAAATGAAGTCGCCTTAGTCCCTCCGTCTCTCCAGGTCTCATCTTCGGCCGTAAGCTTCAGCTCATTTTGATCTCACCCAGGCGTTACCTCGACGTCCAGCATTCAGTCCTTGATCCGCTACACTCACTCGGCCCATGGTTTTCTCGTGCATCCCCACACCCGTGGTTCATGTTTCTCGGACTCTCAGCATGCCCCGAGTATGACTCGCTACCACTCCTTTAACAAATCGAGTGCTTTTTGAATGGTTGCACCTTTAGCCTGTGAAAATACTACCCATTGATCGGTCGTTAGTGAAAAATGTACGCTCTAAAATGTTTTATTTATCCACACCTTGCAAAGTCGATACGGGAGCTGTTTAGCAGTCTCCGGAGAGAGCAGTGTTAGGTAGCTAGGCGATGCAGGCCTATGCATCATTTTTAATTGCCATTTCAACTGCACCTTGTCTCACCCTGTGAGTGGCAAGGCAGCTTTAAGGCCTGCCTTTTAGACTGTTGCTCAGGAATCATTTATTGATGAGCAGTTTCTGCCGTCAAATTGTAAATCAAAAGTTTATGATGTGGGGTTAAAGATTGCGGCGTCGTTTCTGAATGGGTTACGCACCTCCGTCGATTTCATCAGCTACATCACCGGTCAGGATTTCAACTGAGAGCGGTTGGAAAATCTTCGCTCAGCATCACGGGTGACTGAAATGCAGCATGGAACAACACATTGCTTCACCCACTGGAGCTTTGCTGGCGCTAACAAAATGTGCAGCGGCTCGAAGCACATCTCGTAGCGAGCAACCGAGCTCTAACCAGTGGAAGCACGGGCAATTTTACACTCAGGGTGTAAATCCTCATTTTTTGTATTTTTTTTGTGGGTTTCTCTTTTACGGCAACTGGTCGGAAGGCGGTTTTGGGAAGCTATTTGGCTCCATTGGGAGAGGAAGACGGATTTCCAGCCACGCCATCTTGCCGGCAGCCAGAGGCGTTTATCAGGCCGGTGTAGAGGAAGAGCGAGGAGACATTTTATTTCAGTTTTTATTTATAACACATCAATCACAGTGCTTGTGCACAGTTGAGTGAAACACACACACACACAAAGGTCAGAGATTGTAGTGGCAGTTAAGGAACCGCATTGGTAGTTATTATTTTTGGCTGTTAAGCATATGCAGAAATGTAAGGGATGATGGCAGTTGTGAGCAGGGCGGTTGAACCGTCGAAGAGGCTGTTAGATACGAATGGAGGTTGAGGACGTGCAGGTTGGTGCATTGCTTAGAATAAATGAAAGAGCCTGACAGAAGGTCAGGCCGTGCTTCAGCGGAGACCCTGAAGCGTGAGGATGATTATGATGGAGAGCGGCGATTCAGAAAAAAAACACATCGGACATTAACCTGGGATTTACAGGTGCATAGCTGTCCCACCAAGGTGCATGGCTCTTTCGTGAGAAAGGCTCTTCTTACACATTATCCCCAAAGTATCTGATTTCGATGCATTTATTACTTTATTGCCACAGCGACACGTATGCCAGAATCCTAGTGTGACGTCATAATCCGTCCTTTTAAAAGCTAGTCTCCGTTTGAGTGAAGAAGCTGTATTTTATCTAATTGTTGCGAGTTGCCGTGACATATTGATAGTTCGGCGTTCAGAAGAGAATGTCATAGCCGTCGAGAGTAGCACTTTTCTGAGTAATGTAATTGACACTTTTACTCGATGACTTCCCTTTTGAGTTTGGAGAAGCTTATAAATGGCATGTTAGGAAAGGTGGGTCTGAGTGTCACTCGTTAGTCGTGTTTTTGAGGACAATGATTGTGTGTGTGTGTGTGTGTGTGTGTGTGTGTGTGTGTGTGTGTGTGTGTGTGTGAGAGAGAGGTTTATGTCAGAAGATTCCCAGAAGTGGTTCACTGAGTGTGGTATGTAAAAGGAAAACAAGGAGCAAAAAAAGCCGATTCTGCCAATCTCGCCTTTGATCACCTCTCCATTCCCACACCTATGCACAGGTATGAAGTCCGACAGGATGGCATGGATGGAGGTCAGACATTTATCTCTGGGCTGTCCATCAAGTCTGAGTTTGAATTCTGACCAGGCTAGAAACAGTCACCCTGGTGTTTCGCAGGCAGGCCCCTGTCGGATAGACGTTAAACTTGGTGTCCCATCTGCCGGCATTAGTTAGGGGACATTGTCCTTGGTGAAGCAAAGGCGAGCTATCGGCAGCTCCACAAATTAGTTGCTAACTCTTGTCAAAACTTGTGTACTCACGAATCCCGATCCTTCTTCTTCCTCCTGCCGGCACACCATCTTTATTCTACTGAGCTGACCTTCTCTCGCCATTACCTTCACGATTTCTTCCTCAACCCTCCATCTTACCTGTTCTTCAAAAATCAATAATCTTTCTTGTATCCTTTCGATCTATACACCACCTGGAACCACATGTCTCTCTACTCTTCCTGGTACTTTTCATCGACCCAGCAGCTTCACACTGCGTTTACAGTTCCAAATTCACCATATACCTCCACGATTGTATTTCAACCTTCCCTTTTCCGAATGTTTCTCAATCCTTATTTAAAATAAATAAATTCACTTTTGACTATACACCTCACATAGCCAAGTGTTCTCCTAACACGTGAATCTGTTTAGACCCTTGCATTTAGGATCCAAATTCACCATTCACCTCACGATTTTTCTACAACACTTCCATGACCTAATCTGTTGAAAACTCTCTCAAACTATAATAATAATAATAAAAACGATCTCTTATAATGCTTCATCTTCCTGTTTCACACATGTGGTACTCTTTACTGTATCATAATTCACTACTCTTCTGCTATTTAAACAGACTGCTCTCAATTCGACTTTTCCTTCATACCTTGCCTAAAAAATCCAACTGTTACAGCGTTTCTTCTCTCCATTCTCTGAATTCGCCTTTATTGCATCCATCAAGAAACGTGTTTAATCGCATCTCTGACCTAAAAATTAAAAAACCCCAGTTTGCTATGAATGTTCGCTTTCCATCAACCATTCTTTTTTTCCAACTTCAGTGCCAACTCACTCCTCTCACCCTCACTCTCAAAGCAACCATCCACTCTTCTCCCTCCAAGCCTCCCTCTCACCTCTCTCAAAAACTCCCCCTCACCTTTCTCCCTCAACTCTCCCCACTCACTCTTCTCCCACCATTCATCCCCCTCACTCATCCTTCTCAAAGTTGCCCCCCCCCTCTCATACACAAAGCTGCCTCCTTCCACTGCCCTCTCACCTCCATCTCATCACTCCACCTCCTCAAATCCTCAACTGCCTTCTGCCCCCTCTCTTGCCCCTCTCCCCCAGCACCACAGAGCCTTTTCTTCTCCTCATCCAGCCCCCTCCCCGAGCTATTCTGCAATCCCCACACTCATTCAACAACCCTCCTTACCTCCCCCCCTCATCCCTTGTCCTACCTCCCCTCCCCCCCACCCCTGCACCAAAAGCCTCCTCCCCTACCTCTTCATTAAAAGTGTGGACCTCAAATATCCGGGGCCTTCGCTCAAACCTTTCAGATCTTTCCATACAGGTTGCCACTGACAAACCAATAAATCTGCCTCACAGAAACTTTCCTCCCCCAAGACGTGTCTGACTCCGAGTTTCTCTCCCTGGTTACTCCCTCCTCCGGTATGACAGACCTGAGCCTCGTCCTGGTTGAGGAGTTGCTCTCTTCATCAAAGACTCTATTCCTCACTCTCTATGCACTGCCCTCACTCCCACACCCCAGGAATACCTCTGGCTACGGCTTCACCTCCACTCCCACCTCATGTTTATATGTGTACTGTACCGTCCACCTAACATGATGACTCCATCTTCACCTCACTTTCCGAAAACATGGACCATCTTCTATCTTCTCATCCAAACTCTCTCTTCCTCATATGTGGCGACTTCAATTGTCATCATGCCAGTTGGCAAGGTGTGGGTACTCTCTCACCTGTCATGGCACCTCAGCAAAAGCTTTCTGCGACTCATTGGGACTGACTCAGTCAATTTCCCAACCCGGATCTCAACCAATGGTACTCCATCGCTTCTGGATCTGATTTTGACAAACTCCCTGACAATATCTGCTGCTCTTCCTCCCTCCAATCGGTTCTTCTGACCACGTCCTTGTCAAAGTGGACATCTCTCTGGCTATTATCAGAGAACCACCTCACTGCCGTTGATTTTGGCATTTCACTCAAGCTGACTGGCAGGGTCTCCAAGCAGCCCTCAAACTTATAGACTGGTCTCCTATCGCTACTTTCTCCAACATCAACTCATCCTGGAATTCTTTAAAAGAAACTTGCTCTCCCTCATGCACAGATTTATCCCCTCTCGTCTTCAGTTGTCCTACCCTTCCTCCTGCCCTTGGTTCACTGAAGCTTGTGGTGAGGCAGTTGTCCTGAAACAACTTGCCTTTGCCTCATGGAAAGCCAACCCAACTGAGGGTAATCGCAGTTCCTTCATAAAGCTCGGAACAAGTGTGTATCTACCTCAGGAGAGCCAGAAAACAACATCTTTCGAGCTCAAGTCTGAACTTTCAAACCTCTCTCCCTCCTCAAAATCCTGGTGGCGTCTAATCAAATCTGTTTCTGGTGTATGTTCCTCCTCCATTCCCTCCCTTACCTCAAATGGCCGCACTGCTGATACCGCACATGAAAAGGCTGAATGCCTAATTTGGTGTTTGCATTGAAATCTTGCGTCCAAAACCCGTCGCTTTCTCAACCCACTTTACCCAGTCGCACCAAACTGTCCCTGGACTCTGTGTCCTTTTCTCCTGACAAGGTGGAGAGCTTGCTGTCAACCTCGACTCAGATTCTGCAACTGGTCCAGACGGCATAAACCCACATGTCCTAAAAACCTGCTCTTCTGCCTCTGCTCACCCTCTCTTCTGTTCTATTCACCCTCTCATTTGCTCAAGGTCATCTGCCATTTGCTTGGAAATCAGCAAACATTACTGCCCTGTATAAAAAATGGTGCAAAAACAGATCCCTGCAACTACAGACCAATCAGCCTTCTCCCAATCATTAGCAAGGTTATGGAAT
>CM068959.1:94018740-94063740 GCA_035128595.1 Eptatretus atami
AACTCTCTTCCTATGGTATTCAAGGCCATCTCCACTCATGGCTCACAGACTTCATCGCCTGTCGCAGTCGACGTGTGGCCCTAAATGGAGTTCTTTCATCCCCTCTTCCTATCCAGGCTGGAGTTCCTCAAGTTAGCGTTCTGGGCCCTGTTCTTTTTCTGGTTTTCATCAATGATCTCTCCGACTCTCTGAAAATCCTCTTTGTCTCTTTGCTGATGACTCCACCCTCTGCTGTACCATCGGTCATCCCTCAGACCGGCAAGCAGCAGCTTCTTCGCTCACTGCAGATCTGGGTAAATCACAAACTGGTCCAACACGTGGAACATGTCTTTCAATCCGGACAAATCTCACACTCTCACTATGTCTCTTCGAAAGGACCGTTTAGAACGGAACCCCCCCCATCCACTTTCTCAACAATCCTCTGGAAGAAGTCCTTTCTTTCAAGCTTCTGGGTCTCACTGTCTGCCATGATCTTTCCTGGAAAGCCACATTTCAAACTGCCTCAAAGCCAGTCGCCGACTGGGAATCCTCCATCATGCAAAGTCTTTCCTCAGCCCACCTGGGCTCCTGACCACTTACAAAGCTTTCGTCCGCAGCCTGATGGAGTACTGCTCTCCCCTCTGGCTGGTGCTCCTGCCTCCCACCAGTGTGACCACTCCTCATTTTCATAAATGCCAAGGTGAGCAATGAAAAAAGCCAAGAATTCACAAGGTTTCGGAAAAGCGATGATAATTAATAATAAAACTTTACACCAAGAAAACCTATAGAAAACCAAGATGCCAAGGTGAACAACGAATAGCCAAGATCTTGTGAAAAAAGCCAAGGAGTGGTCACACTGCCTCCCACATTTCTCGGCTTCGCGCTGTGAAACCAAGGCATTTCGGATCATTGGCATCTCCCGCGATGAGGCTGAGTCTTTTGGCCTCTCACTCTCTCACCGCAGGCAGGTCGGTGGTCTTTCTGTCTTCTCCTCTCCAGTCTCACCCCCCCCCCCCTGGCTCTCTGTATGATTTGTCCCCACCACATTTCTGCAGGGCGCTCAAGGTCCCCCAACAACCCCCTCTGGTAAAACTACCAAAATCACGAATCACTGCTCACCTTCACTCTTTCATTCCTCTTTTTTTCCCGCCTTTGGTATAAACTCCCTCACTCTGTTCAATCCCATTCTTCCCTCCAGGCCTTCAAAACAGCTGTTCACCACCACCTCTTATCGCCCACCATCCAAAACCTTGATCTTTTCTACCCCTGTTAATACACCCCAAACCCACATCCTCCAAATTCCCTGCTTTCCTTCCTGAAAGTCCCTGTAATGTCCATCTTGTATACCCCGTGTTCCGCACCCCATCCCTCTCCCTTCCACAGATCTCCTAATGTCTCTGTTCCCCACTGTTTTGTCCTTCCCACTCCCGCCCCTCTTGTCTCATGCCCCCCCTTGCTGTGCGTTGTGTGTTAGCTCTCACACGAGCCTCGACAAGGTATACAAAAAAACCCCAAAAAACTGCGGGTAGCAAATAGTCTAATCTTGTTGGATATTCCTTGACACCAAGTTGTACCGCTTGCTATCTCAGAGGGTGGTTGCTGTGGGAGGGGGTGGGGGAGGGGGCAGCAGCTCCAACACTCTATGCAATTAATAGTCACATGCCAAGTCGCATTCACCCGTCATGTGTGAACCCGAGCTGGTTGAGCCGACAGCTCATCCATCACCCACTTGTGCCAGGATGCTTCAAATTTGGCTGGGACCATTGTTTATACTCAGAACTAAGCTTGGATAGACGATTACAAAATCGATTACTCACACTACTTTTGAAGGTATTTTCAAGCTTTGGATATAATTAATTGTTCCGTCACAGTCTATAATAGGTGTATAATTATTTAGGACGTGTACGTAGGTTGTGCGTGGTATATTTATTTGATTCGTTCATCAAACATGTCTCTTTCCCAAGGTGCTCTTTAATATACATGTACTTGACTGAACATCATTACCATACTTTGTAGCCAATAACTGAATAAATTCAACAGGCTTGATGTTTTAGTTGACCAGATATTTCATCATTATTCGCTATTCTTCCCTGTGAGTAGTCTCAGTTGCCACCATCTTCCTCATTTTCATCACAAGCATTAAAATGATGGATTGAAACTGCAAAGATTCCATCTGATCTCTGTTATACTTTGATTTTTCATTCATCAAGCTGCGCCCTTCTAGCACCATTTAAAGACTAACTTGCACAGACTTCGCAAGTCTTCTTTATCCCACGCTTTTTGAAAAAAAATAAATGGGGGATATTGTCATGGGCTCTGTCTGTCCACCTGTCTGTCTGTCTGTCTGTCTGTCTGCCTCATGCTATCTCCTCCTAAACGGTTGTGCAGAAATCCACCAAACTTGGTAGTTATGATCACCACATGCACGAAGTGCAAAAGCAATATCATTTTGGTCCTGCCTCCCTATTGCGGGGTCAAGAGGTCAAATTCCGAAAAATGGAATTATGGGAACATTTTTAAACATCTTTTAAAGAAAGTTGGTATATACTAGTGCGTGCCCGTATGTGCGTGGCCGTATGTGCAAAAAAAACAAAAACCTTTCAAACAACCACACAGGCCGTTCCTTCACTCTCATAAACGACGACTGGATTGGGGCATTGTGTTTATCTATAAATGCGCATAAGAAATCGAGAAATTATTAGAATACGTAAGTCATCACTATCCGAAAGTCCTACGTTGTAACCCGTAATGGGGAACGCGCTCTAACTTGGCCATAACTTGGAAACCTTGTCCGATTAATTTCAAACCTTGAAAAGGCAAACAAACAGAGATTGCTGGAATTATAGATAGAAGATAGATACTGTGGGTGCAAAACGCCAAGCAACGTGTCCTGTCATTGGTAACTGAGGATCTCTTCCTCCATCGGCCACGCCTACGCAGCAACGTGTCCTGTCATTGGTTTGGTAAATAATGGCCATAACTTGGGAACCACTTGTCCGATTAATATCAAGCTTGAAAAGGCAAACAAACAGAGATTGCTGGAATTATAGATAGAAGATAGATACTGTGGGTGCAAAACGCCAAGCAACGTGTCCTGTCATTGGTAACTGAGGATCTTCCTCCATCGGCCACGCCTACGCAGCAACGTGTCCTGTCATTGGTTTGGTAAATAAATGGCCATAACTGGGAACCACTTGTCCGATTAATTTCAAACCTTGAAAAGGCAAACAAACAGAGATTGCTGGAATTATAGATAGAAGAAGATACTGTGGGTGCAAAACGCCAAGCAACGTGTCCTGTCATTGGTAACTGAGGATCTCTTCCTCCATCGGCCACGCCTACGCAGCAACGTGTCCTGTCATTGGTTTGGTAAATAAATGCCATAACTTGGGAACCACTTGTCCGATTAATTTCAAACCTTGAAAAGGCAAACAAACAGAGATTGCTGGAATTATAGATAGAAGATAGATACTGTGGGTGCAAAACGCCAAGCAACGTGTCCTGTCATTGGTAACTGAGGATCTCTTCCTCCATCGGCCACGCCGACGCAGCAACGTGTCCTGTCATTGGTTTGGTAAATAAATGCCATAACTTGGGAACCACTTGTCCGATTAATATCAAACCTTGAAAAGGTACATACTCAGGTCCCCAGCAATATACCTGCAAGTTTCAATTAGATCGGACCAGTGGTTGGCGAGAAACAGCGGTCACAGACAGACACACACACAACACATTGCTGGAATTATAGATAGATGATCAACGTTGGGGGACCCATGAAATAATAACAAGTTATGGGATTTGACTCCCAATGGGGTGGGGAGTTTGGATCACAGGGTCAAAGCAGAAAAAGAGATTTTAGCTCAAAATTTGATATTGGGTCATTCCTGCTGGACTTTTTTGCCATCTTTCAAACTTGCTTTAGGTGTAAGCGTGGGGATTTGTGATGGCGGGCCATTGACTTCGCTCTAATTTAATGTACATCTCAAAGGGAATTCCAAGTACCTTCACTATACCCTACGTAGCTTCATGTGAAACGTATATCCAAACCCTAAGGTTTCCAAAAATATAAGTTAATTGCATATTCAATTTGGAAGTGAACATTTTGTAATGAAAAGGTCGGCGGAGCGTGTACGTTCCTTTTTATGGCTTTTCACTGGTGACATAACAGGTTGACATTCTCCTTTCGTCAACAGCTGCCATTTCCAATGCAATACAAGCTGTGATTTATATCCCCGTTTCTTTCTCACTTTCAGCACTAGTATTAGTAAGTTAAATGCTATTTTCAGTAAAATGCCGAAATTGTGTTCTTGGAAGGTACGAGTACGTACTAACATCCATAACTAGAATGGCACTCGGTAGAGCGCATACCTCCACCAGGCTGAACAGTTTCCGTTTTGTATCCCACTGATAGGCTGGATCTGCATCCAGACCTTAACAAAAATCGAATCGGCTTGTTCTTGTCACATAACCAACTCGTCCACCTAGTTTTGTCATAAGTTGTCCACAACTTTTTGAGAATATATGTGCTATATATTGTTTTTGGCCACATCTCTCATAGTGAAGAACCACTCCAAAATTATCGTATTCGGATCTGGATTCGGATCTTCACCAAAATCGAATACGTTCATCCTTCTCACGCACCAAACTGCCACCAAGTTTTGTCCTTGTAACTTTTTCAGATATCGTGCTATATATCGGTTTTAGCCTCATCACTTATTGGTGAAGAATCAAAAAAAAAAAAAAAGATTTTCGTATCCGGATCTGGATTCGAATCTTCACCAAAATTGAAGCAATTCTTCCTTTTCACACACCGAACATGTCCACCAAGTTTCGTCCGAATCCGTACACAACTTTTTGAGATATCGTGCTTTTTATTGTTTTTGGCCCTATCTCTCAATGCTGAAGAATTACTTTAAAAATTCTAGTATCCAGATGCGGATCTTCACCAAAATCGAATCAGTTCGTCCTTGTCAGCCACTGAACATGTCCACAAAATTTCATCCAGATCCGTGCACACCTTTTTGAGATACCCTGTTCAAAGAAAGACAAACATACAAACAGATGGGGGGTGAAAACAACCTCGGCCCACCTTCGGTGGTGTGGTGGGGGGAAAGATGGAATTAATGTTTCTTGAAAGGCCAAGAGACGAGAAACTCAGCAAGGTTTGCACACATTGCACATTAGACAAGAGTGAGGAATGGGCCAAAAAATAATAATCTCAGCCTTGTGTTCTGTACATTCCGAGGAAGAGTCCGATGAACCACAGTCAGTCACAGCTTTGGTTAAGAATTGATATAATTCAACCCAAAGCTAATGATACGGTGTCTCGACAATTCTGTCCATTCCCCCCCCCTCTTGTCTGACATACAAAGCATACAGTTGCAGTTTTTTTTTAATTGCAGTTATTTCTTGTACGTGCTAAAAAGACGAGGTTGATGATGAGGAGATGAAGTAACTTACATCAATGAGTTTCATCAAACTCACACCCTGCAAGGTCCAGAGGCTGGCCTAGAGAGAAAATGGAGAGAAAAAGGTGGGGGGGGGGGGGGGTGAGACTGAGACACACACACACACACACACACACACACACCCCTTCGACAAGGACAGTATATCCACTGTATGTTTTTGTTGAAATTTAATGTTTTAATTTAGCCCCAAATTATTTGTTTTGTATACCATGGGGCACTTTAAAATATCTCACAACTGCTTCCTTATGACTGCTTCTAAGTTGGATTTCCTCATCGAGCTCATCAATACAAAGGTTTTATTATTAAGATTGCAGACATTTGTCGCAAGCGGAATGTGAAGCATCAGGCCACGATGCATGGAATATGAAGCACCATACCAGGCCGCACAGGACGGGAAGCAGTGGGCCAAGCTTCATAGGATGGAAGTACCAGACTAGGCCGCATCAAATGGGAAATATCAGGCCAGGGTCCATGATATGGGAATCATGTTCCAAGTTGCACAGGACACTAAGTACCATGCTTGGCTGTTTTTGAATGTGAAGTATTAGGCCAGGCCACGCGGAAGCTGCTTTTTTGGGGGGACTACCCCACCCTCAGTTTCAGTGTTTATCTTTTTATAGCAAATTTTGCTTTGAAATCCATAATTTTGAAGATCTTATCTGTCCTTACCCATGTGTTGTTGACAGATGAATGCCCTTACTAGTGTCATTATTCTCCTCTTCAACTTTTGAGGTACAATTTTCTGAGTATTTTGAATAGTATGACTCAAACTGCGAGGAGTTTATGCCAACATCTCTGGTTGAAGCACCTGCGAATTATCACTTGCAGTTTCATGTTCATCATTACTCACTTTCACTCAAACTAACCTCTCATTCAGTTGCAATGCTCGAGTCATTCTTGGAAGTTGAGCAAGTCCCGACTGGAGTTTCCATATCTTCTGCCATTACGGATGACAAATTCAGCTGGCAAACCCGATAATGAACCACGTTCTCATAGTTCGTCACATTTCAAAGCAACCTATTTACTATAAATCACAATATTTTTGTTAAATATTTTCTCCTGAACTCGCTTAAGCCTTTAACTCTATCATATCCGCACCCATTTTTTCTTTGCCATCATTTAAGTGGTCCTTGTTCTTCTAACCTTTCATCAAACCTGAGATGGCCACCCTGGAACCATTCCAGTTACTCCACACTGAAACCTCCGAAATGCAACTCCACACTTTCTATAATACAGCAACCAGGACTGAAAGCAACAGTTTAGATGCAAACTACCTAAACCTCTAAACAATGTTAACACTGTATGTTACTAACTGAAACAGAATGCCCCTCTTGAGTTCTTATCCGGAAGTGGTTTGACAAGACCTTCCTGAGAGTTCTTTGAGAGTCGTGGTCTTGAAGTAGCTTGCTCTGGTTTGGCTGTGACTCGCTAGATGTGATTTGCCAATTGTAGTTTAAAAATGGTTTGCTGATAGCAGTTGAGAGTGATACCCTGGGAACAGATCCAGTGTATGCCTGCTGTTGCCTTAATGGTTAGGGTGGTGGGCTTGGGATCTTGTGATCCTGAGTTCAAAATCCACTCAGCTGTTGAATTTATACCAGGTGGGGTTTACTCTGCCTGTCATCCTTCCGTGGTCGGCAAAATGAGTGCCAGCTTGCTGGTATCCTGTGTCGGAGTGGCGACCCGTCCAGGATTGTGTCCAATAGCCAAGGAGTCTGCTTCGGCAGCACCAACGCTCTGCACAGAGTATGGTCCCAATGGATGGATGGATGGAGATCCAGTGTTGCTTGGTGGAAGTGGTTTGCTGGAGTGGCTTGGTGAGTGTGCATTTGAAATGTGGTTCAATGGGAAAGTTTTTCTACATAGTTATTAGTATTTCAGTGGAAGCAGTTTGCTAGAAGCTGTTGTTAAGGAGCTTATTGGGAGTGTTACACAGAAGCTGTTTGAGGGAGAGGATTGCCTCTGTTGAAAGCTTGCTGGAAACATTTTTCTGGTGACCATTTTGCTGGAAGCGGTTCGGATTAGGTGTAAGTGATTTAATAGATCAATTTATCATGGTGGTAAATTGTCAGGATAGCTTAGAGGTATGTGCATGTCCCTTTGAACTGTCTAGCCTGGGTTTGAATCTTGATCCATCTGTACAAATTCTCACCCTGGTGATTCGCATGGCAGTCGATGTATGAATGAACGTGTGACGTCCATCTGAAGGAGGTTAAGCTGGAGGACCAATCTGCCAGCATTGGTTGTTGGTGGACGTTAAAGATCCCACGGTGTGTTTTTGCTTAGTGTAGGCCAATTCTTGTTGGCATCCAGAACAAATTACAAATTCCTGTTCTAACCTACAAGGAGCACAACATCAGTAGCATGGCCATGCTTCAAGCAAATGATGCAAACCAGCAGTCATATCTCGCACACAAATCGATGCATGAATAACTGCAGCGGTTTGCCAGAAGAAGTTTGAAAGTTACTCAGTTGCAGTGATTCTCCAGAGCAATTTTCGAATAATAGTAGTAATAGTAGTTGAGCAGTTGAGATAATAATAATAATAGTTGAGAGAAACTCAAGCAGGCTGCAAGCAGTTTGGGAGAATGATTCGTCAGTCGTGGGTTGTTGAGGCAGATTTCTTGATGAGGTTTGAAAAAGGGGTGAAATGTTAGTAGTTTGCAAGATTTGATAGAGTGTTTTACTTGGGCAGTTTGCTGTAAGAGGTGTGAGAGTGAGTTGGTGGGAGTGGTTAGCTGGAACGCTGTAGTTACTCAAGTGATTTGCTGGAAAAGTTTGCTGGAAGGGATTTTCTGGAAGCTGCAAGCAGATTGAGGCTGTAAGTGATGCCAAGGGCCATGCTTTTGACACACGGAGATGGATCACTTACAGGATCATTAATCACCAGTGCACAGATGCTGCAGCTTTCTCCATGTTTGTTTCATTTCTTTCTCTCTTATGTAGTATCAACAAGTATTTGAGATGCAAGTAAGGAATATGGTGACAGGAGGACGTTGAGAGGAAATTGAAGTTCTGCATTTCAGCTTTATTCCCCTTGTACAAAAGACTAACTGACTGTTTGCAGCTGTTTCGCTGATATTTGGGTACAGGCTACTTCCACTGTTCTGAGTACGAGCAAACCTCATTGCTCTGACTACAGGTGGGCCCGATTGGTCTGAGTATCGGCAGGCACCATTAGTCTGAGTATAGGCTGCTTCCTTTGGCCTGGATAGGGGAAGGTCCGTTGGTCTGAGCAACAACAGGTCACATTGTTCTGATTGTACGTAGCCCCATTTTTCTGAGTACAAGGCAGTTCCCATTGGTCTGAGTATGGGCGGGTGTCATTGCTCCGAGTTCACGCAGGTCCAGTTGGTTTCAGTATGGCCAGTTTCCACTGGTCTGAGTCTACGAGCAGGTCCCACTGGTCTGAGTCTACGAGCAGGTCCCATTGGTCTGAGTCTACGAAGCAGGTCTCATTGGTCTGAGTATATGATCAGGTCCCATTGGTCTGAGTACCTTATACGAGCAGTTCCCATTGGTCTGAGTATGGGCGGGTGTCATTGCTCCGAGTTCACGCAGGTCCAGTTGGTTTCAGTATGGCCAGTTTCCACTGGTCTGAGTCTACGAGCAGGTCCCACTGGTCTGAGTCTACGAGCAGGTCCCATTGGTCTGAGTCTACGAGCAGGTCTCATTTGGTCTGAGTATATGATCAGGTCCCATTGGTCTGAGTACCTTATACGAGCAGGTCCCATTGATCTGAGTATATGAGCAGGTCCCATTGATCTGAGTATATGAGCAGGTCCCATTGATCTGAGTATATGAGCAGGTCCAATTGGTCTGAGTATACGAGCTGGTCCCTTTGGTGCGAGTCTACGAGCAGGTCCCATTGGTCTGAGTATATGATCAGGTCCCATTGGTGCGAGTATACGAGCAGGTCCCATTGGTCTGAGTACCTTATACGAGCAGGTCTCATGATCTGAGTATATGAGCAGGTCCAATTGGTGCGAGTATACGAGCAGGTCCCATTGGTCTGAGTATATGATCAGGTCCCATTGGTCTGAGTACCTTATACGAGCAGGTCTCATTGATCGGAGTATATGAGCAGTCCCATTGATCTGAGTATATGAGCAGGTCCAATTGGTCTGAGTATACGAGCTGGTCCCTCTGGTGCGAGTATACGAGCAGGTCTCATTGATCTGAGTATATGATCAGGTCCCATTGGTCTGAGTATATGAGCAGGTCCAATTGGTGCGAGTATACGAGCAGGTCCCCATTGGTCTGAGTATATGATCGGGTCCCATTCGGTTCTGAGTATATGATCGGGTCCCATTGGTCTGAGTACACAAGCAGGTCGCATTGTTGCGAGTATACGAGCAGGTCCCATTGGTCAATGGCCAGGTCCTGTTGATCTTTTTATTTTTTTGTATATTTGCTGCAGTTTGATGAACAATCCATTATATGTTCATTGTTTCATTCCTCAGCCAGCTCGACTTGATTAAATTTCAAATAACATTTGCCAAATGCTGTTGTATTTAAGTAACTACTAGTTGGAAATTGGTATTCAGCATTAGGAAAGGAGTAGAAGATTTTCAGCAGAATTTTCTCTTGCAATAGACTGTTAAAATAAATGTACTCGGGTTTTGCATGTACAGTACAGCAGTTCCATTTTGATATGCAGTTTTAATATGGAAGCACAGCCAGTTATTACCGTGGCTATTCGATGTGCTTAGGAAATAATGTACTGTGTTAGTAATGTAAGAGCCCCACCCTACGCTGTGAGCTGCAATCCGAGAGCACCATCGAGCCTGGAACAGCGAGCGGCTGGCACATCGACACATGGGCTCTGAGCCCTCCACCGTTATGGCCTTGTATTCTTGCCAAATTGGTGACCGGGTCATGCTGGATTACGAGCAAGCTCCATAATGGCTGGGATGTGTCTCTACTATCGCACTCGCTGCTGTCTTCAAACACGAGAAAACTTGCTTTGCCTAGCATGATCTGGATTTGGAATTGGAGCTCTCATTCTGGCCAAGAAGCATGCAATTTTGTGACCCGTAGCCATGTACCAAGCGTGGAATTATAGATTGCACTCATCAGAATGCTGTTTTGTGTTTTCATCCACTCATCATGACAGTGTAGTAAATTATTTCGTTGGTAATCCTCTTGAGTGAACCGATTTGGCTCAATGAGTTAGATGGGGGCATTACCATGGACCTCGACCAAAAGGGGACAGCGTGTATTGGTAACAATGGTTCTTCAAGTTTATATTAACATCAATCTTAGCCAGCACTGCTTGTCTGTTGATGAATGCCTAATTTGTTTTCAAAAAAGTTACAATATAGTACAAGCATTCCAGCAAAACCTAAAAGCCAAATTACATGGTCGAACAATCTAATACGCTTGCACCTTGGCCCTAAGGTCACTACGTATGGTCATACAACAAATACATGCATCCTGGCCGAAGGTCAAATTTCTTGGTCACACAAGAACCAATTGCTATTCCCACTTTAAGACTGTCAGCAAGATAAAACGGGGACCATCGTTATTAGTGGGGCAGATAACAACAATTTTTGAGAGGAATCGTGCAAATGATGATACAAGCATCAAATTTTGGCACATTTGTTCTCCAGGGGATTCTAATCAAATCTGCCTGATTGGCCTTTTGAAAATCCAAATTTTTAAAAATTTGGATTTTCAAATGGCCAATCGGGCAGATTTGATCAGAAAGCCCTGCAGAACAGAAATACCAAATTTGATGCTTGTATCATAATTTGCACCATTTTTCTACTATCTACTACACTATATATAACTTGTGCAAAAATGCCCTTAAAACTGAAGGACAAAATGGTAGCAAGGGTGATAAAAGTACAAACATGGTCCCTGGCAAATACGGAAAGAAGCAGAGGTAGAGACAGAAGTTTGTAGGTGGAGAAGTAGAGTGAGTAAACGAGCAAAGGCAGAAGAAAGAATGGAAAAGCAGAAAGAAAGTCCCAGCAAAGGTAACTGCATTTTGCAATGCTCCCCTCTCATTAGCTTAATTGGAAGATGAACCACTCGATGCTGTTATGTTTTTCTCCACATCAGGTTAATATATCTGTTGGAAAGTTATCAAGCACCAACTGCAGTGACGTAGTTGTGTCCGGGGAAACTGAGTCTGAGTCTAAGTCGTTTAAGTATCACGAGACTCGATCCATCATGCATGTTCCCAAATCCACATCTCAGAACCCACGGTTTACAGGTAATGCTAATTGTGTAGATAAGACCCAGGGCATGATGGGATCATTATAGGCCATAACCAAGATGCAGATAAGACTTTTAGGTGTACATCCAAAGAACGTTTTGTTAAAAGGTGCTCACACTACAGTGGAAGTGCATTTTTCATTTGGGGATTTAATCTATCTAGACTATAGACATCCAAGTGGTGAGCATGCTGCTATCGGAGCTATCCTGCGGCCCTTTCATTAACAAACCATCATATACTGAATTAATGGAGCAGCAAATAGCTGTAGAGAACTCCATGACCTACGATAAAATAGGTCATCCCTATCCCAATGATTCCGTGACATAACTTTGCTGTGGTGTCAACCCTTCGCTCATGAGACTTTCATCCTTTATGACCTCCTTTTATGTTTTCACCCCTGTTTGTGTGTCTGTGAGCAGGATATCTCAAAAAGTTATGGACCGATTCGGACAAAACTTGGGAGACGGTTTGGGTGTATGATGAGGACGATCTGATTGGATTTTGATGAAGATCCGGATCTGCATCCGGATACTCGAATTTTAAAATGATTCTTCACCATTGAGTGACAGAGCCGAAAACGATATATTGCATGATGTATCGAAAAGTTGTGGTCGGATTCGGACAAAACTTGGTGAATGAGTTGGGTAGGTGACAAGAACAAGCCGATTAGGTTTTGATTCAGGTCCAGAGGCAGATCTGGCCAATCAGTGGGATACAAAAAGTGAACCGTTCACCCTGGTGGAGGTATGCGCTCTACCGAGTGGCGTTTTATACTAACAGGAAAAAGTTCCTGTGCATCATTTACACTTTTGTGATTTATCATTTACACCTTAGCAACGGCGCCTTATTGAGGACACAAGATGTTTGAAGACGACTTGAGGGATGTCATTCCAGAATTGTACCAAGGCCTGCTGCAGTTGGGTTTTGAAGACAGCGCAATCGTCGTTCCATTTCATCCCACACATGTTCTATGGGAGAAATATCAGGCGAAACAGCTTGTTCTGGGAAGTGTGGGAATGTTCTGTTGTGCGATGAAGTCGGTGAACACTCGTGCAACATGAGGGTGCTCGTTATCCTGTTGAAGTGTAGGTAATGCGGCGTCCATGAACCTACAGGAACGGGAGGACGTGAGGACGGAGAACTTCATCACGGTACCGAATACCTGTCAAATTGCCATAAATGACTTCCAGCTGGGTTCTGTGATTTAGCGGTGATGCCTCCCCCCATACCATCACACTTCCACCACCGAACGATGATGGTTGCACATCACACATCACATGCATCAGCGTGATGTTCCCCTTCCCGTCGATGAATGTGACAACAGCCATCACGACTGTCAAGATGGACCCTCGACTCATCTGTAAAGCGGATAGCAGCGCAATCTTGTCTCCCGAACCTCAGACGTTGTCGACACAAAGCCCGGCAAGCATGTCGATGACGTGGCAACAAAATCGGACGTACTGCCGGTCATCGTGGTCGGATGTTATGCTCGCGCAACCGATTCCTGACAATTCTGGCACTGATTGGTCACAAGCCAGGGATGCTGCAAGCTGTCAAACTTGATGTCTGGAATCGATTCCTGAGGTGCACCAACTGGATATAGATATCCTGCCGACGTGACGTTACACGTGGTCGCCCAGAACGTGGATGGTCTCTGACGTTGCCAGTTTGTTGATAACGTCTCCAGAGTGACTGTCTGGTGTTCCGATGAACAAAAAACGCCAAGCCACTGTCTGAAGCATGCCAATAGCACGTTGATGTTCATTTTTGGAATGGTGTGGCATCACGTTTACAACGTTTAAATGTCAATACAAATGTTTTTTTTTAACAGCTGGGGGTGGTTCACTGAATTGTGCTGCGTTGCAATTTGCTCAGTACCACATGTAGCGCTGTCACATGACTCGGTACACGTGCAGGGGAATTTCTGTGTTTATGCACGTGCAATTCCCAGATATTCATGGATAAACTGGGGAACATGTCAAAGCACTTGTTGACTGACCATTATATTGCGGGGGACATCAGTATCATTCGTTTTGTGAATTTTTTTTTCATCGTGCACAGGTAATTTTTTTTTGTTGGTAGAGTTACTACCCTCACCAGAGGAGAGCGTATTGAATTTGGTTCCTTTTGTTTGTTACTTGGCGAATTATTTATTTATTTGCTGAGTATGTTGGTCTGTGACGTCTGTCTGTTGGTCACACGATTTTTGGCCACAGTTTTCAAGCAATCCTTCTAAAAACAAATTTGTGTATGTAGTTCACCAGACAAGGACGGAGAGACTTAATTTTGGTGAAGATCCAAATCCAGATCCGATCTGAGAATTTTTTTTAGTGATTCTTCACTATTGAGAGAAAGGGCCCAAAACGATATATAGCACAATATCGCAAAAGGTTATGGTGGACAGGTTATGGTATTTAACCAAAATAAAAGGTTATTTTCAAACGAAACTTGGTGGACAGGTTGGGTGTGTGACAAGGTCGAATCGATTCAGTTTTGGTGAAGATCTGAATCCGGATCCAGATACGAGAATTGTTTAGTTTTTCAAGTGATTCTTCACCAATGAGAGATGGGGCCAAAAACTATATATCGCATGAGATCTCAAAAAGTTGTGGACGAGTGATGACAAACCTCGGTGGATGAGTTAGTTCGGTGACAAGAACAAGCTGATTCGATTTTGGTTAAGGTCTGGATTCAGATCTGACCTATCAGTGGTGCCCAAAATGTAAACTGTTCAGCCTGGCGGAGGTAAGTGCTCGACCGAGTGCCTTTCTGTTTCACCAAGTGTCACTCCGTGAGTGATTTTTCATTTTAGATTTCGTAAGTATATTGATGACTTCCGTCATCTGTTTGTGTGTTTGTTTGTGTGTGTGTGTGTGTGTGTGTTTTGTTGTGTGTGTTTGGTTTGTGTGTGTGTGTTTGTGTGTGTGTGTTTGTGTGTGTGTGTGTTTGTTGTGTGTGTTTGTGTGGTTTGTTTGTAGGCACGATAACTCGAGAACGGAAGAAGCTACCAATGTCAAATTAGACACGTGATTCAGGAGGGTGATGGCTAGTGCTGATTAGATTTGGTCAAAATAGGTCAAAGGTCAAGGTCACGGTGAGGTCAAACATTCGATTTTTGATGGTTTGGTACAGATAACTCGAGAACGGAAGAAGCTACCAATGTCAAATTACACCACGTGATTCAGGAGGGTCATGGCTAGCGCTGATTAGATTTTTGCTTCGGTCGCGTTACGATTTTTGGTGGTTTGGTACAGAATCATCGTAGAAACTTCTGGTTTGCGTCGCTACCTTCTCTAGAGACAGCTTTTATTAGACAAGGTCAGAGGTCAAGTTGACATTTCGTAAGTACCAGTCTATGACTGCTTGTTTGTTTGTTTGTCCGCACAGCGCGTGCGTACTGTTCGTTGTTATTTGCCATACTATTGAAATGATAATGGTGATGGTAATGAAAGTGATACGTAATGATGATAATTGTACAAAATGATAATTACAATAATGATAATGATACATAATAATCATGATAACAATAATAATGACAGTGGTACATCATGATAATGGTACATAATAATTATAACAATAATAATGATAATGGTCCATAATGACAATGATAATGATAATGGTACATAACGATTATAATACATAATGATCATGATACATAATGATAATGGTACATAATGATAATAATAATGGTACATAATAATGAGAATTGTACAAAATGATAATTACAATAACGATACATAATAATAATGACAACAATAATAATGATAATGGTACATAATGATAATGATAATGGTACATAATGATAATAATGGTACATAATAATGATAATTGTACATACTGATAATTACAATAATGATGCATAATAATAATGATAACAATAATAATGAAAATGGAACATAATGACATTGAAAATGATAATAGTACATAATGAAAATAATAATGATAATGACAATCATGATAATGATAATTGTATATAATGATATTGGTACATAATGATAATGACATGATAATAATTATAATTACAATGGTATATAATGATGATGATAATAATAATGGTACGTTAATACGTCTATTAATTACGAACTATTGGAATGTAAGTATGTCTATTAATTAGGTATTAATGAAGTGTGAGTATTTCGTCGATGAATTATGTTTCATTGGAACATGAGTATGTCTATCAATTACGTACTGTTTGAACGTGAGTTGAACTGTGACTGCATCTATCAATTACGTACTATTGAAACGTACCTTTTAGACAACCGGACCCTTTTTAGACGCCTTTATACTCTTAAGATTCCTTTGACCTTTAGACCCTATTTAGATGTTTTAAGATCCTTTAGACAATTCAGACCCTTTATACATTAAATTACACCCTTAAGATGCCTTGAGACCTTTTCAGACTTTTTGACCTTGACACTGTTTAGACCTGTACACCATTTAGACCTTCCATTTGCAATCAATGACTTTTCATTTGCAATCAATGACCTTTCATTTAGTAAATCATTCCATTTCTTTGCCACTCAAAATACACCAGACATAACAGCTCGTGGCGAAGGTCTGCAATCTCTGATTGCTCTTTCTCGTTATGAAATGCAATATCAAAAGTAAACAAGTCCACATTGATTACTGCCCTTGAATCTTCATATTCTCTATAAATTTATTGAAGATCAAAGTTAACAGTTGGACGTCTATCAAAAAGAATATCCAACCTCTGGTTGAGACAAATATGCAAATTGTGTTTGCAGTCGTTGTATATTTGGCCATAATGACTTGTGAATCAGTGGAACAGTGCAGTACACTACAGGTTGCTGTTAGTTGCAGATTAATCGAATCTTATTATCCTCACGCTTTTTGAAAATAAAACGGGGGGATATTGGATTCGGGTCGGCTGTCGGTTGGGCTGTCCATCCATCATGCCATCTCCTAAGCGGTTGGGCAGAAATTCACCAAACGTGGTGGTAGTTTTGATCACCACATGGCACAAAGGTGCGAGAACAGTCTCATTTTTGGCCACGCCTCTTGGGCCAGGGTCAAAAGGTCAAATAACAAAAAATGCAATTATGGGCAAATTTTTAAACATTTTACAATTAAATTTTTAATATGCAATCAACATTGGGGGACACATGAAATGTGTAATGACTTTTTGGATTTGACCCCCCCCCCCAGAGGGTGGGGACTTGGGGGGTCAAAATGGGAAAAACATGTTTTAACTTAAAATGTGATGTTAGGTCAATCCTAATGGAACTTTATGCCATCTTTCAACTTTGCTTTAGGTGGGTAGCATGAGGCTTTGCCATTGTGCGCCATCGACTTTGCTGTCGTTTTGTTCTTTAATTCCCCCTTAAGGGGCTCTCTATTTATAACATAGACGACAAGAAGAGCACTCAATAGAGCGCATACCTCCACCATGTAATGCTTGATCCACGAGAACATATCGGGCCCAATACATTTTTGAAATATCATGCTGTATCTCGTTTTTGGCCCGATCTTTCAATGGTGAAGAATCACTTTAAAATTAAATAATTATCGAATCCAGATCTGTATTCGGATCTTCACCAAAATCGAATCATTTCGTCATGATCATACACCTAATCTGACCACCAAGTTTCATCCGAATCCGTCTACAACTTTTTGAGATATTGTGCTATATATTAGTTTAGCACTATCTCTCAATGGTGAAGAATCAGTTAAAAATTAAATAAGTCTTGTATCTAGATCTGGAGTCGGATCTTCAGCAGAATTAAATCAATTGTTCTTTGTCACACACCAAACATGTCCACCAAGTTTCGTCCGAATCCGTCCACAACTCTTTGAGATATCCTGCACACAGACAGACAGACAGACAGACAGACAGACAGACAACCAGACAGAGAGGGGTGTTAACATAACCTCATTCACCTTCGGTGGTGGAGGTAATTATGGCGAAAGAATACCTTCTGTACATTGTTGGGGATGGAAGGGGCCGAAGTTTCGGAAGCCCTTCCTTTCCAATCCCCTTACATCACCTCCAGAACCACCTTCTTCTTGTCTACCCACTTCTATGACTCCCTCCCAACACTCCTTTCTTTTTAGTGTCATCCTTCTTTTTTATGTTCAGTTTAAATTTCCTGAATTTAACCCCTCACATGCATGTATGTGCACAGCCCTTGAGATATGTTACAGGAGTGAAGAACATGACAATATAATATTTTTCAAAATCATATAAAAATGGCCTCGTCATGATTATGACTTTGAACTGCACTTTACGGTTGAGTCTCACCCGTGAAGTCGACATGAAGTGATTTTAAAGGACTACCTAACTGTTTTTACTTTACTATTGGGGTTTGGATATGAATATTTATTCACCCAGACCTGTTTATTCAATTGTTTTGTTTTTAATGCCATCAGTCTCTAAGGGATCTGGATGGTTATGTATTCATATAATGCAACTCTGTGCATAAAGGTGTGACTCACTAATTGTATCAAGACTTTGAGTTGCTGCATGATGGAAATGTATTGGCACAATATAACAATTTGAAAAATGAAAAGTTAACGGAAATAACTTTGGGATTCTAGATAAAGTCCAATGCAGAACCTCCGAACCAAGCCGGGCCTTCTAGCAATTCCATCACTATTCCATCATCACCGCTCAGCCTTTATGTTTGGACCGAGCCGTGAAGTTTCGACGAAAACGGACCCAGGAAAATAGACTCTGGTGATGTCCATGTGCTGAGCTAGAATCTGGCCCTGATGGCTCATGGTGACAATAACTGGCTTCGCTTGAAATATGCCTCTCCCAATCACAGCCAGCGCCACGCTCTCATTAGGGAAGCTGGATGGGTGATTAACGTCTCGTTAGCCTCCATTAGCATGCCGTGCCCGAGCCTCGAGGAGCGAGCGGCAGATGGAATGGGAGGGAGAGAGCGACCACTGCTCTCCGTTTTATTCATACCGCCCTCTGTTTGTCCTCACAACCCCTCCAAGCTACCTTGCTGCTGCCCCCTTGGCTGAGCTATGTCTCTGGATCTTATGATGCCATTTGCTGTATTTGGCCTAAAACACAGACACACACACAAATGTGCATGGACCATCCAGCTTGTGCTACTTTTCTACATGCAGTTTGTGTCATGGCCAGGCAATTTTACTGGATTGTAACCGGATTCCTTGTGTGTCAGTAGGAACTTGTTTATTAATATTGAAGAAAGGGAAGGAAGTGTGAAAATTAGGGAAATTAAGGGAATTCTGCGGAATAATGATAATTGATGAAAAGAACAAAATCTGAGCCAAATAACTTGGTAGATCACATTTTGAAGCCAAGCGATCTTGCCATGTTCAACAGTTGTCTTTATTACACGAGCCAATTAGGATATAATTTTGGCACATTCAGATGTTTTACGAAAGAATGAATTGAAGGAATAATTGAATGAATCCTACAGTTGAACGCTTGTGTGAATGAATGGTGGAACTATGGAATCATGGAGGTGGATGGAATATGGTAAAACGGAAAATGATGTACGAACGACTAACTTGCGGTGAAATGCAATCAATTCGAAAATGAAATCCGAACGACTAACTTGAAATGAAACATGATTAACTTAAGAAACTCGTGATCAGAATGAAACGCATCGACTCAAACACAAACGACAAGAATTAAATACAGTTGGCTCAAGATTTATTTTTTTATTTTTTTTGAATAAATAACCCCAGAAACTCGAGATCGAATCAAACACATTACTTGACTGGAGAAAACCAAGATGAGAGTGCGATACAATTGATTTGAATAAAATGGTCACATGAACCATCTTCTTACCACTTGTGCTTCGTCGATCCCACATTTTACAATAGTTATAAATTAAGGAAGATAGATATTTGACCAGTGGGGCATTCTTGCACACTGCATCCAACTACTCAGGTGCATCCTACAACTTACGTGCATACATAATAAATATAACCTTTATATATTTGATGATGTGGATTGTGAGAGGGATTCATATTCAAGAGCATGAATTTGCAATGATATGCAAGCCAAAAGGCAAACTAAAAATGTTACATATCAGAATTCACTTAATCAAACAATGGCCAAAAAAAAAGAAGAAAAGGCAAGTCCAAAATTCACATATAATTTACGCACAACAATATAAATCCAAAAATGCAAAAATACATGTGACCCAAAATGCAATATAATTAAATATGCAATATTTAATGTGTATTATCATTACTAAGATTAATTAGTAATGAACAATATTTAAAACATATCAATACTTAAGCACATCATAGATCAGAGACATAGATATAGGAATCACCTGTAATTGCTTCCTTTCTAATGTATAAAGGTTTCCTTCGACAACAATTAATGATTAGAATGAGCTCTTTATTTAAAACTTTACAGGTACAGTAATTTTTTTTAATGTAACCAGAGAGTTGGTGTTAAAGCCACCCAATGCTCGCCTGTTTATACATTTATCGTTTTTAAAGGACTAGTCTAATAATATTTTTTTATAAAGCATTGCAGTGAAGTCTGATTCAAATAATTTTAAAGCAATATTTGTATTTGTATATTGTAATCAGTAAAAAATAGTGTGGTAGATAAAAACATTAGAAAGGAAATAACTTGCACCAAAAACTTTAACATTTTCACGCTCACGCTCACGCTGGGGGTATCGCTATAGCTCTCTGTTCTTCGAACAGGCGAGCTAAAAACGGCAAAAGTTATAAAATAAGAGGCAGAAGACGTGCTTGTTACCATTGCCAAGCAACCAGTTTCAATGTCAGCTCCATTGTCTTTTGTCACGTGACCTGCGGTGAGCAGAGAGAGTCTGCACTGGTTGATTTTATTCACGGATATGTTCGTTTACAGAAAGTTTCTGACGGTTTTGCGACTTTTTGTTCCCTGGGATATTGGCTTTGAGTTGCAGCATTATGCAAAATTTCAGCTTTCCACTCCACTTAGAAGGATCTAAACATTTGCATGAGTCAATGAGCGAGTCAGTCAGTGGTTATAAAGAGCTTAGATATACCCTTACAAGGAACTTCATTGCAGGAAGAGGCCATTAGGCCCATCAAACCTGTACAATAGTTGCCAAAATATCGGTGCTTTTGCTCTGTCCTTTTTAAATTCTGAGAGTCAAACAAGGAAGAGGCACGTACCATTTTTAAAGACTTTGGTATGACTCAGCTGGGGTTCAAACAACCAATCTCCCAGACTCAGAGCAGAAGCTCGAACCATTAAATCCCCGAGTTTGTTGGTTCCAATCATGCTGCTCTCGCTCGACTGCAGCGTGGGTTCCAAATTGTACAATCAGCATCAAGATAAGGGAAGCATACCTAAAGGAATGATAAGAAAATTACAGAAAATGAAGTTGCACATTGAGAATGGATGTCCATTATTTCGATGAACATCATTCCTCATTGTTATTTCCATTTATGCTCCAAATCCTCTCCTTAGTTTTACTTTTGTTTTTGCCCCCAGTCTCTCTATCCGTACTCCATCCTCCCCCACCTACTCACCCGACCTCATTTTCCGAAATTGCTCATCTCTGCTCACCGACGAGAGCAAGCAGGTAAAATCATTTTATCACCGACAGCAAGAGAAGCATAAATTGTATTGGCATGCACAGAGTGTGCTTTATCATGTTAGTTTACTCGACTCTTTACGATACACGAGAGCTTTCATAGACAAACTTCCAACTCACCCACAAACTCATTTGTTTCGCAGAAACCACTTGTACAACGAATCTTGCTTCACCACCTGCTGTTATCATGCAGGTTGATGCAAGAATGAAGTACGAGCGATTAACTTGCGGTGAAATGACATCTGGTTGAAATCTGGGAATGAAGGTTTGGGGTTAAGGAATATTCCAATATCCTTTTGATTCCGCCATGCCTGATGGGCTTGTCCTAGCTGAGGCCGAGAAGCTGGATTGAAATGACAAGCGAGTGCGGCTCCTTTATTTTCATTCAGTGCGTAAAGTTAAATTGATGTATACAATCCAGCATGTGCCATAAATCTCTTAAAAAGCAATTATAGGAAGGAACATGGTTTGCTATATATTGGGATTGCTGGGGGCCAGAGCAAGGAGGTGAGGGATTTGGGGAATGATTTGTGAGTGTGGGAAGATGGGGGTGTGGGGTTTGGGTTTAATGGTGGGAAAGGGGTGAGTGAAAAGGAGACTTTAGGGGAAGCTGCGTTTTATCATCTTCAAGTTCAGTGCATATGCTGTGGGTTAACTGAGATTGACTTGCTGGTTATTCATGTTGGTTAATCAAAGTTTAATGTGAGATGAAAATACATTACTTTTAAAGCTATATCACCCCAAATCACGAATCACCTAATGTCAAAGAGCACCGAACCATGGTTTAGGTTCAAGTATAAACACAAGGTTTTGAGTTTCTGTTGCTTGCATCCACCATCCTTGCACAAGACTCGCATGGCGAGAGTCTCATGTCGCATCTCGCATGATGAAGGCAGTTTTAACCTTTCTCCGGAACGCCTGGCCTGTGCCAGCTGTGCTTCTGGTGAATTGCTTCTTGTTATACAGGGAAAGTCATTTCCACCATTTGCAAAGCCCGGCACAGTCACTCCGTTTACACAATTTGTCTAATGGTGTTAACTTATTCATCACACACCCATCATATAAAAGCCTTGTACAGCTTCAGAATCTAAATTTGTTGAGTTGGTATGATTGCTGTCTTGTGCTAAGAAAACTGTATTTCCATTCTACAAGTTGTGAGTTCGAATCCAGATGAGAGCAGCAAGCGGTATTAATGATTTGGATGCCAAACTTTTGAAAACTGAGCGAGTCTCTGGCGATTATACCAAGATTGTGCTGGCAGGATAGTCTAGAGGTATGCACACTCGCTTCTGAGCTGTCTGTCCTTGCGTTGAATCTCAGTCCGGCTGTAAACTGTCATCCAAGTGTTTTGCAGGCTGGGCGATTCATCGATGTGTGTATGCCGTCCCACGGAGGGACGTTAAACTGGGTGTCCCATCTGTTAGCATTACCTGGTGGACGTTAAAGATCCCCACGGTGTCCTTCGTGAATAGTAGGCGAGTTATTGCCGGCACCATGAACAAATTACGAATTTCTGCTTTCGAAGCTACAGGGGGGCACTGCATCAGCAGCACAGCCATGCTCCCAACAGTGATGCAAACAGCGGCCACAGGCTGCATACGAAATTAATGAATCAGGATTGTTGGTCAAAACCCAGCTAGCTAATTAATGACCTCCAGGGAGGAGATACCATGCCCTCGGAGCAACTTGTGATGAACACTAAAACACGAGCGGAAAACAGCAGTGTCACCCAAAACCTCCTTAAAATAATTTAATATATGTGGACCCACAATAGTTACTTTCAAGGTCGTTTTTATCTCATCATGGATCTCATTCTCGACAAAATGAGTCTCCATAGAAATAATCAGAGCAGTGCATAGTTGAGTGATGAATCGCTGTGAGTGCGTTTAATCTGTAGCATTGTGCGGTTGTTGGCAAAGAATGATGCTCTTGGGTTGAGGTGAGCAACCCTAACCTCAACTAGAATTAGAATCTATCATTATGATGGAAGGATGGGGTCATCCGATACCTCCTGCCAGGGTGTTGGAGACTGCCAAAGCAGCTTTCTGGGCAAGGTAATACATTGGGTGGTTTGCCGTTGCCTACCTAGAGGTAGTAGTTTTGGTAGTATGTATTTGGAATTTTGTAAGAATGCTGGTGACAGTCTCCTCTTGGATCTTTGCGTTCCACCAGCGATCAATGCTAGCAGATGGGTCCGTAGCTTGATGACCCATCTGAGCGACGACACACGTCATGATGCAATGACCCCAGCCTTCGAAGAACCTACTGGACACTTTACAGTATGGTCGGGAATCAAACCCAGATTAAAGACTCCTCAAAGGCTCCTCAAAGCCGAATGAGCTTCGGCGTAGCATTCCTTTCGGCCAAATCATCCTGATAATGATTTTTTTTTTAAATGGATATTTGGGACGTGACTTGAACAAAAAGAATGGATGAGACAACTTATAATCATGAGTATTCAGTGAACAACTATTAGAACTAGAACGACATTCGGTAGGGAGCATACCTCCACCGAGCTGAACAGTTTACGTTTTGTATCCCACTGAGAGGCCGGATCTGGATGCAGACCTGAATCAAAATCGAATCTGCTTGTTCTTGTCACCTCACAACTCATCCACCAAGTTTTGTCATAACTCGTCCACAACTTTTTGAGATATCATGCAATACTTAGTTTTTGGTCTCTCAATGGTGAAGAATCACTTTTTTAAAATATTCTAGTATCCACATCCAGATATTCAAGAAAATCGAATCATTTCGTCGTGGTCACACACCCAACCTGCCCACAAAGTTTCATCCGAATCCGTCCACAACTCTGAGATATCCTGTTCACAGACGGACAGACAGACGGGTGAATACATATATAACCTCCGTCCACCTTCAGTGCTGGGAGGTGATAAGAAGGCACCAAAAATTATGTCCATTAAATAATGTTATAATTTTTATTAAATCTCGAATGATACATCACAAATGATAACTCTCTTATTTTTAAATTTTAGGACTTCATTCCCATATAGCAAGGTGCTTGATAAGTCTGCTTTAGCATTGTAAATACATACGAGTTTAAAGGATGGAAATTTGTTTCATGCAATCAGTTGGTTTGTAATTACAAATTTAGATTGTAGTTTTATTAATTAGCAAAGCATCTATTGAATTATCACTTACACTAATGGAAATATGTTTTTAGAGATTGTGTCTACTGCCTTTATCGGTTTGTAATTTTTTCCTTGATTCGAAACAATCCTCATAGAGTAGCTGAGATTTTAATGAATTCCCATTTTTTTTTTTAGGATTGCATGAGTAATCTTCAGGTTTTATAGTCGCATGATAACGGGTGGTTTGTAAGTAAGAGGAAAGTACCAAGAGTGTGCGGAAGAAGTCTTTCCTGTTACCTCATCTCCTCCTGGTGCTCTCGCACACGCTCGCTAAGTGGAGCGCAAAGGAGGGGTCATCGAGATCATTCTTAAGGCCGGTCGTTCAGGTTGTAAAGTGAAACACATGCACGACTCACGTTCTGATTTATGTGCCATTTCCACGTTAAAAGCAGTTTCCCCTGGCATTCCCGGAAGAAAAAACACAAACGTTTTTCCTCCAATTGTGCAAAGCGGCGCGGGAGTTATTGGGGTTGAATTAACTGGAGATCGAGGGATGTATGGAAGGAGAGAGTCAGGAGGAAAATGTTCGGTTGGCTCGAGGTATACCTACTCGCCTTGGAACCGTCGAGGCTGGGTTTGAATCCTGACCCACCTACGAACTGCCACCCTGGTGTTACGCATGCAGGGTGAGGCATCAATGTATGCGCCCACGTCACTCGGATGGACGTCAAGCCCGAGGACCCGTCTGTAGGCATTGGGCGATGCTAAACGTTAAAAGTCTAACGGTGTCTTCCTTAAAGAGATTAGTTCGGCGAGTTATCACCGGCACGCTGAACAAATTGCAACATCGCACCACCTTCAGTCGGACGTCAGGCCATGGCCAGCAGATCCGTGAAAGACTTCTGGATGAAATTTTGTGGACAGGTTGGATGTGCAACAAGGAAGAATTTATTCAATTTTGGTGAAGATCCGAATCCGGATCTGGATACGAGGATTATTTAATTTTTATAGTGATTCTTCACCATTGAGAGATTGGGCCAAAAACGATACAGTACTGAATAGCACGATATCTCAAAAATTTATTTGGCCCGATATGTTCTCGTGGATCAGGCATTACGTGGCCGAGGTACGCACTCTACCGAGTGCTCTTCTAGTTTTGTTTTGCTGAGCCAGGCTCTTATGGCAGGTTCTGGATGTACAAGAAAGTTTTTTTGTCAAAACAATTTTACAAGCCTGGAACATTATGGTACGTGGTTGGAAGCCCAGATGTTATGATCAGCACTTTTCCTTCATCGTTGTTGGATTTCATCCATGTGCTGTTTCTCCTCCAATTTCGATTCACATTATTTCCTTTTCTTTCTTTTTTTTTCTTTGAGGGTAGCCTACTTTATTGATTGCTTGTGAAAATCTTTCAACATCTGCTGGTATCCAAATATAATAACGGAGGCCTCCATGGACCAACACCAAAAAGGAATTTTGTTTACAACAACCACAAGGGATGTGCAACACCCTCTGTAGGTTAGGATAGGAAGTTGTCATTTGCTTGGGATGATGGCGATAGCTCGTCTACTCCGAATGAAAAACACCATGGGATCTTTAATGTCCACCAACTAAACTAATGCTGGTGGACACGACGCCCAGTTTAACGACCATCCGAGGGACAGCACACACATCAATGCGTCGCCCTGCCTGAGATACACCAGGTTGACAGTTTGTAGCTGGGTCGAGATTCAAACCCAGGCTAGACAGCCCAAAGGTGATTGTGCATTGTGCATACCCCCAGGCCATCCTGTCAGCTCAAACATGAAGTGGGAGAGAGAATTTGATGAGATTTAGAAAGATCACACATTATTGTTGTTGTTCCTCATCTTTCTGTTTTTGTTGTTCTAAAGCCCCTGATGTACCTTACTCTGTGATACAGAGTGCTGGGTTCGCCGAATCAGTTTCTAGGCTAGGGTCGTGTTGAGCTGTTTGCCATCCCTCTACCGGTGGGAATTTGAAATTTGTTCATGGTGCTTGTGCCAGCTCGCCTACTCTTCGCAAAAGACACCATAGGATGTTTAACGTCGTCCAACTAATGAAAGCAGCCGGGACGGCCAGTATAAAATCCATCCGAGGGACGGCACACACATTGATGAATCCCCCTGCCTGTGAAACACCAGCCGGGTGGTTTATAGCTCCCCTGAAACACTAGCAAACCCAGGCTGGACAGATTAGAGGTGAGTGTGCATACCTCTAGGCCATCGTGCCACCACTGAACAGCATCACATGACATTGAAATGATGTTCAGATTCAGACTCTTCAACAATTATTCGGGAATCAATTACCATAATCTTTCAAGTTGAGCATCCGTGCAGAAAGCGAAGATACAGGAGGCGAATAAGTTTGGAAAAGTGTTGAAAACATTCCCAGGCACAGGAGACCAGGAAACAGTATTTCGTGTGAACATGTCCCCCGCTGATCCCTTACCCCGACCTTTCATCCTTTTGGGACAGATGAATCTTTTCTTTTAAAAAAATCCCCCCTCCTTCCTCCTCTCCCCCATTCCCATTCCATCCATTTTCAGTATTTTCAACACCCATGCTCTCTTTACCTTCCAACATGCTTTTCCCCTCCTTGGTCTCCCGGTTGCCTCATATTTTCACCGAGCCTCACTTTGTGCTCTCTTAACCTCTGCTTGCACAGCACAACTCTTTTCATCACATCACCCTTGCCCCACTCCCCCCCCCCCCCCCCCCCCGTGACCATATGTCCTGCTTTATTTACTTTTCCTTAAATCTTCTAGAACCCCCTCCTATTTTATCACACGTCCTCCCGAGCCACTTTCATCCATCCATATTCAAACAACTGAATCAGCTTTTTTCTGTTTTCTCACATTTCTCGAAGTTGACATACTTCATGGAACTTCCGCCATGTTTTATGATCCACCTGACATTTCCGTACCCTTTCTCCTCCTCCATCTACCTCGGATTGTTGTTTTCACACAATATCCATCTTTCCCCGTGTCGCGGACCCACTCTCTCATTCTTCTCTCTGTTTATCCGACCATTTAATCATCCATCGTTGTCTCGTGCTATTCCGTCTTCCTTTGTTCCCCCCTTGCTCCCAAATTGCCCTCTCCCATGGCTCTACTCCGCTTTGTTTTAACACACAAGTCCTCAATCTGTTTCCAACAGACACATTTTGGTTCCTCTTTGGTAAACAATCGACTCATTCAAATATGGTGGTTTCATTGAAGACAAATTTAAACTTGTGTGTGTAACTTAACGAAAGTATTTGCCCTGTAAGAAGCTCATGGAAATTTGTACGTTTGTTTTATTTTGAAATTACCTTTTACATTTTTCTTGAACCGCCAAAAGAGGAAATTAAAAGAGGCCATTCGGCCCATCTCGTCGGTGTTGTATCATTTCGCTTCAATCCATTTTCTTTTTTCCATTTACATATTTTATACGTTAAAGATCCACATCCAATTTGCTTAATTTGTAGACGAAAAGAGTATTCGGCCAAGCTTGAGCCAGATGGCCTAATTTTAATTAAATATATTGAGTGATGTAATAACTTTATATGATGGCAGATCAGATAGTGAGTTTAACATTCTGTTTGCAGAGTGGCTTGCTGTATGATGCAGCAATGCCTGGTGCCACTGCATCGGATCGGTGGTTTTTGTGGTTGCATTTGACTGCGTTACCGGAATCAGGGGTCCAGAGGCATACCACCTCCCAGTTACTTTACCTGCCCTGGAGCTAATTACACATCGACATTTTATTATATATGAGGAACATTGTAGCCATGCGATGGACACGCTGTATGATGACGCATTACTCAATCACAATAATACGGCCACGATGGTACAACGTGGCTTCGATTGGTCGTCCTCGTGTCGGGATTACCCGTGAGAGGCATGACCCTGTCAACCAGGGGTCCTACACTAAAGCTGTATCTTACATTCTATTATTTTACTATTTGTGAACTCAAGTGGGACATTTTGACGACGAAGGACATCGTACGCCGTATGAGCATTGTGTCCTGATGGGTTACCCGACCGACCATATTCTCTACGACCTTGTAAGTGAAATTGCTCATTAGATGCCATAAATAAAGATTGAATTAGCACAGCGATAAATAACAGAATCGAATGGATTGTACTAATACCGTCGGGTGCTTCAGTGACTCACAGGTTTAAGGACTATTTTTTGACTAATTGATGATAATAAAGTCATCCATTTTGCTCAATGTTATCCACATTGAAGATGGATAAAATCAAAACAACCAATAACCCGATTAACCATGACCTATTAATCTACCCTCGCGTTCAAATCCGGTCATTCACAAACAATACAATCCCCTTTACCTTCCCTAACAATGGGCATGGCGGATGTGAGCAAGTGAGGAGTCATGTATTGATGTAGACTTGCAAAAATTTGCTGTGGGTTGAACCCCTTTTACCCCCACTATCCTCCCCGCACCCCCCTCCGGTCCCACACCTTGTGCGTTCGTAATAAGTGGATTGCTCCAAATCTTTATTCTGAGTTACCTTCACGATGCAACCCCATGTTAACTACGTACTGTGATGACCTTTTGAACAAGCGATTTGGAATCCGACCTCCACCGATCCGCTGTTTTTATCCGTTTCGGTCTTACTGTCTTTCCTCTTTCTGTCACTCTTCCACAAGCGTCGTCAATCCATCAATTAAATATGGTTGCAGTCTGCCATAAAAAAAAAACAACTCCCACAATCCATCAAATGGGAGTGCATGGGGCAGGGCACGCTAATGAATCATGCCGGTGTATGACGCAACGCACGGTATTGCGTCATCACGGATGAGGAACGTGTGGCTGCGACTTAATGTCACGACGTTAATAGTCTGTGACGTGTTTCATCACCGCTGCTCTGAGCAATCGATCAGCCTCAAATTTTGTGTTGAAATTGGAAACAATAGTCCGGGAACACAAAACGAGCCCTCCTGCATCCATCTTGTCCACCCCGCGCGTCCTCGCCGTGTCGTCGATCTTCCCCACATCCCTTATTTCTCCAAGTCTCTCTCTAGTTCATCTCTCAATCCCTGATCCTGATGTTGGTGCGTCTTTCTACGATTTCTACGATTAATTTTGTTCTGTTACTTGCTGATCCGTTCCATGTTCGAGCTCCTCCATGAGCTTCAACTTTGTATAAAAAAAACCCAAAAGTTCAAGTATGCTAAGATATTGCATTTCCCCCCCATTTTCTGATGCTCGATTTGTTTTCCAATTCATCAAGATCTACCCCCCCAAAAAAAATCACGTGTACTTGACAAAGATTACTTTTGACCTCAATGATCATCTTTGTCACCCACAAAGCACCATTGCTCGAAGGATTTGTTGTTAATAAACAACCAATGAAGTAGGTACCGTGTTAGACTCGATTTCTACAAGTTCATAACTGCCTGTTGGTCATGTGACACAACAGGCGTACACTGTAATGTCTGTGCTCCAGTTTGTAACCAACAATTTAACATTCCCATTGTTTTACCACCAATTGTACTCACCGGATCTTATTTGGTGTGACATTTTGTTCTCCATAAAACTAAACAAATACTACTTGGTTCATGGCACCAATCATTCCCACCATTTGGTATGGCTGTCTGGGGAATGATTTTTGGCCCTCGTCGTTCATCAACCAGTCGACCAGGCCTGACGTTTGATTGAAGGTGGCAGGAATTTGGAATTTGTTTAGGGGGCCGACGATGACTCTCCGACTCTTCACGGAGGACACCATGGGATCTTTAACGTCCATCCGACGGACAGCACACGCATTGATCCTTATGAAACACCAGGAGGACACTTCATCGTTGGCTCAGGATTCGAACCCAGCTTGGACAGCTCAAAGATGAGTTCACATAATCTCCAAGCTGTCCTTCCAGCCCCATCAATATCATTCAACATCATAAATAAAAGCCAAATGCGAGCATGGCATGGCTGTTCTTCAATCTGGGTTCATCAAAGTTGATTACATTTTGTTTCGATGGTCGATTCGTTTGAGTTTGGCAATCTTGCATCTCCATCAAACTCCCATGTGTACTCTTTATTATTCCAACATTATTGAGGTCTGATCAAGTGCTCGGACGAGATTATATTATGCAAAGTGCTATCCGTTGAATGGTGAGTGAAATCTCTCTCTCCAAAGGACTCTCCACCAAATGGATTTTGTGGTGTAACTTCAGGAGCAGCCTTGGTAGTTCTCAGTTTGGGCACATGGAAAATCCTTTTGGAATCATGTAATATCTGCTGTCGTCCAGAAGCTTTAGGCATAGGCTTCAAACATCTTTTTAGTGCACCTTTCCGTTTTACTGATTGACTGCCAGGACAGCCGAGAGATATGCACACTCAACTCTGAACTGTCAAGCCTGGGTTTGAATCCCGACACAGCTATAAACGGTCATCCTGGTGTTTCACATGCACAGTGATGCATGAATGTGTGCGACGTCCTTCAGATTGTACGTTGAGCTGGGCGTCCCATCTGCCAGCACTAGTTGGTGGACGTTGAAGATCTCATGTGTCTTTGGTGAAGAATTTCAGAGTTATCGCCATCACCCTGAGCAATGTCTTTCCACCTGCAGTCGAACGTCAGGCCTGGTCAGTAGGTTCGTAAAAGACTTGGGCCAGAAACATTGCCCAGATGACCCCATAAGAAGCTGGGGAGTAATTGGTGCTGTTAAAGAAGTTACTAGTAGTTGTGTTTAATTATGTTGATGTCACGTGATAAGTGATCATGCAACAGTTCTAATGCACGCAATGTCGCTCTTCGTCTTCGTTCCTTTTATAAGGGATGAGGCTGAATGATACCAAGCTTCTGCTCTGCCTTCAGCACGACGCTCCTCAACTTTCCCCTGTCCTCAGCCAACTCTCTTCACTCGCCCACCACCCCCACCTTATTGATATCCCTCCTCACAAATCATCCCATCTCAACCGTGGTCGACCTCTTTTTCTCTGACCTTGCTCCCTCAACATATCCATTTTCTTTGCCGTTCTCTCTTCCCCCATCTGCACCAACTGTCCAACCCACTTCAGCTGGCTTTTTACCAATCTCTCCCCATCATGTTTACCTGCACAACAATCTCCTCCCTCATTTCATCCATCCTCATTCTATACACCCTCTTCACTCCTGCAATCCTCCTGCCCCAGTTGTTCTCAGACCTGCAAACTCTGGTGTTGTTTCTTTGTCAGTGCCACTGTCTCCAGACCTTAAAGGTATGTCAGCATCGTACAAGACAGCAGAACTTTCCCTTTAAATTTTTAGCTTTTCTGGAATTTAAATTCCGGATAAGGTATTGTCATTGTGCACCGTCTGTCCGTCTGTCCGTCCGTATGTCCGTCCGTCTGTCTCCTATTTCAATTTCTCCGGCCAAACCGCTGGGCCAATCCGGCTGAAATTCAACAGCAACACTCCTCTCCTGAATCGTAACAGAAATTGCAAAGTTCGTTCCGATCACGTGACTTTAAGTAGGTCAAAATGGCCGACTTAGTAAATTTCTTCAAAAATCTTCTTCTCCAGATACAATAGTCAGAATGCCACCAAATTTGGGTTACACTATTAGGTCAGGATAGGGATGTTAAATTGCGGAAATCATGCTGATCATGTGACCGGAAGTGTGTCAAAATAGCCGACTTGAGTCAATTTTTGGGAAAATTGTGTAAATTCCTTCAAAAAATATTCTTCTCCAGATCCACCAGTCAGAATGCTTCCAAATGTGGATTACAACATTAGGATAGGGTCACGATGTTAAATTGTGGAGGCCATGCTGATCACATGACCAGAAGTGTGTCAAAATGGCGGTCGCGTAAATTCCTTCCGAAATCTTCTTCTCTGCACCCATCAGTCAAAATGCTACCAAATTTGGGTTGCGACAGGCTATGATAGGGATGTTAATTATATTGCAGAATTCATGCTGATCACGTGACAGGAAGTGTGACAAAATGGCGGGATTATTAAATGTTTGGGAAAAATCATGTAAATTCCTTCAAAAACCTTCCTCTCCAGACCCATCAGTCAGAATTTTACCAAATTTAGGTTTACAAGATTAGGCCAGGGCTCAGATAAGCTACAGGTCCTTTGGTCCTATTTTTCTGTCTGCCATCAATCAATCCCTCCACCCTCCTCCATGCATTCATACCTCACCTGTCCTACTCCACAGGTCTTTACAAGGAATGACAAATAAATTTTCCACAGGAGGAGGCCATTTGGCCCATTATGCCTGCGCCACACCAATATCAAATTTAATAAATCCATCAAAACCCCTTCCCTTCATGTGCAGACTTTTGGCTGCTACACTGGTACTCATTTCGCCAACCTCGGAAGGATTACAGGCTGAGTCAACCCCTCGGTGTTAATTCAGCGGAAAACAGGGCTTGAACTCAGGACCCTCACCACAAAGCCAACACCAGGTTACATGGTCTGCCTCTGAACTACCATCCCTGGTCTCTGCCCCTCTCCCCCCTCCAGATACTCAAACGTATCTATTTCTCTTCCTAATCTCCTTCCTCTCCAACCTGACATTAATTTATTTTCTCTGCTACCCAACCCACATCACCTCAGTCTACTCCATATTCATTTTCAGCCCATTCTTCTCAAATGCCTCCTTCCACTCACCCAGTACCTCCTGCATCTCCCATTTACTCTCCCCATTCAACAGCCATATCATTCACGTACAACATCCTCCCCAAAATATCTTTCATATTCACCCTCCTGATTACCTGCTCCATCACCATGATGAACATGAGTGGGCTGAGAAAGCTTCCTGCTTCAAACTGATGTTCACAATGGACTCCTCCGACATCCTAGGACCAATCAAAACTGTTCCCTTTGTTCCCTTGGACATCCCTTCCACCAACCTAACTTCTGCTTCCAGCACTCCCATCCATCCCAGTGTCACCATCACAATCTCTCTTGGGACATTGCAACAGGCCTTCTCAAGATCCACAAATCCTAATGCCATTGCACCCTGCATCTCCAATCTCCTCTCCACTAGCTGTCTCAGAGTGAACATCCCATCCGTCATCCCCCGACCCTTTCGAAACCCCTGTTGTTCTCTCTCTCTCTCTCTCTCTCTCTCTCTCTCTCTCTCTCTCTCTCTCTCTCTCTCTCTCACACACACACACATCCTCTTGTCCAGAATCGTCTCCATTACCTTCCTGACATAACGTAGGAGCGTGATGCCTCTCCACTTCCCCGGATCATGTCCATCGGCCTTTTCCCTCCATATTGGCACAATTATAGCCCTGTCCTCCAATCCTGCAAAATCGAACCCTCTCTCATACTTACATTCGAACAAACTGACTCCGACTTCTCCTGCAACAACTAGTATCTCTGTTTGCCCCTAACAATGCCTGTTGCTCTTCCCTTCTTCATCCTCTTTAACACTGTCTACACCTACACCTCCATGAACTCCACTAATTCCACTTTCCCCTCTACATAACATGGAAGTTCCAGCTCATCGATACTTCCTTCCCGGATCAACAGCTCCTTAAATATCCTTCCCATACCTTCAATACTGTCCCCTCTCTTCCATACTGTCACTCGCTTCCCGCCACCATCCTTAATCACACCCCTCCCCTTCATGTCCTTACTATCCTCGTCCCTGTCACGAGGCAGTTTATATATCATCTTCCACCATCCTCTTCTAACTTGTTGTACACCTCCTCTTCCATATCATTCCTCACCTTATTCATCGCTCTCCTTGCTGCTTTCATCTTTATACACACTACAAAGCAATATATATGCATTACAACTCAAATCATACATTCCACAACCATCATTTTATTTGAGGATTTGCATCGAAGTATGAGCACAAGCCTGCGATGGTGTGTTTAACCACGTTATTGGAGTTACAGGTAGCTAATTGACTGAGGACATGAAGAACATGGGGGTGAGCACGTTTGCCAACTCATGTAAGACAATTAGCGAAATCATGATGAGACCTTTTTTGCTTGAGGGAATTTCATTGGTGTGGGGAAACACTATCCTTGCCTCAATTTAAGTGTTATTATGTTCTGCCAGTTCACCGAGCAAATTCTGGACTCACTCGACAGGAAGATCGAGAATGGGACAAAGAAACGCCTTTTGCCTCGGAACCCCTTAAGGCTACGCGGTGGGATTTGTTGTACATTAGATTACATGTGATTTCTTGTCGGTAAGTGTGGCCTAGACAATTCATTGTATTTGTTAAAAAAAAAAAAATGCCCCCCCTTGTCCTAAAAAAAAATGCCCCTAGCCAATACTTACAGACAAACTGTGAACAGTTAATAGTTTTTATTGTCTAAAATTGTACAAACAAGTATTAATCATGTACTGCAGGAGACTGGCACACAATATGAGAGAGAGAGAGAGAGAGAGGAGAGAGAGAGAGAACGAGAGAGAGAGAGGAGAGAGAGAGAGAGAGCACGAGAGAGAGAGAGGTGCTGTTATAATTGTTATTTCAGGGAAACCGATGAAGCATGGCAGCAGAAAGATTTGGTTACAAAGCGCAGATATGCAAGAGGACAAACCACGGTGTCGAGCATGGCTAGCCAGACCCTGCATTTTGCTGAGGTCAAGACCTCGGTTTCACTGGAGAGTTTGAGCAGAGGCGAGTGGAAGGGCGGGCTGCGATTTGGGTGAATAAACACAAAAAGGCCTTTTACTTTAACTTTCACGTACTCGTGCAGTATTTCAAAGATCTGAAATGGGCTGTCTATTTATTTATGTACTCAAATAGAACCCCTACCCGCCCCCCCTCCCCCCCCCCCCACCACACCACCAATCCCTTGCCTCTGCCTATTTACTTTTCTCGATGATTCTCGCTCTCATGCTCTCTCATAACCCCCCCCCCCTTGTTTTCAATTTTTCAATTTTATTTTCTTTTTTTATCATACCCACTCTCCCCTATTATATGACTCCTATTGTATAAAATATAAAAAAGAAATTGACATTTTAAACATTCCCTTTGCTTCGAAATACAAGTTTTGCTCCTGAAATTGGATAATAAGTTACGATCTCGCTACATTTGTTAAATACCTCCGCCATCGAACTGTTAGCTCTTCTATCCACAATTCCGTGGAAAAATAATGTCGATGTAGGTTATGTTTTTCACCCATGTCTGTATGTTTGTTTGTTTGACTGTGTGTCTGTGAGCAGGATATCTCAAAAAGTTATGGATGGATTCAGATGAAACTTTGTGGACAGGTTGCGTGTGTAACAAGGACGAATTGATGAGATTTTGATGAAGATCTGGATCCAGAAACTAGAATATTTTTTTTATTTTTAAGTTATTCTTCACCATTGAATGATGGAACCAAAAACGGTATTCAGCACGATATTTCATAACGTGGATGGAGTTGGACAAAATTTGGTGGACATGTTGGGTGTGTGAGAGGACGAATTGACGAGATTTTGGTGAAGAACCGAATCCGGATTGGAGATTTTTTTAGTGATTCTTCACCATTCAGAGATGGGGCCAAAAACTATATACAGCAAGATATCTCAAAACGGTATGGACGAGTTTTGATGAAACTTGGTGGATGAGTTGGGTGGACGACAAGAACAAGCCAATTCGATTTTGATTCAGGTCCAGATGGAGATCTGGCCTATTAGTGGGATACAAAACGTTAACTGTTCAGCCTGACTGAGGTATGCACTCTACCGAGTGCTGTTATACTTCCAGATGTGTTCAGCTTGTTGTCTCATCTGCTAGCACTTGTTGTGGGATAAGGTGCTTGATGGATTTATTATACCATTACTTAGTGGAAATTAAGATCCCCCAGTGTGTTGCGTGAAGAGTAAGTGAGTTATTGCGAGGACCCTGGACAAATGACAAATCCCCAGACAAATCCCCCATGTGATGTACAGGGTCCACCAACAACCTCCTTCTGGTGAAACCACCTCAATTCTGGATCACAGCTGCTCACCTCCACTCATTTCTTTCTCTTTTTTTTCCAACTAGTGGAATCAATTTCCACATCCTCTTCAATGTCATTCTTCCCTCCAGGTCTTCAAGGCTGTTCACCACCATCTCAGACCATCACCAATGCAACACCATGATCTTCTCTACCCTCATTAACCCCATCAAAATTCCTCCTCCTTCCAATTTTCCAGTTTTCCCTCCGTGGAGTCTCCTTCTGTATCCATCCTCAGTTTCCATTTTGTCCACCCTGTGCATGTGTGTTTTGCATCCTGTTTTTCTCTGTTACGTCCTGATCTGTTCAGTGGACTTGCTCTTCCATGAGCCTTGACTATGTAAACAAAAAAAAATACATAAAATATCCATGTTGACTGCTTTTGATGTTTACATGTGGTACATGCTTGGAAGCTTCAGTGGTGCATGTTTCTTTCTGCGTTGTCGCTGATGATTCACCAACAAGCAATGAAACCAGTCCCGCAGCTGAGTGGGTGTGTGGCATTGGAATTCTCATGTGTGTACTATTTGTGAATGTCTTTACAGCTGTGGAGGAATTCTGGGAAGGGTTTGAAACAGCAAAGGGCTTACCTTGGTAGCCTTTCATGGTTGCTTTATGCAGCTTCTTTGGCTAGAAGAGCATGGGAGGAGTCGATATATAATCCGAGCCACTTGGGTTCAATTGTTTAGGTGGGAGCTAATTGGTTGTTTGGTTGTTTCCTCCATTCACAGGTGAGAGATGTGCGTGTCTTTGTTTTTCATATATACACACCTACTCACATCTTTAGGCGTGTCGTGCTTCAGGTAACGACCCAAAGCCAGCTGTCCCAAGTGAATTTAGGTGATGTGATAAACAATTAATATTCTCATCTAAATGTGGAGAAAGGTCTGTTAACTGCTGTGGGGAAGAGTCAAGCGATTTTTCAGGTGTGATGCCTTCATCAAAAGACTAATGACTCATGATGCAGGACTCTCTCTCTTGGTTTGAAGAATGGCTTGTTCCCGAAATGTCACTTCACCTACTCTTCCACGGCGGTCAGCGTACCGCTCCCAACATCCGGTTGAGAAAATTCATTGTGAGAATTTGAAGCTTTGATGTGTTCAATTTCCAGATGACTTATTTTATCCTCTCCATCAGACCGGGGGTCAGTTACATTTGTGATTTAAATTCAGCTCACAGTCCTGCTCGCATTGTTATTTTACAATGCATCACTGTAATTGACCCCAGGTTGTTTGCTGTCAAAAATCCCGAGAAATCAGACCTCAACAACAGGACCTTTTCCAAAGTCTGGCACATCATCATTCCTCTCCATGGAAACAACTGATGTTCATAGCACTTGCATGCCGTCAGTAGTTGTACCTGTCCCGTGCTCACCTGGGCCTACTCGGGCAATTATTTCACATCAACACCGCACAGGCAGTGTAGTTATTCTGGAGAATCTCCTTTGGCTCGTTGCATCTTGTATTTTCTGGAAGAGTAGTTTCATGGTTGGATTTGGCTTGAGATTTGAGAATGAAATATTTTTTTAATTTGTCCCATATTCATGGATGTCGAGCTATCAGTGTGTGTATTCACCCATTCCTGAATCTAGTGTGGCCTTTCTCACTTCCCTGTGCTCACATACGTCCCTCTGTTAAAGTTAAAGCCATCATGGTTTGGCTTGCAGCTTTAAGATTAAATGCTTTATCATCATTTTGAGGTGTGTGTTTGTGTGTGTGTGTGTGTGTGTGTGTTTAAATCATTATTTTATGTGCTTTTTCACATTGTACCCTGTAGACTCACTAATCAATCACATTCCCCTTCTCCATAATTGCCCCAACCATCTGCTGTCCCCTATAACCCCCAAAACCCATTCCCCATGTGATGTGCAGTTTCACAGAGGGCTGCTGAAGCATGACTCAGCATACCGATCTTAAGCCAACATACCATACTCTTCTGTTTTCTTGCCCTTCCTGGCTCAAGGAATGCATATTTTCTTTGCATCCCTTGGTCCTGTAGGCTTGGTTAATATCGTAATTATGCCTGCCAGTGCTCCTGCTTTTCCGGATACCATGTCTGGTTTGTGCTTGTACTCCGTGTTAAAACTATGTAGGCACCAAGGCTTGGTGCTGGAGAGATGGGGGTGTTGAGCAGTCTTCAGGAAGAAAATGATTATAAATAAGAACTGGGAGGATAGCATGTTATCTCTTGGCTGTCTTTTCGGCCTGTTCAATTCCTGGCAAAACTGAATTCGACAAAAATCACTGCCCTAGTGTAATGTAGGGACAGCACGAGTGCTGCATCATGAAGTATGCTGTACTTTGGAGAGGGTTTTTTTTATTTTACTGTGATCTCAGGATCGTGTAGGAGCTTTTACACTTATCACATCACATGTTGGAGGACATTAGGAAGTAGTGCACCTTTAATTATGAGGATATTTGTAGACAATGGACAAATTAACACGGTATATGGACAAAGCCTAAAATCCTGAGCTATGCACTCAACATGCCAATCTGCAGGTTAAGCCAGATAAAATAGATCTTATTTTGCAGAATGGACTGTGGTATGTATTCTGCAAAAGGAGATCTTATATCACACATCAGTAACCTGTCCAAAGGTGCCAAAGGTGTCCTTCTGCCCTCGACTTCTGTTTGTATGTCTTTGTGTTGGGGGACTTGTAATATAAGCTGGAAATAAATAAATAATATGTAAGAAAAAAAATAAAAATAATAAAATGTCATGACGCAGATACATCAAAGCAATGTCTCTACAACCATGAAATCCATAAAGGGACGGGCAGTGATTGCGAATGAGGGACAGATTGGTTGGTTTTTGGAATTTCAGGAGAAAGATATTTATTATGTATCTATGGGGAGTAATTTGAAACTATAAAAGGTTGAGAAAGAATAAATTACAAGGCATTGTCATGGATGACCACCCAAAGTGTGGATGGATAAGGATAGAGAAGGGAAAGAATGCTTGGAAGAGATGAGAGTAAAGGGGTGTGGGTGGGGGTGGGGGGCTTATGCAGGTGGCAGGAAGTTATAAATTTATATTTCATATTTACTTTTTGGGGAGGAATCAGAAACTCCATTCTATGTATGTAATTAATTGATGGCTCCTCAAAGCTTTTCCATCCACAGCCATACAACACACACACACACACGCACGCACGCACAGATCGGTACCTTCCCAGTGACGGAGAAAGCTGAAATTTTGCGTGCTGCTGGACATTGAAGCCAACACACCAGGAAAAAAAAATCACAGAACCATCGGAAAACATCTGTAAATGAGAACAAATAAATGAAAAATCAAATGCAGGTTAACGCCCAAGACAATGGGAAACACATTTCATTATTGCTTACAACGTGTAATCATACCACGCGAATATGTGTGTGTGTTGTATAATATATATATATAATATATATATAATATATATATATATATATATATATGTGTGTATGTATATATATTTATATATATATATATATATATATATATATATATATATATAATATATATATATCATACACACACATATATTATATATATATATATACATACATACACACACACATATATATTATATATATAATATATATAATATATATTGTGTGTATGTAATATATTATATATATATAATTATATATTATATAATATATATATATATATATATACATACACACATATATATATATATATATATATATATATATATACATACATACACACACACATATATATATATATTTGTTACGGCTCTGGAAATTCGCAAACACCATAGAGGTCCCGTAGGTGAGATATATTTCTTAAGTACATGTGTAGTTAGCCCAAACCCATTGTATAGAGGGAATTAATGTGATTCATTCGGGCTGCGATCCTTTTGAGTTAGGCGTTTTTCTGTTCTACCTTTGTTTTGAGCCACCCACGCCAACAACAACAACAACGCCAGCAGCAAAAACCTACCTTCACCACTCGCTACCGCAAACCTCACATCACCGCCATACCAAACAGCACCATGGCCATCGGACACCGGCCGAAAACCTCCACCACCTTCTCCTACGGCCATTCCCGCACCACCTGTGGGCGCGAGCGTCGAGCTGTCTTCAGCGAGACACGCGAGACGCGAGTGCAGATGGCGGGGTTTTCTGAGGAGAATTCGGATCAGGAATGATGCACGCCCACATCTGATCCACCCAATCAGGAAGCGCGGGCGGCTAGGCCCCGCCTCCAGACGCGCCTGACGAAAATCGGCATATGCAAATTTGAGGATCAGGAATGATACACGCCCCTTTTTCCCCGTCCAATCGGCGAGCGTGGCTCCGCCCCTGAGGTCGTTTGGATCCGATAATTTGCATTTGGTGGGTTCCCGAGGCGAAAAAAGGCGAGCTCAGTGAGGAGCTCCAGCAGTATCGTGGAGAGATCGTGAGGAGTATCGAGGAGTGTCGGTGGAGCAGCCAGTTGAGCAGTATCGTGGGGCGAAGCCAGTAGAGCAGGATCGTGAGCAGTATCGGTGAACAGAGATCGGCGAGGCGAGATCGGTGGGGCAGGCGGCTGCGGAGGCGAACGGCTGAGGTGGACCTGGAGGCTCGCGTCGCGGGATTCGAGCGAGCCAGCCATACTCCCTCCCCAGAGCATCAACAATTCCCCCCTTTTCCCCGCGCTGAGAGAGTGCGACAAGGGGGCCCCGTTCCCCACACCAGCAGGTGCCCACGGAACCGCCGTGCAGCGACATTCTGCGGCTCGCCACGAGGCGCGGTAGGACCCTTCGGTCTCGTGGGCCTGGCCGCTCATCCAGGTTCCACGCGCATTAGGCCCACGGGCCCAGTCTGACTCCCTTGCCTGTGAGGGGGTCTTTTCTTTGCTTCGGTGTGAATGCGTGTTGTGGCGCCGTGTCTTGTAAGGTAGTAACTGTATAAGTGGTCCGTGTGTCGTGTAGTCGGTTTTAACTTCTCTTATATGTGCATTTCTTTTGTTCTGTGTGATATAGGTGCAATCGTTAATTGTGATGTAAATACATGCTGTTTGCTATACGTGTGCTATATGTGTGCTCCGCGTGCCGCGGAATAAATGTGCATTGTGTGAACTGTTTTCCCGTTTCGCTTCGTCTTTTCTTAATTGAACCTCCATCCTGCTTCACGTAAAGGGTTCGTAGTGGGTGCAAAACGCCGGTAAATAATCTGAACCGTCGAGGTCGACGATAACACCGCTCGGTTATCCCGATAGTACGGAACGGCCCGCCCCAGCGGCCGTGTCCGGATCGACCTGCGGCGAGGTACGATCGCCCGGTTTACCATCCGCGTGGGTACTTAGGTAGGTCGAATTTGGCGAACAACCCTATCCTACGCGGGTGGCCGATTGGCACGAATTGTGGTGAGGTCGAAAGGCCACCCGTGACTGGATCCCGGCGTTAGCCGGAGGGTCACGACTGAATTGTCCGTCCGTGGGCGAGGCGGTCGCGGTTCGAGTCGCGTGGCCGATCGCACGCCGACGGGCGCGAATTCGCAACACTGGTGTACAGGAGTGTGATTCAAATCCCTCCCGTCTCCAAGCTAAATTCATAGGGAATCGGTTCAGGAGGAGCGACCCCGATTCCTCTAAATTACGAGCAATTCTAAATTAACCCTTACGTGGAATAAGATGGCGTCTCAAGGCGAGCGGGAGCCGGGGTAATAGAAATGTATGTGTGTAGTAGTGTAGGATCCATGGCCCAGGTCGGTTCTTTTTATAATTATAACCCACCACTAACTGTGGACAGTGGGAGCGGCTTGAGCACGAACTTTGCCGGCAAACTGGGTCGCATAATGGCGGCGCGATCGCACCTCAGCGCAGCACGGAGCGAGCGGCTAATTATGGCTCGGCGAATGGCGCAACGAATGGCACGACACGGGCGTCGACTCTCAACCACCAATTCGGCCCGAGTGGGCGAGAATCATGGAAATGGCCAAGAGTATAGATAAACGTGGAAGGAAGAATGGAAAAGAGGTGTAGAGATGAGAAAGGAATTGGAAAAGAAAGCTTCTGAGTTACAAAACGAGCTGAAGATGTTGAGAGAGGAAAGAACGAGAACGGGAATGAAACGTTAAGGAACCACACTGTACAAATCGAACAGCTGGAAGCGAAGGCCAGATTAAAGAATGAGATGCAAGAAAGAGTAATGATGGAAGAACGAATGAGACAGAAGAAGGAAATCGATCAATGGAAGGAAACCACGAGATTGCAGAATGAGGAACAAGAAAGAGTCCTGAAAGAACAAAGATTACGACAGGAGAACGAAGTCAGCCAACTGAAAGAAATAACGAGATTACAGAATGAGGAACAAGAGAGACAGTGGAATAGAAAACTGAAAGAGTATGAATTTGAAATTGAACGACAAAAGAAAAATAAGTTGGAATACGAGGAGAAGTTGAAGGAGCAACGAATGAAGCAGGAAGGAGAAATGAGGAGATTGGAGAGGGAAGAACGAGAGGACAATGGGATAGAAAAAAAAAGAACATGAAGCTGAGGTTGACCAATTGAAAGAAAAGGCGAGTCTGGAGTGTGAGGAGATAGACAAAGAACAGCGAATGAAACACAGGAGGAAATGGGCCAATTGAAAGAAACGATGAGATTGGAAAATGAGGAGCATGAGGAAGAGTGGGAGAGAAAACAAAAACAAAACGAGTTTGAAATTAATGAACTGAAGGGGTAGAAGTATTGCCAGAGACACAGGAGATAAGACACGAGGTGAAAGGAATTGGGAGGGAGAGAAAGAACAATTAAGACGGAAAGCAAGGATGAGGTACGCGGAGATCCTGAAAGAGCAAGGAGTGAAACAGAGGGAAGGACGGGAGCGACTTAAGGAGAAAGCAAGGTTGACCTACGTAAAGATAAGGGAAAGACGCCAGAAAGAAGCAGAGTCTAATAGACACGAGGAGACAACAGAAACTAATAAATGTATAAGACACGAGGTGAAAGGAATTGGGAGGGAGAGAAAAGAACAATTAAGACGGAAGCAAGGATGAGGTACGCGGAGATCTTGAAAGAGCAAGGAGTGAAACGGAGGGAAGGACGGGAGCGACTTAAGGAGAAAGCAAGGTTGACCTACGTAAAGATAAGGAAAGACGCCAGAAAGAAGCAGAGTCTAATGACACGAGGAGACAACAAAAACTAAACAATGTACAGAGACGCGGGAGTAGAGAAAATAGAGGAGAGACTGCATGATAATGACGGGGTTAAAGGAACAGAACACACACACACAGAGGTGTGGAGTATAATGGGGGTGAGCTCGCGGAGCGTGTGGAGACCCGGTGTGAGCAGCTGGATGGCTGCCTCCAGGAACGAGGGGAGGGAGTTTGCCCCTTGAAGCGAGTCACGACCAGGTGGGTTCGGTCGTACCAAGCGGAGTTGAAGGACGAGTGCTGTGGATAGGTGCAGTGCAGCTTGGGGGTATAGAGGCCCGGGAACCCTTGTGGGGACACGAATCCCCAGTGTGGTTGTCCCGGTGTGTGTGGTGCAAGGTGTGAGTGCGCCCCGTGTGTGGATGAGACCCCAGGTGTGAGTGCGACCCCGTGTGTGAGTGGTGTGGTGGCATGTGTGCCGGAGTGCGTGCTTCCCAGCGTGCCGTGTGTGGAGGGAACCACGGGTGCGGGTGAAAGACCACGGGAGGGTGTAGCGGCGTGTGCGCCAGAAACGGCACGCGTGTGCGAAGCACTGTGTGTGAGAATGCTGTATGTGAGGGAGACAGTGTGTGTTAGGTCGCGGTGTGTAAGGGAGATGTCGGGCATGCGCGAGCATGCAGCCGCGTCTCCTGGTATGGAAGTGAGTGTGATGGAGTGGAGTCTGTGCGTCGTGACACGCAGGTGTGCGTGGGTGGAACGGAGACGACGGCGACAGAGGACAAAAGCCGGGTAGCGGCTGTAGCTGTATTGGGGACCGTGCCGGGTTCACCCAGCAGCGAGCGCGAGGTCCGTGCTGTGCAGCGCACGAGACCCCCACGTGCTCGCTTGCGGGAGTGAAGCCCGGTCCGGAAACGCCAGCGGTGGATTTGCCGATCCCGCGGACGGACAAAGTTTAGGCAGGTACGGATTTGGACCGGATGGGTTCTCCACGCGAGCGTGTGTTAGGCTCCAACGGGCGGAGCACATGTGTTCGCGTGGGGAGCCCCTCGGAGTGCGAGGGTTGCTTTTGGGGGTGCGCAGGGTGACGTCATGGCTGCACGTGGGGTTGGAATCCGGCAGGAGGGTGAATCCTGCCGGATGGTACCGTCCAAGAGGGACGAGGTGCACGTGCAGCTGCATGACGTCACGGGCAAGGTGCAAAGTGCGCGAGCTGCGAGTTGCCGCGCTGGTGCTGCGCGTAATTGGCAATACAAAATTTACAAAAGCAGGCCTCGCTTTCGGGTGAACAGGATTCCCTGGGCAAGGGGTGGAAGACCCCCTTGGTCTGGGCACAGGATAACACTAGTTAGGGGAAGGGTTAGCTTAGCTAGACCGGCTCCATGGGCAGGGGTAAGTCCTCATGGAGTCCGTGGATGGATTAGTTAGAGGGATGTTAGTCAGATTTAGGTTGGAAAATTGATTTTTATGACATTTTGGAGACAGTGACAGACTGTGGATGTGTAGTGGGGACGTAGCTTAGCTACGTAGTGTTAAAAGGAACGTGCTATAGTGTAAGGGACGACGTGGGAGCACGAGTGAGTTAGGGGATGTAGATGGAAGGATGGCAGAATTCAGCGATGTGAGTTGTGTGGAGACATGTTGAGTGAGTGAGGCCAGCGGGTCTGTGTGTGTGGAGCGAATGTGGAATGCATGGTGCGATGA
>CM068959.1:94071240-94077584 GCA_035128595.1 Eptatretus atami
CAAAATTGGTCCTTCAGTATTAATATATAGATGGTACTAATGGAAAGCTAATAATCAATTTACTTGGAACAAAAATTTGTGTCCATTTAATCATAAAAATGCCGGGTTTTGAAAGCCCTTCTTTCCACCATTGAAGAAGTCTTTCCACCATTCCACTACGGAAACATTTTTACTACTCTATGACAGCAGGAACTCTTTCGAATAAAGTGTGATGGACACAGAAGGAACGCAAAAAATTACAGGTAGTTATACTTCTCGAAGTAATGGGAAATACATATAGATACAGGGAAGGAGAACACAAACAACAACATCAACCATAGCCAGAGTGAAAGCAGCAACAACGAGAAGGGTACTTGGTAGAGCGCATACCTCCACCACGTAATGCCTGATCCACAAGTACATATCGGGCACAATACATTTTTGAGATATCATGCTGTATATCATTTTTGGCCCGATCTCTCAACGGTGAAGAATCACTTTAAAATTAAATAATTCCGGTATCCAGATCCGGAATCAGATATTCACCAAAGTCAAATCAATTTGTCGAGGTCACAATCCAACATGTCCACCAAATTTCATCCGGATTGGTCCACAACTTTTTGAGATATCCTGCACACAAACAGAGAGACAGACAAACAAACAAACAAACAGACAGATGGGTGAAAACATAATCTCCTCCACCTTTGGTGGCGGAGGTAACAACAGCTAGAACTGCACTCGGTGGAGCACATACCTCCATCAGGCTGAACAGTTTATGTTTTGTATAATCGCCGTGTTCTTCTGACTGAACCAACTCATCCACAAAGTTTTGTCATAATCCGTCCACAACTTTTTGAAATATCATGCTATCTATCGTTTTTGGCCCCACCTCTCAATTATAAAGAATCACTTTGAAAATTTAAAAAAAAAATCATAGTATGCGGTTTCAGATGTTCACCAATATCTACTCAATTTGTCCTTGGCACACACCTCACCTGTCCACCAAGTTTTGTCCCAATCCGTCTATAACTTTTTGAGATATCCTTCTCACAGACAGACAGACGGACAAACAGAGTGAAAACATAACCTCTGTCTACCTTTGGTTGTAGAGATGATTACGTGTAATTAAAAAAAAATCCTTTTTTTCACGTGTTTTCCTTCATTTTACATCCTCATTGAGACTTATAGATGGACAGGCAATATGTTTGTGAAGTGCAACATGCAGTTTTGATTAAACCCTTCAGCGACGTGACAGGTATGCACAGTTATTGTTACATTAAGGAGTTTCTTCAGTTTTGGGACAGCCTGTAGCTTATGTTGCCTGTAGCCTGTAGCATAAGCCTGTAGCTTATGTGCATGTTGTCACTGGCTGGTGAGAATCTGGCTGGTAGTAGCCCCGACAATGTGTATGCGCGTGTGTACGTGTGCACGCGTGCGTGCATCGGCATGTGTTTGTTTGCCGATAGAGGTAGGTAGGGTTCTGCAATTTGTTGGTATCTTGCTCATAGCTGATGCCTTTTCTGAGACCAAAAATTGCTCCCCGCAGTTAATCGTTCTTACAATGGGGGCAACACTGTCATTAGTGACCACAAAGATCGTTCTAGGTTCCAGGTGTGTAATATGTACTGACGAGAAGCGACTGAAAGTATCTTTTAAGACTCGACCACCTCCAAATTCCGACGAAAACTTCAAAGAAATATAATCGTATTGCCCCACATACTTGCAGTACAAATAGTTGGCCAGGTGCAATCGTTGATTGGACAGGTAGAATGCAAAACCTACCCGTCCTGTATACAAGCTGGGAAAAAAAAGTTAATGTTGAGCTCTGGTCCATGCACAGGACGTCATGATAGGATGAAATTGGACGTGATTAGACAACTGTAGGCTTTCACACAGGCCAGGCCTTTCATGAGTATTTGGCATTGAACAGCACAAAAATAGCACAGAACAGGTGTGTTGTGATGAAGTTGGAGAACGTCTTTGGAAAACACCCATTGGAGTCTTTGGACAACACCAACCTTGATGGAATGCTGCAAGTTTGTTTCACCTTAGGCTGGACTTGTATCCCCCTGTTATTTTTTTTTTTTTACTTTTGTGAAGCATCAGGTCAATCAGGAGGATTCATTTGACATCCAAGAAAACTTCGGCCTTGATGTCACTTGCTTAGGTTTTGGTGCAAATGATTTTGGGTCGTGCGAATTAATTGTGCTTTTTGATTTCAGGATCCCATTGGGAAATCCACATTTCATCACCCGTTACTATATGAGTGGAATTGTCACCTGGTTCTTCGTTGAACAATTTTAGAAGCTCACCTTTGCTGGCAACGCCATTGGAAGAGAATGTAGAAGTGGCATGTGAATGGGAAAGAGGAAAGTATCTTGAATTGGAGGCAGGGTGACGAGAGAAGGATGGCATGTTTATTGCTAACCGTTTGAGATGCGGCACAGAGGATATGCAGGGAAGTTCTTTCACACCTTTCTGTCATGGAATGGGTGACGAGGAAAAGTGCGGTGAGAATGTGGCCAGCATTCGGTGAGTGCATCATCATGGATTTGGACCGGAGCTCTGTTCGGCACTTCCGACACAACAATAAGCCGGGGGCTGGTGGGACCTACCTTGCTCCCCCCCCCCCGCGACAATTTTTCACTGATACCACAGTGTTCATATATATCCCAAGTATCAGAAAAAAGATGTTCCCAGAAAAAGAACTCATTTGCACTGTGCTTTATTAAGCTGTTACCATGGCAACCAATCAAAAATAGACGAATCACACAAAGATCGGCAAAATGTCAATATCTCCGTCAAATATAAAAATAAAATCACAAAATTGGTGTCAAATTAAAGCTTATACATTTAGGTATTAAAATATAATTTGTTTATGCTAATTAGCTAATTTGCATATTAATTAAATTTGACTTAAAGACAATAATTCCCACAAAAATGCAATAATTTCCATTTTGTTTCCTTGTAATTACCACACATGTCAGTTTTTTTGTCCAAAAAACATTACTTAAGTCAGTTCAGTGTTGCCAGATACAAGCCAGGTTGGCAAAAAATATATTAAAATTTTTTGAATTTTTTTAACTCGGCTAATTAGCATAAAATACAAAGCACAATGAATCGTTCGAAAATCATGCGAAATCAGATTAATCAATAGAATTAATTACCTGGGCCTGATGTAATACATAACTGCGACTTATGATGTCTGTTGGTGTTTAGGGAAACATAACTATTTTCTGTTTGAGTAAAAGTAGTGGAAATAATTTTAAATGCATTGATATGCTAATTAGGATGCCATTATGGAAATTCTCATTTTCGTAAATATCTCAACTTCTGGTACATGGAAATTTGGAAATGAGGAATTTACACATATATTTGGAGGGTCAAGGAATAAGGTGAACATATTTCCTTTGTTGTCCGAGATGTAGAATAATGTTTGGATTCCTTAATTACATGCAAAAATGGAAACAGCTTAATAAAGCATAGTGCAAATGAGTTATTTTTCTGGGAACATCTTTTTTCTGATACTTGGGATATATATGAACACTGTGGTATCAGTGAAAAATTGTCGCGGGGGGGGGGGGTGCAAGGTAAGGTCCCACTGGCCCCCGGCCTACAAGCGTTTGTAAAACATGGGGAAAAGTGTCCGTTGAAATCAAACGTGGGAAAATGTGTACAACTTTGAAAAACCCTGAATGTCGGACGACAGAAAGCCCCACCTTGGACAAAATATTGATGGGTTTTTTTGTCCTGTATTTTTTTTTGACAGCACTGTTGAATTTGGGAAAGTTTGCTTGCAGTGTGTAGGGAAAAGGAAGATACGTCTACTCATGTGAACATGCTCCATTTTGACATGTTCACACAAAAGTATCTGACAAAATCTGGACAGGTAGTGACAAGTTATGACAGAATAGACCTTCTATTCCACTACCACCATGCAAGACTTCACTTCAGATGTATATACATATATTTTTCATGAACTATCAGGTTTTGATTTAGACTCGTGCTACTAAGGAATATCCTGACATCCCAAACCTTTGGGACATGAGTGAAAACAAGATGAGTCTGCCAATCTGACATCCGAATGTACTGAGAAGGATATTCTACCTCAATAATTTGTAAGTACCACATGAGAATCTCTGCCGAGGGGTGATCCAGGCGAATCTAAATGAGATTAGGATGATGGATTCGATATTCACAATGTGGTGGATATGAGGTTGAAGAAGGTGATGGATGACCGGATGTGTTTCTGGTTGGCACATGATCCTGGAATTATGAGATATGATATGCAGATCAATTTGTTCGTTATTGAATTCATAAGTTGAAATAAGTGAGAGAACATGGAACAAGAATTGTAATAATATAATCGGAATAATTGAAATTCAATCAACAGTAAAGCATGAACTCTTTGTGGTTGCATCCTACCTGCCAGCATTTTTTTTCCCCACCTGTCACATGCAACTGTTTATAAAGAATAATGTTTGTGAACACCTCCCTGAAACATCTGTATAAATGTAACATTGTTTTTTGGTGAAAGCTACTCAAGGTTTCTGGGTTGTACACAGTAAGTACTGTAGTTGGTAATCACACTGGCTCCATCGTGCCGATTCCCCCAAAATTGCCGATATCGGCCAAGCGTGCGTGTGTGTGTGTGTGCGTTGTGTGTGTGTGTGTGTGTGTGCGTGTGTATGTGTGTTGTGTGTGTGTGTGTGTTTGTTCAGGAAGCATAACATATTTTCTCTGCTAACTTCTCTACCCCCATCTCTCTCTGTCTCTCTGTCTCCAGTCTCCTGTCTCTGTCTCTGGACATATCCAGACGGTGGTTTTGTCTGGAAGGTGTTTGTCTCCAGATGTGTCTGGGCAAGATTTGTCTCCGGACATGTCCGAGCGTTGTTTGTCTCCAGACAGCTTGGCTCCGGACGTGTCCGGGTGGTATTTATGTCTGGACGGGAGTTTGTCCAGACTCCCTATCTGGAGTTTGTGAAGCCTCCTTCTATAGACAGGAGTTTGTCTCCGGACAGGAGTGATATTTATAGTATGACCGGTAGAAAATGGATTTCAGACATTTTGTTTCCATCTTCACGGTTATTCTATGCAGAATCATTTTGATGAAACAGTATGAATCGTAATTTATGCTCCACTACACGTCTGCCTTCCCTTCCTCTCACCCCACCCTGTTTTCCCTTCCCCCACCCTCCTCGCTCCCCTCCCTCCTCTCTCCTTTCTCATCCACCTCTTCAGTCTCCCCCACTCCTCCTCCCTCTCTCCCTCTTCCCCCCTCTTTTTCTCCCTCCCCTCTTTAGTATTACCGTCAGTGAAGCGACAGGTCGTATTTGCTTGTATTTAACAAGGCAATTCTATGTATGTGTGTATGTGTGTACGTCTGAGAATCATAAAAAAAACACAGAACTGCCTCGATCTCCACCAAATTTTGCATATGTGTTGGTAGTACCCAGGATCATGTCAGGGGCACAACCCCCCTTCCATCCCCCTGCGAGGAGGTGAAACCACTTACGATTCTCACCTGTACATGTGCCACAGTGTAAGTGGTTTACTGGAGACAGGGTGGATTATTATCCACAGGACAAAATACATTTGCCCCACCACGATCCCACCGCACCTCTTCCCCCCATCCCTCAAAAGGGAGCGGGTTTTTCCAGTGTTGCCAGAATACCCATAAAGGTGAACCACGTGACTTTTACATGACAACAATGATGCTTACCCATCTTTTCCTGAAGGCCAAAAATGATGTCTGATGAAAAAAACATGTTATGCAATGTGGTTTTGGGTTATCCAAACGTGATAAATAATATAATTTGCACTAATATGTAATTGTAATGTTTTTCATTAAAGTCCTGACAATATGACGTCATTGTGTTGTCACATTGGCGACAAACACTTTAGAATAGGCAAAAGTTGTTTTTCTTATTTCATAACCTTTCCAAATTGATAAGAAGTCTGTTGTCGTTCAAATCATGACAAGCACAACTATAAAGCATCTCAAAACACAAAGCCCATCTGTGTCCGCTTTGTACTCAAACTAAACTTGACGAAAATAACAGTAAAACAAAATTGTACATTTTATACATTTGTGTTCCCCATATTCTCATAATAAAGGTTTGTTGAAGATTTGATGACAAAAGCTCAAATGGTAAAAATGTTATGGCCTGGACAGACACACTGGAGCTCAATGGTAAGTAAATAAAGAAACATGGAAGTGATTAAAAACAAACAAATAGCCATCTCACATATCACATGCTGCAAACAGGTCAATAAGGTCGATTTGTACTTACTGTTCTGTTCTTGCGTATGGCAGCTTGGCTGCCAGGTAGCTATCATTTCTTGTAAGTGCAGCTGTGCCTCTG
>CM068959.1:94083807-94108530 GCA_035128595.1 Eptatretus atami
TCTATATATCTATATATCTATATATCTATATGAAGACCACAAGGGGAAAACCAGAGATGTCAGGATAAGTTAATTTTGAAGACTGAAAAACAAAGTTTCAAGACTTTGGTGGACTGTTTAATAACTGTCATATAGATTTCTTTTCCAGAAAAGAAGAGTGATCATTGGCCGATCAAATAAGCATGTAGCATTTGCCAAGCTTCTGTGTTATTTAATTTAAGACAAAGAACGAATCAATGTTGCAAACTGACATCACTGGTTATTCCCTTGTTTAATAATGCCATGCAATTTTAACCAGGATGTGTAGCAAATTCATGCTTGTTGGTTATTAGCATACATTACATGACTTGGTGAATCACAGATTATTTTTTTCAACATTAAACGGTCAATGTTTTTTTTTTTGGTTGTTTCAACGCCATACTCAAGGTATTCGCTTATATGACGACGGATTCTCCATTTCTTACTCCGTACTACTTAATATGATAGAAAACCGGGAGGAAACCAAGGATAAACCACCCCCCGCGATAGCCGGTCACCTCATGTGACTCCCTCATATACCTAAAGCAGGTTGATGGCGGTGGGTACATCGAATGAGGATGGGTACTCAGACGCGCTAACCATTAAGCCATGGCGTGGGTCCCATAAAAGTCACAATAAAGGTTTGACCAGGCTTGAACCACGAAATGCACCAACTACGGAGCCCATGATATAACCAAATAGGCCATTGTAGTGCTCAGAGTTTATGCTGTGAAAGTTTTACAACCTTTCATTTTTAGTTTCTCAACTCTGAATATTATGGTGGAACAGTTAACATGAATGAAAGGGAGATAACCAGAATAAAGTACTGACAACTCTGGGTTTCTACTTGTTCATCTTGACAACACTTGTTTTTTCATTGCACGGCTAAACTTTATACCATATAAATTATGGACACCCTGTTATTTGTTAAAGTTATATGTGAAGGAAAAACCATGTGCCAACGATTGCAAGGTGGCAATAACCCTGAAATTTATAAAAAGTGACATCTCTGGTTTCCCCTTGTAGTCTTCATATATCTATATATCCTGTATATCCTGTATATCCTGTATATCCTGTATATCCTGTATATCCTGTATGTGTCTATGACTAATTTTTAAAGTGTATACACCAATTGTGCAGAAAATCTTGTTCTGGTTTTTCACATTTTATTACAACGAAACCAAACAAGACTTTGTGGACACACTTTGCATATATTGACATTTTGTTGCAATCTCATTCATAGCATCTACTTTTGTGTAAATTACAAAGACGAAAGTACAATGACATCAGTGAACAATGAACAAATTAACATAGTATGATATTGGATTTGAACTTGTGACACCAACAGCATGAGTTATGTGCTCAAGGTGTTAAAAGTAAAAACGGCCACCCCATTCAAAAGCTTCATTAAATGGTTTTCACCATGCAGCAATGCATTTGCTAATTCACCAATTTTTTTAATGTGGTTTCTCATCAACATGTTGTATTAATTTACCTATTTGTCCCATGGTTAATGCGATAAAGCCAATTAGTCACTTACCTGAGAACCCGGCAACATAAAAATGTGTTTAATCAACAGAGTACTGAGTTGGATAATTGCACATTGTTCATCTAATCTGAACGTGGACTCATGTAATTTAGTATTTTCCTGATGGTGAGGTCACACATGTGCAAGTTTATCATTATCAGTCAGATTTCAAAATGGGCTGGCACGAGAGCTTGGAGGTATGCACACACACCTATGTGCTGTCTCTCCTGGGTTCGAAACTTGATCCAGCTTAAAACCGTCATCCTGATCATTCACAGGCAGGGTGAGACATCAATCTATGTGCCGTCCATCAGAAGGAAATCTACACCGGATATTAAAGATCCCACAATGTCTTTCGTAAAGAGTTGGTGAGTTATCATCGGCAACCTGAAGAAATGACAAATTTCTGCCACGGTCGAACATCAAGGTGTTTTCAGAAAAAAAAAACTTGGCCCACAATTGACCCCCTCTTCTCAGCCGACCCCACAAGGAGGGAATAATTAGGGCCGTTAAAGACGACAAAGTAGAAGTCAGAACCCAAAACTGAACTTCTTGTCTTCATTTTCAAATAATTTGCACCTGATCTTCAATCTGTGGTTCTTCCCTATCACTTCTTGATGTAACCTGCAATCTTCTCTCATTGTTCTCTTTGAATGTCTCATCTTGCAACTAACTTGCAATCTTCATCTCCTATAACTGCATTCCTTGAATTCCGAAATAAGAACACAATAATGCCTTTTTTTGAAAAGTATGTGGATGATTGTTTTGGAATTTTGATAAGTACTGTCTGTGGGAATTCCTAATATCTGCCGAAAATTGCAACGTGTTTATATGAGTACGAATGACCGTCAACTGATGTGTAAACGTTGCACAACTCTCCTTAAATCCTACATTGAGTTTTTGTTTCAGGTCTTCTGTGAAAATAATCTGAGAAGGCAATGGCAAACCACTCAGTGTAGCTCTTCATCTATATTGTCCATCTCGTGCATCCTCCCCTATACCCCTATAACCCTTATTTGTCCAAGTCTCCCTCTATTTTCTCTGTCAACCCTGCTTTTGGTGTTCTCCCCTCTCTTTCTCTCCTGGTCCTTTTGGTCCACTGCGTCCTGAGCCATTCTGTATCCTCGCTGTTCCACGAGCCTCGACTTTGAATACAAAACGAAGCAGAATCTGAAGCTAACAAAGCGTCGGCGTTTCTTGGATTACTTGTGGGTATCTTGTTGAGATAGCTTCATGAAGGCCCCACGTACGGTCAAAGTTAATCTCTCCACGCGTCCACAAATTTTATTTGTCCTGAACTGTTTCACACACACGCACACACGTCTTTCCAATGTCGAATCGTAAAATCGAGACGAGTCAAGAAAATGGTAGTTTTGAGCTGAAATGTCTCGAATAAATGGCACTGCGATTGCAGTCTCGCAGCAGCCAAGGGTTTTCATCTTTTAATTTGCTGCGACAAATTATACTCTGGGATGATGGTGACATGCTGAAGAACTTAATCCACAGACTCGTTTAAACTTGCATTTGCTGAATCTTCTCCCGCATTGTGACGGTTCACACATAGCATGATCCTCTCCACCTGCCAGGGTTGGAGAACAGCTACCAGCAGCCCCAACATCTCCCACACCCCAGACACACACACTGCTCATGGCTTCTCAATTTAAAATATTTATGAGTACACAGGAATCACAACTGAGAAATATTTAAAAGGGCACTTCAGTGGACTTTAAGTGCTCGATGCAATCGCATGCTCGCGAGGTTGTAAATTCAAAATGCTTTATTTTGGAGAGAGCGAACAGGCGGTCACACGCTCTCTGCTCTGATCGTTTGAATGTCTCGCCTGGGTGAGCGCGTTGATCCCGAAGATCCGTCGAGTCGTAAAACCAGTTTGAAGAGTCGCAGGATGAGTAGGAGAGGTTTGGCAATAGTGATGATAAACCCGAAGGAATCCACATTGTCTTTAGTGTTTTCATGTGCACACATCTTCCCATACAAAAATGCCATATCTTTCCTCTCATCCATCCTTTACATCAACAGAAGGGAGAATTGGTCATGGGAAAGGCTGGCTGCGATTGGCCAAGGCCAGAATTCAGTCAATACTCCCTTCCAAATCCAATAACCTATCGAGACCATGGCTGTGGGTATAGTTCCTGCAACAACCGCGTTACCTTGTGTTCTGCTCTAAAGTGCAGCTGGCATGAATTTTAGTTGTCAAAATAATCATCAATATTGAAACTATAACTATAACTTCAGGATTTTTTATGGAACAGAAATGATCATCAATGCCACTTAAAAGAAGTAAACTCTTATCATCTGTTTGACTTTTTTTTACAAATCATCTGTCAAAGAGTGCAAACAATGAGTTGCAGTGTGAATAGAGAGGCATTTAAATGAGGAGGCATTGCAGTTTTGTTGACTCCTGGCCCTTGTCCTCCTTGCTGCTCCCCTTATCATAGTCTGCCAATGTGGATGTGCATTTTTGTCCACCTGTTTCCTTTCTGCCCTTTTCTGTCTATAATTTTGCTCCTCCCCGAGCCTCAACTCCCTCTTAAGAAAAATTCCAATCTTACCTGAGAGAGATGTTTGTCTGCCTGTGTGTCTGTCTGTATGTGTCGCCTTTTTTTTCTCAGAGATGGCCTAACGGATCATCGTCAAACTTTCAGAGGTTCATCAGTGAGTGTTGAGTGTGTTAGGCATGCACACAAAAAAAAAAATAAAACCCCTAAAATTTGATTTCTTCAAAATGTCAACAGGATTAGAGCAGCACCGGGCAATGCCGGGTACCTCTACTAGTTTTAGCTAAATAATTGAAATCGATTAGCTATCATTGGGTTGCCCTGTTGGGTGTTCCCATCCGGCACTTATCTCATTGTGGTACAACCCCCAGCACAAATTCCTTCGACTGTGTTGATTTGTTTTGTATCCCAATGTCATTGTCTTACAAACCCAGTTGCATGTGATATATGTACTAGCATCTTGTGCATGCATGTGATATCATGTATAAGCTCCTCCATGAAACGTAGTCGCAAAAAAAATTAAGTAAATATGTTTCTGCCACGGGGTATGGTTACCATGAATCAGTCATGGCGTCGGTCTGACAAGATGGTGTAGAGTTAACACGCTTACCTTTGAGCCGTGTCGTCTGAGTTTGATTCCTAGCCCATCTATAAATTGTTGGATTGATGCTTCATAGGCAAGGTGTTGCATCATTGAGCACACCGTCCCTTGGATGGACATTAGGCTGGGTGTCCCATCTGCTTGGATGAGCTGGTGGACGTTAAAGATCCCACAGTGTCTTTTCAAGGAAGAGTAGGGTAGCTGTTGGATGTTAAACATCCCATGTGAGTTATTGCCTGCACCCTCAACGAATTACAAATTCCTGTGATAACATACAGGTGGCACCACATCAGTGGCACAATTGTGGCCCTTAGAAAACTGTGCACACCTGTGGACTGACCTTGTAATCTCAGTCCAATATGCAGATGAATGAATGAAATGAGAAAGGAGGTGAAGAATTTGTATAAATACACATGTTACATAAGAATTGAATATTTATGGTTCTGAAAGATCATCCCCTTGAGAGGTTAAGTGAACTGATATATGATGCAAGTCAAAATTTGTGAAATCAAACCGGTGATTACCTTTTAATATTGGAAATTAGGGGAGGAATTGCCTCCATGCACTTGTCATCTGGAGAAAATTCCATGAAGGAAGAAGTCCGAAGAAGAAGAAGAAGAAGAAGAAGAAGAAGAAGAAGAGGCAAAAGAAGTTTCCTTTAAGGAAAAGTACAGCATGGTAAAATGGACAACTTAGTGTAAACCATGACAATCAAACTCATGCACTTTAGATTTGAGAATAGCGCTCACAACTCAAAATTTACTCGACCCACCGATTGGTTGAAATGCACATTGCGTAAAAGTACACATTTAATGGAGGTTGTGTTGATATGTTCGGAGGTAGTGGTAAGATGCGTCGGTTGAAGTAAGAGAATAGGTGGTGCGAGGACATGTGGAATTTGTATCCTCATTGCTTTCGTGGAGTCGTCCAACTGATTCCTCAACAGGCCATGGGGTATAAACAGTAGAGGATATTATCAATAACGATAGATCCTGAAAGCACCTGCGATGCCAATGCAGTTGTGTCGGTGGCATGCTCATTCTAACAGGTAGCTCACTCTGAGTGAGCATCAGAGTGAAAATGGATTTCAAATTGACAATTGTAGCATTTTACTGGTGGAGAGTTTTGCTTTCTGCCAAACTCAGAGCACCAGCCTCAGTTTAAGGTCAGCACTCTTGTTTCAAGCAGTTTTTGAGACCTGGGGATGGTCCTGCAGAAATTGTTGTTGCGGGTGACAATTGGCTGCAGACTCGGGCAGGCCGATGCACGGCGCACTGAGATTAAGGAAGACTCTTGTGATGAAAACGGCCTGGAAGAGACTTGATGTGTGCAAGTGCTTCTTCGCAGCACTGCTCAGTGAAATCCCTGGATAAATATGCCGCGAGGTTTGGGCAAACAGGTTTCAGGTTCGGTAAACGCGCCATCCATCATGCCAAGGCAGCAGTTTCAGGAGATTCGAGTTGGTTGTGGGTGAGTGGGGAAGAAGTGTGGTGTGAGGTTGTGGGTACAGACGTGCCGGGTAAAGGGGGGGGGGAAGCATTGGAACTTGTGACACAAGAAGCATGGCTTTGCGAGTGCTCCTGTCATTGTTTTTTTTAGAATCTGTCTACGTCTTCTCAACGCGAAATAGTCACTTCCACAAAGTCTGGCCATGATTCCGAGTGAAATGGATGCCTTTCTTGCTCTTTCAAGGCAAACAATGATTTGGAGTCAGGAATATGGCCTTGGGCGCAGGGATAGTTTAAGACTTCAGTCCGTCGTGTTTATAATGACTGGCTCATTTGCCAATTACACCGGTTGAACAGGCAGGCGGTTCATAAACCACAGGAACATTGTATTATCAAACAGTTAGTGCATGGTCACCACAAAGTTAGCATGGAATTATTTTTCACTCTAACTTCAAAGGCTGTGTCGGTTAGGTTGTACTTTCCTTTACTTACAGCACCATCCGGCACTACTTTCCTGCTGTTGAAGTTGTGAGAGAAGGGGTCTTCAGGTTAATGAGTGAGGAATTCGGAAGAAAAAAAAGACCCTGGTTCTGGCATGCTACGTGCAAATCCTCCAATGGTGCCGCTTCTTATAAGCCTGAAGGTTGCTATGTGCTGTTGGAACCAAAGATGGAAAAGGGGTCTGGGTAGAAAGAATAAAGAGGAAGAAAAAAGGACCGAGGTAGGGGGTCATGGTTGAGTGATGGAAGCAGGGGGGCATTACAAGAAGAAGAAGAAAAAACAAACATTCTTACTGAGCACCACAAAGAGCAGCATATCATGAAGATGGAGTTCGATCGGTGGTTTGAATAGATGTGAAGTGGGTTAAAGAGTTGTGATCAGGAGGTCGAGGTTTCGTAAGGAAATAAATTTTAAGGACATTTTGACAGGAAGGGGGGAAAGGGAAGGGAATCAAGGTACCGGTTTATGTGGGAGATACAACAGGAGATGGAAGTAAGCGCAGAGCTTGGAGATGAAGGAAGACAGAGAGAGAGAGAGAGAGAGAGAGAGAGAGAGAGAGAGAGAGAGAGAGAGAGAGAGAGAGAGAGAGAGAAAGGGTGTGGTGGAAGTGCAGTGTAAGGGTTAGAGTGGACTGAAAGGGAATGCAAGAGGAGAGGTAGGGCCGAAGGTCAGGGAGAATGAGAGGCAGAGAGTAAAAGATGAGGGTTGGGGAGGAGGGATGGTTGGGGGAAGTGGGGTAGGTGGTCCATAGGGGAGTTGGCTTTAGCAGGGTTTTGTCGCTGATTCGTCTTGGCAGTTAGAAAGGCACGTCTGTGTAACCAGCCAAAATAATTTTACACCTCCGCATTCCAGGTGCAACGACGCGTGCACAGGGTTGAGGAGTCCATTTAGTGTGGCTATCAAAGGGACTTGTATACACATGCCGCACACAGCGCTCTGTCTCTGTGTCTCACAGTCTGTCTCTTTCCTCGTCTAACTCTTCCCATCCTTCTCCTGTATCACTATTTTGTTTGACACAAGACAATGGCACACTGAGCCTTTGAAGGGCATTAAACTGGACTACGCCGATCTTGTTTATTGTTAATTTAAGCTTCTTTCAAACACGTGACCATCGCACCTGCCTATATCATTGAAGGCTTGACGTACCAACTGGAATCGATCTCCATCACTATTTTTTCAATGTATATGTGGAACGCTTGTATCATCACAGACTGGGTATGTGTCTCTACACCCAGGTTAGATTGTGCAGACTGTACATAATGTTATGTGGATCTTGTCAGACAGCCTTGTATAGATGGTGCAGCCTGTGTTGTCTGCGTGGCCTGCATCGGCTTGTGTTCTTGGCATTCTCTGCATCTTATCATGAGCCAAAACCTGGCATACCTGCGGCTACAGTTTTGGCAAGCAGTCTCTCTTAAGCGTTCTGCTCTCAGTAGTTAACCCGATGTGAATTTCTTTTCACATGTTCATTCTTTGCACTCATATCTTACCTCTTCATTCTTGCTTCCATGACACACTTCCTTGTCTGTATTCTTCCTGATACTAATATTCAATTTGACAATCCATGTGACCACAATAAGGGACAATTTCCCTTTTGGAGGGTGCTTCATGATATGGAGAGAGAGAGAGAGGGAGAGAGAGAGAGAGAGAGAGAGAGAGAGAGAGAGAGAGAGAGAGAGAGAGAGAGAGAGAGAGAGAGAGAGAGAGAGAATGATTGAAAATGAATGAATGGGAGATTAAGTTAATGAATATGAATCTCTCTTTGTGCTCAGCTTTCACTACGGTAACATTCTCATCCATTCCCTGTTTTAGTTCTCTCCATTACTCTACCATCATTATTCCCGAATGTCTCCATGCTTGTGCACTGCATGCCCCTCTACTTGCCCATGACGAAGCTGCGGGAGCCATGCAAAGCGACCGGAACAACCACGTGATTTGTGCTTTACGTGACTGCCTCCCATGTCTTCTCTCCCCACACCTGTCTCCGTCATCATCTGTGTACCATATATAAAGATGCCCTCACATCACATCTTTAACACTGGGTCTATCTGTGTCCCCTCCCCCCACGACACCCTCATGTCCAAGAATGTAAGATTAAAATTGTATCCCATTTTGGTCCATGTAGCCCCCTCCAGTGCTCGCTGCAGATTCTCCTTATCCATTCGTCTCCCACCCTTCCTTGTTTTCCTCCTCTCTCTCTCTCTCCTGTCTCTGGCGTGGCTCTGGCTGCTTTCCCTTGCCATGGCAGTTTTGATCCCAGTTAATAAACCCAAGCCGACGCCTCCTCCCTCCCCCACCTCCTCCTACGAGTGCCTGGAACCTATTTCAACGGGTGAGTAACGGGCGAGCTGCCCGCCGGCAACCGAGCTCCTTATTGCGTTGAGCATTGAGACTCTACCTGCAATAGCAGGCTAGTCTGGGCCTTTCCCTTCCCCCGACTATCACGTGTGCTCGTCTCGTTTGATTATATCTCCCTTACGCTTGAGCTTCTCTAATACTCGAACAGGGTGTCCATCCTGTAGTAACCTCAGCATCAATCGATGTTCTCCCCATATCTCCATCTTCACACATTACTCTCTCTCTGCCCTTTCATTGACATTCCAAGCAGTCTGCATTTTTATACAAGGAAGATTAGACACAGGAACAGGCCGTTTGGCTTGCCATGCCTGTGCTGTTTCCAAATTTTATCCATTATCTATTTACTTAACTTATTATTCTATGAATTTTACTTATTTATTTCCCCCATTTTTTGTGAACTTATACTTAACGTCAACACAAAATCTATGCTGCAGTGCAAGTTCAAAGGTATGCTCCTTTGAAAATTGCTGGGTATTTATTTTTATGTCTGCAAAATACGGATGGAGAGATCTGAGTTCGTGTTCCTTCGGAGGGACGGCATGCTTTACATTCTGTGAATTTATCTGCTTATTATCACCAAGCATCAAGCATATCGGTTCTGCTTGACATCTTTCATGGCCTAACTTTACTTCCAACCGGATGAAAGAATTCCCATTTTGTGTGCAGAAGATCCTCACTCACGATGTCATTGGTGCCAAAGAGAGGCTCGTGCAAGGCCACATTGTCAATTGCAGTTGAAAAGTTTTAATGTCGACAAAGCATCCATGTATCTATCAGACGTGAAAAAAAATATTCCTTACAGTTTTATACATCATGAACAATGTGTTCAATGTGAACACCACTTCGCCCATGCACTTGATTTGCCAGGACTGTGATTCATTGCAGTTTGAGCTACTTATCCCCCTCCAGCACGCATGCCAATGGTTGCCAAGGCGTCTTCGAATCCTCCGTGAAGTGGAAGAATTGTCTTTTTGCACAGTGTCCATCTTCATCCAAATCAAGCTTCTGACGTGTCGTCGTACCGGAGTCGCAACATCATCGGCAAATCACCACACCGTGTCCTCCTCTTACGTTCTGTTCGTAAAAGACCTTCAGCCACCCTGTCCAAGATCACAGTTATAGTTGCTCCATTTTGTCGGGCAACCTGTACGCAATTATGTGTTGTTGCTCTACGGTTCACATTCCAGAGCCCGTCGTGATAGCCTATGGGCTAAGTTGTGCAAGCATTCAATACTGAATGATCGTTTGTCGCTTGCTAAAAATCCTTTCTCGGTCATCTCTGAAAGCTTACAGGACTTATTTCAGCCATTCACTTGTTCAGAAAGTACATCTTAGTCGAACCTTCGTCATTTCCTGTTTGTTTGTTTTTTGACCTTAGTTATTTCTGAAAGCTTCTGATGTTATTTCCTGTTTTTTTTGGAGAACATGCCCAGTTGTATTCACTTAATAGTTGGAGTTGTATGCTGAACTCTTGAGGGTAAATTGACAGTCGATTTTGCTTTTGGTGGATATCACCTTCTGGCAATCGAAATCTTTTGGCAAAGTTGAATGTTCAAAATATATTTCATTTCAATACGGACGTTCATTTTTGTACATAACTATGGTTGACGTCCGCAAGACGCACACCATCGTAAACAACCTCGGGCATTTTGGAAATGGAAATACTGTACAGTATATTATTCACGTCTAATTAGCAATTTAATCTAATTATTTGAGTGAGGGGAACAGACACCGTTGGTTCTGTTTATTAAATTGACGGAAGTTGGCTTGTTAGTGTTATACCATCCGAACCCCTGGCTCGTGATGGGGTGCACCAGGATGAAATCTCATGTACCGTACGTGTTTGTCCGCATTGTCTACTTAATGTCTTTGTCGGTGATGGAAAAGTATACTGACATTTGCTAATGTCTGTGACATATGTACAAGCTCCCACCTGAGCCTCAGTCAATGTAAAAATCAGTGCCCGATTCTGTTTTATTTATTTATCCCTTATTCTCTTTTTCCGTGTGTCCTTTGAGTTGCGGAATCTTTCGGCCACTCATCAAAGGTCGATATAACAAGACTTCGGGAGCTGATGTTTAGATATCTTGGCTGCTCAGTGATAGCGACCGATAGCTGTCATCGTCGAAATCAAAGGCAGGTCTGCGCAAAAGCATCAGATTGACTCGATGAACATTTTTTTTTTTATTCCTGGAGGATCGTTGAACATTTTCCTAATGAGGTTTCAAACATCAATTTTTATACGAGGTTTGGCAATATTTCTACCAGAACTTAATGAGGAAGGATATGAAAGAGCGTTTTAATTGATGAACATTGATCTTCAAAGTTTGCTTTGAGTTATGGAATCTTTTGGCTCCTCAAGTCATTCCCTCGAGTTTCTCAGTAAGTTCATTGTACATGGAGAGGCTTAAAATATTGTACACAATGAACATCTGTCTCTGCCTTCCTGTACCGCTTGTTGGGGTCACCGAGATTTTCTACGAATAGCTTCGCGTGATTTAGAAAGCCTGTGACAAAAACAGCTGCTCAGGAAGGGCTTGTTGGTAAATGTTGGTAATCAAATATGGTGTTTATACAATATTCCTCTTTGGGCAGAAATACTATCCCATTGGCAACTGGGGTACTTACTCTACCTGTTCATATACTCTTGCTTCTTTCTCTCTCTTTTTTTTTTAACAGGAATTCTATACCCATATAACGCATTAACTTTAGACCCATGAGTGAGAGAGCTTTCACATCTTGTTACCCTCGACAAAGGACAGGGTATTGCATTTGGGTCCGTTTGTTTGTTTGTTTGTTCGTCTGTTTGTCTGTCTGTCTGTTTGTCCGCCCAGAACTTTCGTGTTTATCTCCACAACCGCTTGTCGGATTGAGACGAAATTTTCACCATTGGTGCAACTACTCATGTAGAATGTTGAAGTGATAATTATGACGTCATCGGTCAGGTTGTGTGGCAGCCATATTGGAAAAACAGAAAAAAAATGGCCCTCTGTATCTCTGAAACCGCACCAAGGAAAAAATTGAAACATGGCACATTGGCAAGTACTAGTCATGGTGAATATGTGATTTTTTTTTATGATGTCATAGGTGCCCTCGTTATGACATCAAAATTGCATATGTAGAACGCCACATCCGATCAGTATGAAGATTTTTGAGGCTCATCTAGCGATAAAATGGTCCACAGAAAAAAACATTCATGATGTCATCGGTCACGTGATTTGACAGCTATATAGTTTTTTTTTTCAAAAACCTTCAAAAATCTTCTCTGAAGTGGCTGAACAGATTGAGGCAAAACTTTACACGTATGACCGCCTGTCCATGAGGAAGAAAAAGTTCACACATACGATGTCATTGGTCACATGGTTTGGCAGCCATATTGGATTGAAGAAAAATATTAAATAATGTTTTCTCTGGAACCGCTTAATCAATCGATGTGAAACTTCAAATTTATGATCTAGTAGTGATGTGGAATGCACGTTTTCAATTTCAACTTGATCGGACACATGGTCTGGCAGCCATATTGGATTTACCCTCACACCTATAAAAAAAAAAAACATACACCACTCAAAATAAGCCCTGGCGAAGGTCTGCAATCTCTGAATGCTCTTTTTATTGTTGGTAATTTGAAATCTACTGTCATTTTTGTCTGATTACCATATTTTTTGGCCTTGAAGTCGATTTGGAGTACAAGTCGAAATGGATAATTTCCCCATTTTTTTTTTCTTCTTCATTCATAGATAAGTCAATTTGAAGTATAATACAAAGCAAAATGAACTACGGCAGTTATCAAAACTGTCAGTTACAACAATACAGGTGTTAATTCCTCCATGACACTCTCAACGCATCGCTACTAGCTATGTAGTTCCAGGGTCATGAATATTTATGAGCTGTTTCGTGCATTTTCTTTGAACGACTTTGTGAGATGACGTTTCGGATAAATTAGGAATGTAAATCGTTTTTCAACATGTTTGTTATCATACAGAGGTGCAGTATTTCAAACAACCTAAAAAAATCAATATTAGTTCAGGCTTATAGCACATTACATTTTGTCATAGTTCACTACTTCTTGATATCAAAATAGAACCACTGGACCTGGAGCTGAAGTGGGCCCTGACCTAATGTAACCCAAATTTGGTAGCATACTGACTGGTGGGTCTGGAGAGGCAGATTTTTGAAGGAATTTACACGATTTTCCCCCAAATTTTTGAAGTCCGCCATTTTCACACACTTTATTAAACTGTATGTGTTTGCCAATTTAATGGTCACGTGGTCGGCATGGCCTCCACAATTTGACATCACAATCCTGTCCCAATGTTGCAACCTAAATTTGGCAACATTCTGACTGGTGTGTGTGTGGAGAGGCAGACTTTTGAAGGAATTTACACGATTTTCCCAAAGATTTACTAAGTCCGCCATTTTGACACACTTTTGGTGACATGATCGGCATGACCTCTACAATTCAACATCACAACCCTGTCCTAATGTTGTAACCCCAATTTGGTAGCATTCTGACTGGCGGATCTGGAGAAGAATATTTTTGACGAAATTTGCGGTCAGCCATTTTGACCTACTTCAAGTCACGTGACTGGAACGAGCTTTGCAATCCCTGTTTCCAGTCAGGAGAAGAGTGTTGATGCCAAATTTCAGCCGGATTATCCTAGCGGTTTGGCCGGAGAAGTCGAAATAGGAGACACACGGACAGATGGTGCACGATGACAATACCTTATCTGGAATTAATTCCAGATAAGCTAAAAATGAACACCTGACACATTGTAATATAAGCAATGAATGTTTGTCCACCGAGCTTTGCAGCCACGATTAGCCTTCTTTGTTTTCTTAACACAAGATTTGTCTTTGTACAAATACAGTCTTTATATTTTCCCCATGTTCTGATCGCACAATCCTTCAGCACCTCGTTGACAACTTCTCCGCTCCGGATTCACCACACAGCCTGTTCGATAGCTCGTTGGGAGACTTCTTGATTCAAGATTTGTCACGCAACTCACCCAAAAGCTCAATCATGGCCATATTTACCATGTGACTCACCCAAAAGCTCAATCATGGCCATATTTACCATGTGACTCACCAAAAGCTCAATCATGGCCATATTTACCATGGTGACTACAGCAAAAGCTCAATCATGGCCATATTTACCATGTGACTCACCCAAAAGCTCAATCATGGCCATATTTACCATGTGACTCACCAAAAGCTCAATCATGGCCATATTTACCATGTGACTCACCCAAAAGCTCAATCATGCCATATTTACATGTGACTCACCCAAAAGCTCAATCATGGCCATATTTACCATGTGACTCACAAAAGCTCAATCATGGCCATATTTACCATGTGACTCACCCAAAACTCAATCATGGCCATATTTACCATGTGACTCACCAAAAGCTCAATCATGGCCATATTTACCATGTGACTCAGCCAAAAGCTCAATCATGGCCATATTTACCATGTGACTCACCCAAAAGCTCATATCATGGCCATATTTACCATGTGACTCACCCAAAAGCTCATCATGGCCATATTTACCATGTGACTCACCCAAAAGCTCAATCATGGCCATATTTACCATGTGACTCACCCAAAAGCTCAATCATGGCCATATTTACCATGTACTCACCCAAAAGCTCAATCATGGCCATATTACCATGTGACTCACCCAAAAGCTCAATCATGGCCATATTTCCATGTGACTCACCCAAAAGCTCAATCATGGCCATAATTTACCATGTGACTCACCCAAAAGCTCAATCATGGCCATATTTACCATGTGACTCACCCAAAAGCTCAATCATGGCCATATTTACCTGTGACTCACCAAAAGCTCAATCATGGCCATATTTACCATGTGACTCACCCAAAAGCTCAATCATGGCCATATTTACCATGTGACTCACCCAAAAGCTCAATCATGGCCATATTTACCATGTGACTCACCAAAAGTCAATCATGGCCATATTTCCCATGTGACTCACCCAAAAGCTCATCATGGCCATATTTACCATGTGACTCTACCCAAAAGCTCAATCATGGCCATATTTACCATGTGACTCACCCAAAAGCTCAATCATGGCCATATTTACCATGTGACTCACCCAAAAGCTCAATCATGGCCCATATTTATCATGTGACTCACCAAAAGCTCATCATGGCCATATTTACCATGTGACTCACCTAAAAGCTCAATCATGGCCATATTTACCATGTGACTCACCCAAAAGCTCAATCATGGCCATATTTACCATGTGACTCACCAAAAGCTCAATCATGGCCATATTTACCATGTGACTCACCTAAAAGCTCAATCATGGCCATATTTACCATGTGACTCACCCAAAGCTCAATCATGGCCATATTTACCATGTGACTCACCAAAAGTCAATCATGGCCATATTACCATGTGACTCACCCAAAAGCTCAATCATGGCCATATTTACCATGTGACTCACCCAAAAGCTCAATCATGGCCATATTTTACCATGTGACTCACCCAAAAGCTCAATCATGGCCATATTTACCATGTGACTCACCCAAAAGCTCAATCATGGCCATATTTACATGTGACTCACCAAAAGCTCAATCATGGCCATATTTACCATGTGACTCACCCAAAAGCTCAATCATGGCCATATTTACCATGTGACTCACAAAAGCTCAATCATGGCCATATTTACCATGTGACTCAGCCAAAAGCTCAATCATGGCCATATTTACCATGTGACTCACCCAAAAGCTCAATCATGGCCATATTTACCATGTGACTCACCCAAAACTCAATCATGGCCATATTTACATGTGACTCACCAAAGCTCAATCATGGCCATATTTACCATGTGACTCACCCAAAAGCTCAATCATGGCCATATTTACCATGTGACTCACCCAAAAGCTCATCATGCCATATTTACCATGTGACTCACCAAAAGCTCAATCATGGCCATATTTACCATGTGACTCAGCCCAAAAGCTCAATCATGGCCAATATTTACCATGTGACTCACCCAAAAGCTCAATCATGGCCATATTTACCATGTGACTCACCAAAAGCTCAATCATGGCCATATTTACCATGTGACTCACCCAAAAGCTCAATCATGGCCATATTTACCATGTGACTCACCCAAAAGCTCATCATGGCCATATTTACCATGTGACTCACCTAAAAGCTCAATCATGGCCATATTTACCATGTGACTCACCCAAAAGCTCAATCATGGCCATATTTACCATGTGACTCACCCAAAAGCTCAATCATGGCCATATTTACCATGTGACTCACCTAAAAGCTCAATCATGGCCATATTTACCATGTGACTCACCTAAAAGCTCAATCATGGCCATATTTACCATGTGACTCCCCAAAGCTCAATCATGGCCATATTTACCATGTGACTCACCCAAAAGCTCAATGATGGCCATATTTACCATGTGACTCAGCCAAAAGCTCAATCATGGCCATATTTACCATGTGACTCAGCCAAAAGCTCATCATGGCCATATTTACCATGTGACTCCCCTAAAGCTCAATCATGGCCATATTTACCATGTGACTCAGCCAATAAGCTCAATCATGGCCATATTTACCATGTGACTCACCCAAAAGCTCAATCATGGCCATATTTACCACGTGACTCGCCCAAAAGCCCATTTGCCTTCCCAGCCCACAGATTGTTCAAGCAGTCTGTCCGAAACACAAAGTCCTGATCTCCCTTCCTGTAACCCATCCACTTCACACTCACACCAACCCGTCCCAACAAGCAATCTCAGTGATACATTTTAGTGAGTACCCCTGTAACTGTTCATTTGATAATTTCATTTGTTATCCTCGCCAAATGAGAGGGTATTGCACTCGGGTCCGCTTGTTTGCTTGTTTGCTTGTTTGTCTGTTTGTCTGCACAGAACTTTCGTGTTTTTTTCTGCAACTGCTTGTCGGATTGAGACAAAGTTTTGGCCATTGGTGCGATTGCTCATGCAGAATGTTTTAATGATAATTATGACGTCATCGGTCACGTGGTGTGGCAGCCATATTGTAAAAATGGGAAAAATTTGGACCCCTGTATCTCTGAAACCGCACTAAGGAAAAAATTGAAACTTGGAACATAACACGTACTCCTCGTGGGAAATGAGTGTGATTTTTATGACATCATAGGGGCCCTTGTTATGACGTCATAATTGCATATGTAGAACGCCACATCCGATCAGTATGAAAAATTTTGAGGGTCATCTAGGGATAATATGGTCCACAGAAAATATTTTTTATGACATCATCGGTCACGTGATTCAGCAGCCATACATATATATATATATATATATATATATACATATATATATATATTTTTTTAATCTTAAAAATATCTTCTTCTCTGAAGTGGCTGAACAAATCGAGGCGAAACTTTACACGTATGACTGCTTGTCCATGAGGAACAAAAAGTTCACACTTATGATATCATAGGTCACATGGTTTGGCAGCCATATTGGATTTACCCTCAAACCTATAAAAATACACCACTCAAAAGAAGTCCTGGCGAGGGTCTGCAATCTCTGATTGCTCATTTTCTTGTTCTTTATTGATTTGTTTAATATTTGTCTCTAATATGTAGACTTTATGTGAGGTTAAATTTATGTCATGGTGACCGAAAATGTGCCCTGGGAACGCATCCCCACATTATAACACCGCAACTATGGGAATATCTCGTCTGCTTGACATAGTTTTGCTTAACGTCACACTTTCTAGAAAAGCATCCAGGACGTTTTTGAACTTACAAATGCAAACATGCTGTCATGTGTTTTAAATTAATAATCATACAATAGATTTCAGAAAATACCACACTTTGCAATTTTTTCATTCATAAAATTCAAGGCCTTAAACCATAGTTAGATAAGTCGATTCTGAGTACAAGTCAAGGCCTGGACTTCCGGGGGGGAAAGTATCGACTTGAACACAAAAAATACGGTATATGTATTTTACAGTCTGTGAATATTATGGTTCTTATCTTTATGTCTTTTATTTCAAGAACACTACCTATGCATACCTGTCACTTCGTTGAAGGGTTTAATCAAAAGGGAGCATGTTGTACTTCACAAACATATTGCACGTCTATCTGTTAATCTAAATAAGGATGTAAAATGAAGTAAAACATGTGAAACTAGAAAGGCGCTCGGCAGGGCACATACCTCCGCCATGCAATGCCTGATCCAGTACAACATATCGGGCCCAATAAATATTTGAAATATCATGGTATATATCGTTTTTGGCCCTATCTCTCAATCACTTAAAAATTAAAACATTCTCACATCTGTATTTGGATCTTCACCAAAATCTAATCAGTTTGTCATTGTCACACACCCAACCTGCCCAACAAATGTCATCACAATCTGTCCACAACTTTTTGAGATATCCTGCACACAAACAGACAGACAAACAAGAAAAAGACGTCGTGCCGAGCACGATACTTGCAAAATCCACCCCTCCCCCCTCCATAGGTTGCCATGGATACATCAAATTGTGCATTTCATTACGATTAAAATTGACAATCTTAATCAAAGCTCAGGTCAATTGGATGAAAATCGACGATTTTTAAGATTGAAATTGATGATTTTAGAAGTTTGACCTTGAATTGACATTTGACCTTTTGACCGCAAAAATAGTTGGTTTTCAAATTAATTGATGTACTATGCAATTGCTTAATTTTCAGGTTAATCAGATCAAAATTGATGATTTTTTTTCAGATGAAATTTGGCCTATAGTGACCTTTTGGTCGATGTTGACTTCAAAAATAATTATTGGTGGTTGAATTCAATGACCTGATATGCAAATTATCTTCATATTTCAAGTCAATGGGATGAAAATTGAGGATTTTAAAAATTCCACCTAAGTTGTTGACCTTTGGCATATATTCACCTTTTGGTCTATGTTGACCTAAAAAAAAATAGGTGGTTGAATTAATTGACCAAATATGCAACTCCTCTTCAAATTTCAAGTCAATTGGATGAAAATTGTCAATTTTAGAAATTCTGCCTCTGTTGACCTTTTGGTTGATAATGACCTCAAAAATAATTGGTGGTTGAATTTAGTGACCTGATATGCAAATCTTGTTCAAATTTCTAGTCAATCGGTTGAAAACTTGAGGATTTTAGAAATTTGAAAGATTTGTTGACCATTTGACCTCAAAAACAATGGGCTTCTTGCTTATGATGAACTCTACCCTGTGGTGAAGTTTCGTGAAAATCAGTTTAAAATTGTGACCTGTAGGCGATAAACATAAAAGAACAGACAAACAAACAGACAGACAGAATAATGCACGCAACCATCCAATATACTTGAAAAATCTTTGATTTTCGCAAGTAACAGACAAATCAACAAATGAAATTGCTCGTTGAGCAAGGAATTGCCGGAATAACTTTGTCATATCTCCATGATCTCTGAAAAAACAACAACCTGGAAATCAATTTGGTTCTTATAAGTCAATAGTGCAAGACATAAGTGTAAGACAAACAGACAGACAGGGGTGAAAACAAAACTTCCTTCCACTTTCTGTGGTGGAGATAAAAGGATGTTTTGTAACATGTAGTTGTTGTCATGGCTGTGGTCGTTCTTGTTGTTAATTGCCAGAATCCTTCGGATTTCGGCAATTATGTTGGTCGGTTGTGTGTGTCATTCTGTGTCTGTCTGTCTGTCTGTTTGTTTGTGTGTTTGTTTACCCTGTAGCAGCCACACCGTTTCAGCGATCATGACCAAACTGGGTACAGACGTCGGCCATGGTCCAACTTAGACACTTGTCCTTTTTGGTGAATCTAGGTCAAAGGTCAAGGTCAAGGTCACCAAAAAACCTAAATTCTTATTTTCACAATAACGTCCGATAAAATGGTCGTATCGACTTCAAACCAAATCCAAAATGGCACTTCCAAACTGCATCCAACCATATGTCTCATTGGGGGTGTCACAACAACACCGCTTCTTAGCGTCGGGGGTCTAATGTCAGGGGGGTCGGGTCAAAACTTCAAATTGCGATAAAAAACGCCATTTCAAGCCGATTGACTTCCAAGTTATGATCATGACCAAACTAAGTGCTACAACTCATTAAACAGTAGCACTATCGACTTATAAGAACCAAATTGATTTCCAGGTTGTTGTTTTTTCAGAGATCATGGAGATATGACAAAGTTATTGCGGCAATTCCCTTGCTCAACGAGCAATTTCATTTGTGTGTTTTCCTCTGGTGTCCTTTTAAATGGTTTCTGCTGCCGTGGAATAATAGATGTTACTGTTGGAACCACTGCATGAAGCTCCCATTCCCATTTCTTCTTCTTCAATCCCAGAAACATGGACTTTTACAACAGGAATCTTTATGGTTAAATGGACATTCATTTTTGTTCCAAGTAAATCTTTTATTAGCTTTCAAACCAAGTAAATCAATTATTAGCTTTCCAAGCAAGTAAATGGATTATTAGCTTTCCAAGCAAGTAAATGGATTATTAGCTTTCCAAGCAAGTAAATGGATTATTAGCTTTCAAACCAAATAAATAAATTATTAGCTTTCCAAGCAAGTAAATCGATTATTAGCTTTCCAAGCAAGTAAATGGATTATTAGCTTTCAAACCAAATCAATCTTTTATTAGCTTTCAAACCAAGTAAATCAATTATTAGCTTTCCAAGCAAGTAAATCGATTATTAGCTTTCCAACAAAATCAATCGATTATTAGCTTTCAAACCAAGTAAATCAATGATAAGCTTTCCAACCAAGTAAATTGATCATTTGCTTTCCAACCAAGTAAATCGATTATGAGCTTTCAAACCAAATAAATCGATCATTGGCTTTCCGATGGCATCATTTTTAGCTCGCCTGTTCGAAGAACAGAGAGCTTATTAGCAATACCCCGGTGTGTGAGCGTTGAGCGTCGCTGTCAGTGTCAGCATGAGCATGACAAATGTTAAAGTTTTTGGTGCAAGTTATTTCCTTTCTAATGTTTTTATCTACCACACTATTTCTTCCTGATTTACAATATACAAATACATATATTGCTTTAAAATTATTTGGATCAGACTTCACTGCAATGCTTTATAAAAAATATTAATTATTAGACTAGTCTTTTAAAAACGATAAATGTATAACAGGACGAGCTCTGGGTGGCTTTGACCACAACTCTCCTTGTTATTATTCTAAAACACACAGGAACCCTTTAAAACCGAAGTTGGTGTGATCAAAGCCACCCAATTGCTCGCCTTTTACTAGCATTATATCGTTTTTTTAAAAGACTAGTCTAATAATTAATATTTTTTATAAAGCATTGCAGTGAAGTCTGATCCAAATAATGTGAAAGGAATATATGTATTTGTATGTTGTAATCAGTAACAAAAGCGCAAGTGAGTACAATATACACCCGAACAAGAAGGTATATACAGAATTGTGCTACTACATGGAAAACAGCATCCTGGTTGCCATGGGCACCACTTTAAGATGACAAACGTATGTCACGACACACCGTCTCCAGTCTGTACCTATGTACCAAATATGAAACGTGAAAGTTGAAACTTTGGGAGTTAGAGTGCGGACAGGACGGATGGAAACAGCATCCCTGGTTGCCATGGCAACCACCTTTAGATGACGAACTTATGTCGTGACACCGTCTCCACAGTCTGTACCTCTGTACCAAATATGAACGTGAAGTTGAAAACTTGGGAGTTAGAGTACGGACAGGAACGGACGGACGACGGACAGACAGACAGACAGACAGACAGACAGGACAGACAGACAGACAGACAGACAGACAGACAGACAGACAGACAGACAGACAGACAGACAGACAGACGGACGGACAGACGAGACATAATACGCCCGATATATATATATATATATATATATATATATATATATATATATATATATAATATATATATATATATATATATAAGAATCGGCGTATAAAAAATAGTGTGGTAGATAAGAACATTAGAAAAGAAAAAAATAACTTGCACCAAAAAACTTTAACATTTTCACGCTCACGCCGGGGTATTGCTATAGCTCTCTGTTCTTCGAAACAGGCAAAAGCCTAATGAAGTGTCTCTCTCTCTCAGACACACACACACACACACACACACACACACACACACACACACACACGTCTCCTTTTCGTATATATAATTGGTATTCCATTTTAATAGCACTTTACAAATGAGATGTCATTTCGCTCACCCTCAAAATATGTCCAAGTAGCACCTCTTAACTGGAATGGTGACCATGAACCCCTCCCTCGACCACATACACGAGCACTTGCTGCAGGAGTCTTTACCAACACAGGATGCCTGTTACACATCCATCCTGTTCAGGTATCCATTTCACATTTATCGAGATCTGCACATTTTAGCCAAGAAGAAAGATATCGAAATAAAAATACGAATTCCCTTCAGTTTCAATGCTTGAAGGATATATAACTGCCCACTCTTTAAAGCAGTATCAGTGAGCCTGCATTGGCTTTGGAAGCCCTTTATAAGCAAAACCCGATCCCTGTTCCCCCCACACCCCACTCCCACCTGGAAGGGAATCAATCCACAGACATGTTTCTGCCTCACTGGTTGCCATTAGCTTGGAGTGGACTCCCCAAAGAAGAAGTTGAGCTTGTCATTTATAATAAGATGAGTATATGAATTATAAACATACAAACGAGTGTGTTTGAGTGTGTGTCTGTGTGTAAGAATATAAAGTACAGCAAATGGTCAACACTTTGATTTTACTGTCCATCTAGTGAATGCATGTTTGACTAGGATTCAATTACAAATGCGATCTGCATGCTTGCATTATATTTTGGCCCTTGACTGTGTCACTGAGGCAGTGCCCCTGTAGATTACAAGATGAGATTAGAATTTGGCCAGGGTACTGGCACACAATGACCTGCATTTTTCAAAAGGTACGGTGGCAACTTTATTGTATTGTGAACAAGTGAATGTTGTTACATAGAACAGCCGGCTGTCCCATCCAGACGATGTCATACTCATTGACTGGACACCTTGCATGGAACTGCCATGAGGACAGTTTAAAGTCAGGCCAGGAATGGAACTCACGCAAGACAACTCAAAGCTGAATCCACTGCCGATGGACTATGCTTGGTTTTCTTGATCATTGGCTTTCTGACTGCCTGGTAACTAGAAAGCCCTTGGTTTTCCAGAAGTTGTAAGCTGAAGCACCCATTCGTCTTTCATTTACAGTCACCTCTGTGCTATCTGCTTGATACCACATTATGTCCACGTGGATAGCATTCTGGTTATGAACATGCAAACAGTTTTCATTGTTTGAATCTGTGCATTTTGGTGTTTTTGTATCAAAATATACTGATAAATGACTTCATTTGGACCGGTCCTTAGCCAGCACATCATTAAAGTTCGTTCTTTTGTTCACGTGTTTGATGTGAGGATGAAGGTTAATAATAAACACATTTAGCTATGCAAGCGGTAAAGGCTAGTAAATTTATTGCAGGCTTACATCACACTCAAACAAACAAGTTTGACACAGCTTCGATCACACTCAAATAAGCTGGAAGTTGGAAGCAAGTAACCTGTGCCTCATGATGCTGGGTTCCTAAAACTTACATATACCTCCTGATAGTCTCTATCTCCTGCAATAATTTTGGTAATGAAGTAAGAAAATTAAAACATATACTGTATATATACTGAACACATGACAGGATGGTGCAGATGTAGCACATAGATTTGATATGTGTAGTCTGAGTTTGATTCCGAACACGACTATAAACTATCTGACGGATGATTTTCACGCACTTGGTGAGGCTTTGCCACACAAAGTGTGTGCCTTCCCTCCTGTGGTCATTGCTCACCTTAACTGGTGGCCATTAAAGATTCTGTGGTGTATTTCGTGAAGAGTAAGCAAGTTAGCTCCGGCACCCTAACAGAAACCACCCAGGATAACTTTTGTCAATAAACTACTTCAGCACCATCGATGCGCTGTAATTGGGTCTACAGCAGATATTATATATATATATAATATATATATATATATTATATATATATATATAATATATATATATACTGTATATACTGTCAGACGCTGCTATTCGCAGATTTGCTATTTGCAGACCCTGCATATTTGCGGTTTATAAAATGTGACCTTCGACATTCGTACCCTGTGCTCACAAATTCGCAGTTTTTTGCGGGCGTTTTCACGGGTTTTTTTCTACTTTTTCATGTTTTTTTTTTACAGTTTTCACTGGATTTTTGATTTTCCCTCAGAATCACGAACGACGGGAACCTATCCCTCTTTTCCATTGACACAATGCCCTGCAATTCACAGCTTTGCGATTCACGGCATTTTCCAGGAACATATCCCCCGCGAACAGCGGGGCTGACAGGTGTGTGTATTTTACACACACACACACACACACACACACACACACACACAACATGGCCAAAAGTTGTTTGCCCTCATCAGGACGGCATACCGATGAATATCTAACCATCCCCACAGTTACGGTGAGCATCGCCGCGGATGTCTCACACGGTAAAACTGCATAATCCGCAAAGAACAACCATCTGTCTGCCACCCAGACGATTGCTCCCTCTAATGCAAACCATTCAACCGGAAGGCACATGATGTGATCTGCAGGTAAATCGAAACATGTGGCGTGTGACAAACACTCCCCCGATCTCCATTGGACATAGTCAAACACCTAAGCGTCAACTCCAACCCAGAGGCCTCGGCCCGGCGACTCTGTCAAACAGACAAA
>CM068959.1:94108540-94138540 GCA_035128595.1 Eptatretus atami
TCAACATCAGTTAAACATCAAACGGAGCCGCCTATCCAGATTTCAGGTTTGTTTGCCCTCATCAGGATGGCATGCAAATAAATATCGAACCAATGATGACCACATTCATCATTTATACATCAGACACACCGTTTATACATCCATTGGACATAGTCGTCACACTCCACATGTTTCAATTTACCCACCGATCACATCATGTGCCTTCTGGTTGAATGGTTTGCATTAGCGGGAACAATCATCTGGGTGGCAGACAGATGGTTGTTCTTTGCAGATTATGTGGTTTTACCGTGTGAGACATAATCTGCGTCGATGCTCACTGTAACAATCAGGAGGTGTGTCTGATGTAAAAACGACAAATGTAGTCATCATTGGTTAGATATTTATCGGTATGATGAGGGCAAATAAGCCCGAAATCCGGAGAAGCGGCTCCGTTTGATGGTTAACTGATGTTGACCATGTCATCTTTGTCAGTTTGACAGAGTTGCCGAGTCTAGGCCTCTGGGTTGGCGGTGACACTTTGGTGGAGGATCATGTTCAATGGAGATTGGATGAGTGCTTGTCACATTCCACATGTTTTGATATATAAATAAATATACACACACAGCTCTGGAAAAAATTAAGAGACCACTGCAAAATTATCAGTTTTTCTGGTTTTACTATTTATTAGGTATGTGTTTGAGTAAAATGAACATTTTTGTTTTATTCTATAAACTACTGACAACATTTCTCCCAAATTCCGAATAAAAATATTGTCATTTAGAGCATTTATTTGCAGAAAATGACAACTGGTCAAAATAACAACATAGATTCAGTGTTTTCAGACCTCAAATAATACAAACAAAAAACAAGTTCATATTCATTTTTAAACAACACAATACTAATGTTTTAACTTCGGAAGAGTTCAGAAGATGCTGATGGCTGCCATACATGTGGAGATGCTGATTTAAATTTTTTTTGGACTGGTCTCTTATTTTTTTCCAGAGCTGTATATGTTTAAGTATATACTCATATGTATATGTCTGCCATGTCTTCTGAATGTATGTGATTGTTGTGATGAGCTGATCTTGTTGTCTTTCATTGTACAAAGTCAGGAGACATTTTGTGAGTGACCTGTGTTGAAGCTGCTGTTCATATCAGATGGAAGCACATTGTCATGGGAGAATGCACATTGCCATGGAAGCCAGATGAGAGAGAGAGAGTGGTTTCTCAACATAATAATGATTAGTACATTTTCAGTGTATCATTTGTACGAAAGTTTGTCGGTCTCTATGTCAAGCTGTCATCATGTTGAAATTTAATTTGGTTTTGCTTTTCCACTTTCAATATTTCATTTTCTCCCGTCTGCCACGAAGCTTTTTTTCCAGTCACCAATTGCAGCAACACGTCCTTCGAGCGTGACTCATGCCTCCATCAGCCCCGGAATAATTTGCTCCGAAATGTGTCATTCTGGGCCATGGGCCCATCCCCGGGCCAAACGCGGTGCCTTTTGTTCCTTTAAGAGGAGACAAGTGTCCCTGATGTGACCTTGCTCACCTCGGTGCAATCTCCTTACAAGAGTGGGGCATTGTCGTGCTGATCCATTTACAGCAAGAAATCAGATTTTGAGTTTTGTTTTCTTCTTTGCACCCCGAATGTGAACTGTTGCATGGCATCCTTGGTTATCCTTCTGTTCTTCAGAAATGGGAATAGTTTTGGCATGCGTGTAGTTGAGGCTCCAGTACAGGTGAACGTTTTATTACATTGTGAATCACAAATTTAACAATTGATGTCTTCCAGACAGTTGGATAGCAACATGTCCTTGTATACCGTGATAAAAGACCATGGCAGGTTTTATTTTAATGCTATCCTAGAGATAAGGAAAGAATGGCAGGATAACTCAGAGTCTGTGTTCCCATCTGGGTTCATTTCCCGACCCAGCCGTAAACTTGTCGGATTGCTGCCTCGCAGACAGGGTGTTGCATCGCAACGTGCGTCTTCTCTCGGATGGATGTTAAGCCGGGTATCATCTCTTAATGATTCCACGGTACCTTTTGAAAAGAGTGGACCATTATGTGCCGGTACGACGGCCAGATTCCTGGTTTTTCAGTTCACCTGGAATGTAGTTCCGGTGAGCTTATGCGATGGAGCTTCGTCCGTCAGTCCGTCCTTCCATCCACAAATACTTGCAGCTTTTTCTCTGAAACTACATATATGATTTCAATGAAACTTGACCACAACCTTCATCACCCAGTTTGCACCAAAGTTTGTTCATGGCATTTAAAAAATCGTGCCCTCAGGAGTTCTACAGGGGTTGCCCCCAAAATATGTATTTAATTTTTTCTCAGAAACTACACATGCAATTCTGATGAAACTTGACCATAACCTTCATCACCCGTGATGTACCAAAGATTGTTCATGGCATTAAAAAAAAAATCGTGGTCTGAGGGGGTCTACGGATGGAGTTTATGGTGGGTGGGTTGCCCCCCCAAAATAGGAATTTGCAATAACATTGGTTCATTGGTACATTTTGCTGATTCCATCCCACGTTAACTTCCTCCTCAGTATCATTTTTCTACCAGGTGAGCACCCAGAGGCATTGCCCCTATTTTTACTACCACTGGGAAGAGCAATGGAAAACCACCCAGTGACCGTTTCTGCATCACCAACGCTCTGGAAAGAGCATGGTCATAGACGGATACATAACGAATCTGAGACAGATTGTACTGAATGAACTCTTCACTACTTGTGCGACTCGGAAGATAGATGCGCTCTTGCCGGTTCGCTGTCTCATCCTGGGATTTATTCCTGGTAAGGTCCCATTCGATATAACCTGCCATTCCGGTGTGAAACCAGTAATGACACCACACTGGGGAGTTAAGATGGTTGTCTTGTTTGCAAACATGTGGGGACACACAATCTACCATAATACGAGGTGTAATCAAGCGTGTTGGGCTTGAGCCAGCACCGTCTAAACATTACCGATAGATTGAGTTGAATAAGATATTTTAGCTCGTATAAATGGTTGTTTATTTAATTCTCAGCAGCTTTTTCTCCGGTAAAGATTGTTGCTTTAATTTTGGGTCATAACCATGTCGATAACTCATCTTCAGTCGCCATTCCACGAATAAAATATCGTTCTTTGAAATGGTGAACATCCGTTGTGTTTAAGCATGGGCTGTCGGGGTATTGACTAAGCACACACTCCTGAAGGATTACACGACGTTGCTTATAATCATTCATTTACCATTTTGGCAAAGGCTTCGGGGAAGGTTAATCCATGCACCCAGACTTGTAATAGGTTTGAGTGTCCGCTCCGAGTCTGGTTGCCAGGCGATTCGAACCCTGGCCGAGTCGAACCGAACACTTTTTTTTAAAAAAAAATGGTACTCCCTTGCTTCAAATTTAAATTTGGAGGATAGAGCACAGACAAACCACATTGGTCCTCCTTCATTTTCCCCTTGAGGACAGAGAGAAAAGAGATATCATCCTAAAAGATGGCATCACCGTCACCGGTACATGTAGCGTGTTCTTGCGTCCTACTAAGCTGGCATGATATTCACAGACTGCCAGTGGAGGACGAGGGAAGGGGACGGGTGAAGTTGGACATGTGGGTTCAGGGGGGGGGGAGAGATTATTTTATTTTACTTTATAGCTCCTTCCAACCAGTTTTGCTGGTTCATCTGCACATGCAAGCAATTCCCAGGAAGAAATTTAATTAGGGCTGAAATTAAAAAGCGTTAATAGACCAAGACTAGTCATTAGGGTCTACATGCTCTGATAAGCTTGTCCCCTCCCTCGATGCAAGCATCAGGTTTGGATGCCAGTCTATAACTGATTGCCATCCGTGCAGTGAGCCAGTTTGAATAAATGCATGACATCCTTAACGGAGTGTTTAGTCAGCAGGCCAACAACACCCATTAGTTTATTGCAATTTGGAGCAAGAACTAAATGGTCAATTTGTCACCGACGTGGCAAAGCCGCCTCACTGTTGTGTTCCTTGGCGCCGGAGAGACTGCAAACCTCTTGAATGGCTCCACCGTCAAACTGCGACCTGGCAAGCTGAGAGCTCTCGAAGGAAACCTCGGTTCCGTGCTCTGCACCACCACCTAACTGCCTGTGCTTGTGTTTCGTGTTGAGAGTTTCACTGCTTTTGAAGAAAGTGTGAGTGAGTTTTCCACCACGTGTGCAGCCATTTCCGACTGCTGCCATCAGATGATGGAGAAACAAGAAAAAGCCAAGGGCTGGCAGATAGCCTGGATGTATGCATGCTTGTCTCTGAGCTGTCAATCCTGTTCAAATCCTGACTTGGCTATAAGCCGTCATCCCGGTGTTTCGCAGGCGGGACGAGGCATATATGTGTGTGTGTGTGTGTGTGTGTGTGTGGTGTGTGTGTGTGTGTGTGTGTGTGTGTGTGTGTGTGTGTGGTGTGTGTGCGCGCCTTCCTTTGGACTGGATGTCGCATGTGCTGGCATTATGATGCACGTTAAAGATCCCATAATGTTCTTCACAGAGAGTAGGCGAGTTATCACCGCACCCTGATGGATTACAATATCCTACTCTAACTCATTGTGGCACTGCATCATGTGGCACTGCATCCGGGCACTGCATCCGTGGCACTGCATCCGTGGCACTGCATCCGTGGCACTGCATCCGTGGCAACTGCATCCGGGCACTGCATCAGTGGCACTGCATCCGTGGCACTGCATCAGTGGCACTGCATCACTGGCACTGCATCTGGGCACTGCATCAGTGGCATGCATCCGTGGCACTGCATCAGTGGACTGCATCCGTGGCACTGCATCCGTGGCACTGCATCCGTGGCACTGCATCCGGGCACTGCACTCGTGCACTGCCAGCGTTACCCTCTGTGAAACTGATGTTAACCCACAGCCAAATGCTGCGTGGATGAAGATGAGGCTGAACCACAGGTCGTGTGAGTTGAAACCTCGTTAATAATGTCCTTTTGGCTTGATGAAGGGCTCACTCTTGAAACGACATGATTTCACCTTTTCTTCCTCACAGTGTGAGAAAACTCCTGTCACCATTTGGGAAATTGTTGTCCTTATAAATATGTTTCTCTTGATGATGAAGTCCTGAGGCAGAAAAGTGTTCAAGAGTGGAAATATATTTATACATCTTCAGCATGGGATGGCATGAGCGCTTTGCTTTGAGTTCCTTCATAGGCTTGATCCTGAATTGGTCAACACACACACACACACACACACACACACACACACACACACACACACACACACACACCACACACCACAACACGGAGACAAGAAACCAGTAACTTGTGCACGCACCGCGCACAACACACACACCACACACACCAAACACACACACACACACCCACACACACGCATGTATGCAGACACACACAAATATATGCAGCACACAAATACATGCAGACAACACACAATACATGCAGACACACTCACAAATACACACACACACACCCAAATACATGCAAAACACACACAAATACATGCAGACACACACACAAATACATGCAGACACACACACAAATACATGCAGACACACTCACAATACACCACCAAACAAATACATGCAAAGACACACACAAATCATGCAGACACACACACAAATACATGCAGACAACCACACAATAAATGCAGACACACAAATAATCAACACACCACAAATACATGCAGACACACACACAAATACATGCAGACACCACACAAATACATGCAGACACACACACACAAATACATGCAGACACACACAAATATATGCAGACACACACACAAATACATGCAGACACACACACAAATACATGCAGACACACACACAATATATGCAGACACACACACAAATATATGCAGACACACACACAAATACATGCAGCCACCACAAATATATGCAGACACACACAATAACATGCAGACACACACAAATATATGCAGACACACACACAAATATATGCAGACACACACACAAATACATGCAGACACACACAAAAAACATGCAGACACACACACAAATATGCAGCACACACACACACAAATACATGCAGACACACACAAATATATGCAGACACACACACAAATACATGCAGACACACACACAAATACATGCAGACACACACAAATAAGTGCAGACACACACACAATAATGCAGACACACACAACAATACATGCAGACACACACAAATATATGCAGACAACACACAAATACATGCAGACACACACAATATATGCAGAACACACAAAAATATATGCAGACACACACCAAATACATGCAGCCACACACAATATTCAGACACACACATAATAATATGCAGACACACACACAAATATATGCAGACACACACACACAAATATATGCAGAACACACACAAATATATGCCACGAGACACACACAAATATATGCAGACACACACACAAATATATGCAGACACACCACACGCACACACACACACAAATACATGCAGAACACACACAAATATATGCAGACACACAACAAAATACATGCAGACACACACAAATATATGCAGACACACACACAATAATATGACACACACATCAATATATCGCAGACACACACAAAGCAACACACAACAATACATGCAGACACACACAAATATATGCAGACACACACACAAATATAGCAGACACACACACAAATACATGCAGACCACACCAAATATATCAGACACCCACACACGCACACACACACACACACACACACACACACACACACGGAGCAAGAAACCAGTAACTTGTGCACGCACACACACACACACACACACACACACACACACACACACACACACCACACACACGCATGTATGCAGACAACAACAAATATATGCAGACACACAATACATGCAGACACACACACAAATACATGCAGACACACTCACAAATACATGCAGACACACACACACACACAATACATGCAAAGACACACACAAATACATGCAGACACACACACAAATACATCAGACACACACAAATACATGCAGACCACCACAATAATGCAGACACACACAATATGCAGAACACACACACAAATACATGCAGACACCACATACATGCAGACACACACAAATACATGCAGACACACACAACACACACACGGAGCAAGAAACCAGTAACTTGTGCACACACACACACACACGACACACACACGCATGTATGCAGCACACACAATATATGCAGACACAAATACATGCAGACACACACACATACATGCAGACACACTCACAATACATGCAGCACACACACACACACAATACATGCAAAGACCACACAAATACATGCAGACACACACACAAATACATGCAGACACACACCAAATCATGCAGACACATAAATGCAGACACACACAATAAATGCCAGACACACACAAATATATGCAGACACACACACACAAATACATGCGACACACCACAAAATACAGCACACAAACACAAATACATGCAGACACCACACTAGCAGACACAAACAATACATGCAGACACACACACAAATACATGCAGCACACACCAAATAATGCAGACACACACAAATACATGCAGACACAACACAAATACATGCAGAACACACACAAATATATGCAGGACACACACACAAATATAGCAGACCCACACAATACATGCAGACCACACAAATATATGCAGACACACACAATACATGCAGACACACACAATATATGCAGACACACACACAAATATATGAGACACACCAAAAACATGCAGACACACACAATATATGCAGACACCACACACAAATACATGCAGACACATCACACACAATACATGCAGACACACACAAAATATATGCAGACACACACAAATTATGCAGAATCACACACAAATACATGCACACACACAATATATGCAGACACACACACAATACATGCGACACACCAAATATATGCAGACACACACACAAATATATGCAGAAACACACAAAACACAACACAAATATAGCAGACACACACCAAATATATGCAGACAACACACAAAATATGCAGACACACACACAAATATAGGCAGACCACACACAAATATATGCAGACACACACACAAATATGCAGACACACACCAATAATGCAGACACAACACAAATATATGCAGACACACACAAATATATGCAGACACACACACAAATATATGCAGACACACACACACAAGCACACACACCAATAATGCAGACACACACACACAAATTGCAACACCACATAAATACATGCAGACACACACAAATATATGCAGACCACACACAAAATATATGCAGACACACACACAAATATATGCAGACACACACACAAATACATGCAGACAACACACAAATACATGCAGACACACACAAAATATATGCAGACACACACACATATAGCAGACACACACACAAATAATGCAGACACACACAAATATATGCAGACACACAACACACACGCACACAAACACACACACAACACACAACACACACACACACACCACACACATACATGCAGACACACCACAAATATATGCAGACCACACATAATACATGCAGACCCACAAATATATCAGCACACACACAAAATATAGCAGACACACACACAAATATATGCAGACACACACACAATATATGCAGACACACACACAAATATAGCAGACACACCACAAATATATTCAGACACCACACACACACGCACACACACACAAATACATGCAGACACACACAAATATGACAGACACATACACATAAATACATGCAGCCACACAAATATATGCAGACACAAACACAATATGATGCAGCACACACACAAATATATGCAGACACACACACAAATACATGCAGACACACACACAAATACATGCAGCACACACAAATATATGCAGACACACACCACAAATATATGCAGACACACACACAAATACATGCAGACACACACAATATATGCAGACACACACACACACGCACACACACACACACACACACACGCACACACACACACACACACAACAACACACACACCACAACGTGTTTAAATTTTATAACTTACTAACACTGCTCAGGGACAGGTTTCTTTAAACAGTGTTCACTATGTCAGTATAAACTTGTTTTTCCTCTCTCAAACGTGTCCTTTGTTTGGATCAGGGGGTTTCAGATCTACCAAGCTCTATATATGCCTTCCAACTTGTTCTTCATTATCAGAGTTCCCTTACAAACAGTAAACTTCCTTGCAGGAGGAGGTCATTTCTAGTCCCATCAATCCTGCGTTATGATTGCCAACCTATGGTTGTATTTAATTTAAAGTGTTGACCTCAGTTCTTTGTAGCTCTCAGCCACTTCGGAAGAATCATTATTATCCAATAATTTTGTATCCCTTTAATAATTATCATGGACCAGCTACACCAAGTTTGGCCCATTTGTCACTACTAGCGGGCACTTTATAACTTACTATCACTCCTCTTGGTCCACCTTCGGTGGACAACGTGCTGCGGCACAGACTTGGAAATGCATTTTATAATTTTTGTCATTTTTGAAAGAAGTTTTATTGATCACAACATATCAGATAAAGGAAGGTCTGGTGTTGGCTTGATGGTCAAGGTGGCTGGTTTAAGGTCATCGGGTCTTGCGTTAAAGCCCCTGTCAGGCTGTTGAATTAACACCAGGTCTGGTTGACTCAGCCTGTCATTTGTTAGCAGTTGGAAAAATGAGTACCAGCCTGATGGTAACAGGGGCATTGCATCAGCATCACAGTTGCACCCCCAGAAAATGATGCAACCAAGCAGCTGCAGGCTGCATATGAATAAATAAATAAGAACTTGTACGTCCGGTGTTTATGAAGCCGCATAAGAAAAAATTAATTTATCACATAAAGGAAGATGATTTGTAATACCAGCTCCCACCAAAGGAGGCACTATTTCTGCCACATGTCAATTTGGGAGTTTGCGTGACATCCCCATTTGCTCCATCATCGTAAGATACTGCACAAGAAAATCCTACACTATATGTTTATATTAACCTCTAATAATCCTCGTAGGTTTGTTTCTTGGAATGATGCTTCTTAGAATGAGACATACTGACTGCAACACAAGCTTTTGTTGTTCTTGTCATGCTAAGTGCATTCGGCAACATTTAGTTTATATGCGATGGAGTGACAGATTAGATGCTTCAGGTAATAACATTCCCAAAGTGCGTAGGACTTTTCAACATGATATGGCACGACACGCTGCAATGCCACTGCCTCGTTCAAGCGTGTCTGCGTGCCCTGGGAGAGGCACGCTCCATCGCTTACTCGGCAAGATGAAATGGGACCAAAAAAATGTCCAATTCCTTCCACTTTGCCCTCGCTTTCAAAAGGTCTCTCGCTCTCTCTCTACAAAATTAAAGTCCAATTTTACAGTTGCATCAAATTTTAGCTGCGGATATTATGTGTGTACATGCACATCTCTTTGTCAGGTCCTCATACTCCCGGCTCACGGTGTGGATATGTTGCGCACTCACTGTGAAAGGGTGACGCACAATACCTCACCAACCCCTCCACATGGTTCTATCGCTTGGAAATGAGCCTGAGCAGATTCAGGGAAGAAAAATGCAAGAAAGGTTGCACACAAACTGCCTGGGAAAAAAAATAAATAAACTGCAGACAGTTCAATATTGTAGTGTGAGATACAAAACGTGTGTCGTTTACAAAACACTGTGCCGCATTCACTGAGCTTAAAGCTTTATGGATAATACCTTTTGCTTCCCATCAAAACACTTCCTCTTGATGAACCGTACCATCGCTCAAACTGTTCAAAGCTAAATCTCCATTTAATTTCAAGTCCACTGGACATCTCTTAATGTCTTGCATGAGATGTACGACGCATATACAACCTCCTCTTTAAGCCAAAAAGCAGTGGAGAGATACAGATCCAGGTAAGACGAGAATGCAATGTCATGGTAAATCAGCTACGCATGTATATACTGTATGACAACATCATGCAGGTGCTTGGAACAACATACCGAGCACGATAAATGAGGAACGAAGTTGAGACTAATTGCAGTATTCAGGGACTTTTGGATTGGTCTGTGTTGTTGAAAAGCGATTCATGGGGACCATGCAATATAGCTATGAATGTGGTCGCATATCGCCCGGGAATTATTAGTGCCATTTAAACCTACATATAGGATAGTTAGGACCTACATATAGGACTACATATAGGACTACATATAGGACTACATATAGGACTACATATAGGACTACATATAGGACCCGGTGAGGAATTCTGCTTCCCGTGAGATCACATTTTGATTCAAATATGGGAAAATGTTCTGGCCAGATCATAGCTTAGACGACGGGTATGCATTTGGCATCAAAGAAGACGACGAGGCAGTGTTGCTACATTGTAGCCTTGATTACAAACAAAGGTAAAAAATATCTGTATTATTGTTCATAGAGTTTGATAAGTGCTGTCGACAGGTAATTTGGGTGTCTTCTCACAGCTGTGGAGGTCATAGTGTAACATAGATAAAAGGCTGAACAATCCCATCATATATTTAACAGAGAAATGTCCGACATAGTAAGTCACTGCTCCAACCAAAGTAGATGGTGACGTCTCAACCATCCACTAATAGAGCACCATCTATATTTACCTCTTGCACCGAAGCTGGTAAGAGGTTATGTTTTCATCCTGGTCTGTCTGCCTGTTTGTTTGTTTGTCTGTTTGTTTGTCTGTTTGTCTGCATGTTATCTCAAAAAGCTACTGGGCCCGATATGTTCTACTGGATCAGGAATTGCGTGGCGGAAGTATGTGCTCCACTGAGTGCCCTTCTAGTTATCAATGGATTACATGACTTGCCATTAAAGGATTCTAGTTCTGCCCTCCATCTGGGCTCCTTCTTCTTTTTATTTTGTATGCAGTGTATGGCTGTGGGTTGCATCATTTACTGGGGCCGCAGTCGCTGATGCAGTGCATCCTGTAGGTTAGAGTAGGAATTTGGAATTTGTTCAGAGTGTGGCAACCGTTTGTTCCTCTTCATAAAGGGCACCGTGAGATCTTTAATGTCCACCAACTAATATCGGCAGACGGGGCGCCCATTTTAACGTCCATCCGAGGGATGGTACATACATTGATGAATCACCCTGCTTGTAAAACACCAGGATGACAGTTTGTTGCTGTGTCAGGATTCAAACCCAGGCTAAACATCTTGGAGGCAAGTGTGCATACCTCTGGAGCCTCAGCTGTTCTGCCTCCATCTGGGCTCATCAGCTTGGAGTCAGGAAAAGTAACCCGTCCAAGTCTAGGTGGAAATTCCTTGTTCATTCAGTTATGTGGACACCTCACACATGAAGAGATTGCATTGGTCTCTTCAAGGGTGTGAGAACAATGACGATGATGTGCACCATACTCTTGATAGTGTTTGTGCTGCCAAAGCAGTTTCTTGGCAAGGATTACACGGGGTGGTTTGCTGTTGCATTCCCAGTGGTAGTCGGGGCAGGAATTTGGAACTTGTTAAGGGTGCTGGCCTACTCTTCCCGAAGGACACCGTGGGGGTATTTAACGTCAATTCAAGGGATGGCATACACATTGATGCCTCAAATCTAACTGCAGAACACTAGGATGACAGTGTATATGTGGGTCGGAATTCGAACCCTGGATAGACAGCTCAGAGGTGAGTGTGCATATCTCTAGGCCATGTTACCAGCCCCCGTGAGGATGGTACAGATCTGTATTGTTCTACCTGTGGATTCACAACATGCTAAAGTAAACAATACCAAGTTGTTTGTCCATCGAAGGTTGTTCTTAAACTTGTTTGTTTCAATGTGAAGATTAATTTTTCTTCTGTGTGGCTGTTTTGAAATTCCATCATCAAAAAAAACCTCATTATCTATTGTTAGATTCCTTCCTCTCACCTTTGTTCTCGCATTTTGTCCTAATTTTCAATCACACCTCCGTCTCTGCTTTTTTCCCCCCTCATTGCCAAAATGATTAAATGAGTTTGGGCTTCTGCTGACTTGTCTATTCACATGAAGCATGATGGCGCAACACAGTCTTCTTGTGTCACACCGAGCTAAGTGGTCGCAGGTATATATATGCTGTGAAGCCATTGTGAAAAGGCCTTTTATAGCAGCAGAACCTCCCTTGGGTAAGGTCAGTGGCGCCATGGGGCATTATCTGTCCGTGTGTGGCGTCTGATGTAAATGCATTGATTTTTATTTCTTTTTTTCGTCTGGGGTTCACCGTTCACCGATTTGGATGCATAGGCATGCATATCCCTCAATGATTAGACTTCATTCAGAGGGGATGATATGTGAGAGTCAAATCCTTGAATTAAAAAAATTGCTTCACCGTGTTATCTAAACCATCAGCTTTGGAGTATGTCTTGGGAGAATGAAGTTTTCTTTGCAGGCTTTTTCCTTCCAGTCATCACTTCCTTTTGGAAATCCATGTGAGATGGTTCCACGCCCTTGTTTTCCTGATTTTTTTTTTCCCAGTGGAGTAACGTTGGCTCAAGTAACGAGAAAACTTCCAAACATCTTTCCTTGTCGGGTTCTTTCACTCACTCATTTGCTCTCGTACTCATCAGGCGAACAGTCTCTGTGTATGTAAGAGTACGGTTGTCTCTGCCACTATATCTTGTCTCTCAGTCTAATTATTATCCTGTCAACCGTTATCTCTTTCCATCTAATGTCTATAATTTATTTTGATTCAAATAGAATTCCACTTTTTCCTTCCAACCTCAAAATCCCATTAACATATTGTCAGAGCTTGTTTCCATTTTTTTTTTTTTGGTAACTTCCTAAAATCTTTTATTGACCAGGTATTTACTCAGAGGATTGGGTTTAAAGAGCTGAGACCCTGATGATTACACATTCCTGGAATGAGGAACTAATGTCTATCTCACCTTTGTTAGTCCGTCTAGTGTTAACTGAAACCACTCAAAAACATGATTGTGTTTTGTCTCCTTTTGTCTTTCTTTGTCTTTTGTCATTTAAAGCTTATTGTGTATGATGAGCAGATGCCAATAAAAATACCACAAAATAAATAAAGGAAGGCTTTTTTTCTTGTGCAGGTTGAAAGAGCTCAACGATGGGAGGTTTTATATATTATGTTGGACACCGCTATTTGCGGGGGATACGTTCCTGGAAAATGCCACGAATGTCGAATTGGGGAATGTCAGGGCATTGTTTCAACGGGAACAAGGGGGATATGTTCCCGGCGGTTTGTGATTCATAAGGGAAATCCAAAAATCCTGTGAAAAACCACGAATATGCAAAAAAGAACCCTGCAATACCGCGAGAAAATGCCGCGAAAAACCGCAAAACAGCCGCAAAAACTGTAAAAACTCGTAATTACACCTGTAAAAAAATCTGCTAAAAAATCCGTGAATACACCTGTAAAAATCCGTAAAAAAGCGTGAATACACACAATGTAAAAAATAAAATCCGCAAACAATTGGTAAATACACCTGTAAAAATCCGCAAAAAAATCCGTGAATACACCTGTAAAAATCCGCTAAAAAAAATCCGTGAATACACACTGTAAAAATCCGCAAAAAACCGTGAATACACCTGTAAAAATCCGCAAAACCGTGAATACACCTGTAAAAATCGCAAAACAATTGGTAATAACACCTGTAAAAATCCGCAAAAAAATCGCGTAATACACCTGTAAAAATCCGCAAAAAAACCGTGATACACCTGTAAAATCCGCAAAAAATCACCGTGAATACACCTTAAAAATCCGCAAAAAAGTGTAAATACACCTGTAAAAATCCGCAAAAAATCCGTGAATACACCTGTAAAAATCCCTTAGAAAAATCCGGAATACACCTGTAAAATCCGCAAAAAATCCGTGAATACACCTGTAAAAATCAGCAAAAAACGTGAATAACACTGTAAAAATCCGAAAAAATCCGTGAATACACCTGTAAAAATCCGCAAAAAACCGTGAATACACCTGTAAAAATCTGCAAAAAAACGTGAATACACCGTAAAAATCCGCAAAAAAATCCGTGAATACACCTGTAAAAATCCGCAAAAAACCGTGTAACACCTGTAAAAATCCGCAAAAAATCCGTGAATCACCTGTAAAAATCCGCAAAAAATCCGTGAATACACCTGTAAAAATCCGCCAAAAAATCCGTGAATACACCTGTAAAATACCGCTAAAAAATCTCCGTGAATACACCTGTAAAACCCGCAAAAAAATCCGTGAATACACTGTAAAACAATCTCGCAAAAAAAATCCGTGAATACACCTGTAAAAATCCGCAAAAACATCCGTGAATACACCTGTAAAAATCTGCAAAAAAACGTGAATACACCTGTAAAAATCCGCAAAAAAATCCGGGAATACACCTGTAAAAATCCGCAAAAAATCCTCCCTCTAGTGATACAACCGTAAAAATCCGCCCAAAAATCCGTGAATACACCTGTAAAAATCCGCCAAAAAATACCGTGAATACCACCTGTAAAGATCCGCAAAAAACCGTAATAATACACCTGTAAAAATCCGCAAAAAAAACCGTGAATACGCGAAGCACAGGGCCGAGAATGTAGAAGCAGGTCGTATTTTATCAACTGCGAATATGCGGGGTTCACGAATTGCGAATCCGCAAAATAGCGCGGTTCGACAGTATATATTTTATGAAAATTTATTTATGGATTTGTTTTTATATTTTTTGGGAGTGATTGAGGCAGCGGTTTGTTGGTCGTACACTGCCCAGGTTAATTTTTTTGTCCGATTGAAAAAAATTAAAATCTTCCTGGATGTTTGGATTAGTTTGAAGCAACTTTTTTGAAAGTTTTTTTTCTCTCTGAAGAGCATTTCTGTGTTTCAAGATGGGATAGACAGACAGACAGACAGACAGACAGCATTAGCCTATTGTATATGTCGATTTGTCTGAGTCGTTTGAAATATCATGCTGCGGATGCCATGAACTTTATATTTTCAGAGACTAAGCCTGTCTGACCCCACACACACACACGCACACGCACACACTAGAGCATCACTCACTGATCCATTGAGCCCATCTCACTCACATCATGTTCTCAGTAATTTCGAGCTACTCGTTCTCCAGGAACCTCCAGTGCGCCCTGTGGAGTGCAATCCATAACCTGCTCGGTTTTGGTTTCTTAGTCGCTTTAAATGCACCTGTTACAATTAACGACATCATTGAACTGCTTTCCCTCTAAATTGTCGGAGGTTTTGTCTGAATGATAGCGATGGAAACGAGGCGCATTACAAGTCTACACAACGTCTTTGTGGCATCTGTTCCTCTGGATTGAAGGCGAGGTCCTTTCAAAAGCAAAGCAAATTGCAACTGAAGCCAGAGAGATGCAAAAGTAGAAAATAAGGAACATGGTGTTTTTTGAGCAGATGATGGATACAAGTTAAACATCTGTATGAAAGTAGTGGCTGTGTGTTGGAGTCTTCCCATCAGAGACAAATCATACAAACGATGAAATCAAAACGAAATGTTGTCTGTACTGAGCTCGTTATAATGTATGGTGCACGTTATGGCGTGGCAACGACTTACATAATTTGGTTACATAGCGGTTAGAGAGAATAACAACACATTCTGTTGGGGAGCGATGATTAAACACAGGACATCCAGATCCCAGCCTTTAGATATCAAACTCAGGGTCTGTTGCCATGTAACATCACAAAGTGAGCACACGAGCATTGGAGCTCAAAGTGATTCGGAATTTGGTGAAATGATTATTTCGAATAGGTACTTTGGGGTCCGTCTCTCAGCTGTCTAGCCTCGGTTTGAATCCCGATCCAGGTATAAATTGGCATCTTGGTGTTTCAAAAGCAGGGTGAGACATCATTTTGTGTACCGTCCCTCAGATGGCCGTTAAACTGGGTGTCCCGTCTGCTGGCATTAGTTGGTGGACGTTACATATCCCACTATTTATTTCGAAGGTGAGTTATCGCCGACACACCCTGAACAAATTCCAGATTCCTGCTTTCACCAACAGGGGGGGGACATAATCAGAGGCACAGCCGTGCCCTGGAACATGATGCTATCCACAGCCACATGCTGAAAACAAAAGACGACAAAGAAGAGGAGGGAAACATGAAATTAGTGAGCCATAGTTTGACCAGTGAGCTCTTGCGAGTGATTACTCAAGAGTGAAAGTCGGCTTTGTTTATCATTCTGTGGCTCGATTATTCGAGAAAAAAACCCCCCCAAGTACCTCAACCTCACACCTTCAGTTAAGCATTATTAGCCCCTGTTGGACTTACTCCGAAATGCTTGCTTATGGATTTGGTGTTCATTTTCGTGTCCGTGCGTGTGTGCGTGCGTGCGTGCGTCTACAACCATATCTCGGAAACGTATGGACCGTTTTTACCCTTACTTGGCAGAAAGACAACACATGATGGTATACATGTGCACGTCATTTTGTTTTGCGATGCGATCAGATGGCCAACTGGTGGCCATTTTAGTTGTAAAAACACCGATGTTGAAGACATCCTCAATCATTTCTTGGACATGCATTTACCTATCTCGTTCAAACTTGGCAATCAGATAATGAATGACGGCTTAATATGCATGTCATTTCTTTTCGAGATTAGATCCAAGATGGCTGACTGGCGGCCATTTTGGAACTTAAATGTGTCCCCAACCATTTCTCAGACATGCGTTGTCTGATTTTCTTCAAACTTGGCACAAGCACATTACATGATGGCGTACACATGTACGTCACTATATTTTGCAATCTGATCAAAGATGGCCGACTGGTAGACTGGCGGCCATTTTAGTTGTAAATAAATATGGGATAGCCCTTGAACTCCTTTCAGCAAAATTACTAAAACAACAGAGGTTATGACATTTTGTCTTTTTGTCCTTGTCTAATTGTACCAAAAAGTTTTATTTCTGACTATGATCATGCCAAAATGCTGCGTAAACGAACTGCTTTGTGTAGTCCTGTTCTCGAATTCGTAGCAAAGTCCAACACTGATAAAACATGTTATTGTAACGTAATCAGGATCCGGATACGAGAATTTTTTGATTTTTCAAGTGATTCTTCACCATTGAGAGATGGGCCCAAAAATGATATATAGCACGACTTTTCAAAAAGTTGTGGACGAGTTGTGACAAAACTTGATGGATGAGTTGGTTAGGTGACAAGAACAAACTGATTTGATCTTGGTTCAGGTCCGGATCCAGATCAGCCAAGTTGTGTCATACAAAACCTAAACTGTTCAACCTGGTTGAGGTATGCGCTCTACCAAGTGCCATTCTAGTTCTTTAGGAGTCTACTTTGCAGAAGTCATCTGCTCAGGACAATCAAATCCACTTTATGTTATTTTACAGTGTCAAACCCCTCCATGTCAGTACCTTCCCCCTACCTCCTACAAGCCTGAATCCTTCCAAACTCACCCCTTATATGTGTTCCCCTCTTTGGCATCCTTCCACTTCGTTTCCCCTCATTCTGTACCCCCTCACCCCACTACCTCAAAGCTTCCCCCTCACCCTGCCACCTCACAGCTTCCCCTCACCCCTCCTCCTTGTCCTACCTTCCCATCTACCCCTTTCCCCCATCTCGCAGCCACCCCCAAGTCTATCACACTCCCAGCCTCACGCCTCCCATTCTGCAACCTTACAATGTATCCTTCCCTGTCCCTCAATGTGTGAACCTTTAACACCTGAGGCCTTTGCTTCAATCTGGCAGATCTGTAAATGCAGACCACCTCTGATAACCTGGACATCATCTGTTTTACAGAATTGTTCCTCCCAGAGGATGTCCCTGACTCCTTAGTGTCTCTCCCCGGCTATTGTCTCCTCCGATTTGAGAGGCCTGAACCCTGTGTTGGTGGCGGAGTCATGCTGTACCTCAATAACTCAACCTCTCACTGTCTGTGTACTGATATTACACCTCCCAACCTGTGGGGGAAACCTTTGGCTGTGAATTCCCCTCTGCTCGCACCTGTTGTTTGTCTGTGTTGTACCATCCTCCAAACAGTGACGACTCTATCTCTCTCTCTCTCTCTCTCTCTCTCTCTCTCTCTCTCTCTCGTCTCTCCTCCCAACATGGACGCAATTTTAACCACTCATCCCAACTCTCTCTTCCTCATATGTGGTGATTTCAATTGTCACCATGCTAATTGCCTGAGCATTGGTATCTCTCTCACCAGTCGTGACATTTCAGCAAAGGACTTCTGTGACTCCATCGGACTGATTCGATCTGTGAACTTTCCGACCCAGATTTCTCCCATTGGCAAATCCTCCCTTCTGGACTTGGTGATGACAAACTTTCCCACAAATGTGTCCTGCTCTTCCTCTGCTCCAATTGGTTCATCTGATCATATGCTTGTAAAAGTCAACATCTCTCTGGCTATGCTCACAGAGCTACCTCAACACCAGCGAGTCTGGTCATTCACTCAGGAAGTTGGGCAGGGACTGCAAGCATCAATCTCAGTACAGAACTTTTTTGTTTTTTTTATACTTCCACTTATTGTGGTGGCATGATTTCATGCTTTCAACTGCTACGAATAACGGTGCATCGCCACCGCTACCGAGTATGGGGGTACCAGTGATGCAATACCCATATTACCAGTACACTAGTGCTCATTTCGCCAACCTCGGAAGGATGACAGGCTGAGTCAACCCATCCATCCATCCACTGGGACCACTACCGAGTATGGGGGTACCACTGATGCAATACCCCTATTACCAGTACACTAGTGCTCATTTCACCAACGTCGGAAGGATGACAGGCTGAGTCAACCCATCCATCCATCCACTGGGACCATACTCTGTACAGAGCGTTGATGCTGCCATAGCAGTCTCCTGGGCTATTAGGCACAATCCTAATTAGATCACCACTCCAACACAGGATAGTCGAATGGCTCAATCATCCCAGCAAGCTGGTACTCATTTTGCTGACCTCAGAAGGATGACAGGCTGAATCAACCCACTTGGTGTTGATTCAATGGTAAAAACAGAGCTCAAACTCAGGATCCTAAGATCCTAAACCCACCACCCTAACCAGTAAGTCAACACCAGTCTAGTACAGGACTGGTCTCCCATATCTACTGCCCTGATATTAACTCATCCTGGGAATTCTTCCACAGAAAGCTGCTCTCATGCACAGATTCATCCCATCTCATCTGCAGTTATCTTACCCATCCTAATGGCCATGGTACACTGAATCCTGTGGTGCGGCAGATGCTCTGAAACAACTTGCCTTCTCTTCCTGGAAAGTAAACCCCACCAAAGGCAATCTCAGTTTATTCCACAAAGCTCGCAACAAGTGCGTGTCCACTCTCATAGGAAATACTTTCATCTCCTTTCCTTGTTAAGGATGGAGTCCCCAAAACCAATGTTCTGGGTCCAGTCCTATTCCTAATCCTCATCAATGATCTCACTGACTCTCTCGAAAATCCTTGTTATCTATTTGCTGATGACTCCACCCTCTGCCATGACATCCCTCATCCTTCTGACAGACAGGTAGCTGCCTCTTCCCTCTCTTCAGACCTTGACAAAATCACAAACTGTTGAAACACTTGGAATATCTCTTTCAATCCTGAGAAATTCCACACACTTTCCTCTCTCCAAAAGGACCATCTGGCACACCCTCCGATCTACTTTCTTAACAATCCTCTTGAGGAAGTTCATTCACTCAAAATCCTGGATCTCACTCTCAGCCATGATCTTTCTTGGACAAACCACATTTCAATGTTGGCCTCCAAAGCCAGCCACCGCCTGACCATCCTCCGTCGTACAAAGTCCTTCCTTGGCATACCTGAGCACTTATCCACGTAAGAGGCCTTTGTCCACAGCTTGATGGAATACTGCTCTCCCCTATGGGCTTTCTCCCCTGCCTCACACCTTGCTCAGCTCGACTTTGTGGAAACCAAGGCCTTCAAGATCATTGAAATCTCCCGTGATGAAGCTGATTTTATGGGCCTATCACTTTCCCATCGCAGACAGGTCAGTCATCTCTCTGTCTTCTACCACCTCCTTTCTGATCTTGCATCCTCTGTTCTTTCCATGGTCTGTCCCCACCCACAAGGTTTCTGCAGGGTGCACATGATCTCCCTTCAAACACCTTCTGGTGAATCTATCTATAATTCCAGCAATCTCTGTGTGTCTGTCTGTCTGTATGCCGACCGGCGGCCGTTTTCTTCGACGAAACGCCGTTCCGACTCTGATTGAAACTTGCCAGGAAATATTGCCGGGGACGCCGCGGATGTTCTTTTTTCGGTTTGATATCCAATCGCACGAAGCGGTTCACAGTTACGGCCATTTTATTGGCTTTTTCAGTGGTTGAAAAGGTGTATATATGGAGAGCTGAAGGTGTTCGTTCCACCTCTCAACCAGTTATACATCATGCCATTGTTTCCCCAACAAATTATTAATAACCCAGAGCGCCACCGGTCCGATCGGATTGAAACTTGCAAGGAATATTGCCGGGGCCCCGCGGATGTGCTTTTCAGGTTTGATATCAATCGGACAAGCGGTTCCCAAGTTACGGCCATTTATCTGTCAACCAATGACAGGACACGGTGCTATGACGTCACGAATGACGTCACAATTAATGTTTTTTTTTTGCACGATTGACGTCACAATCGACACTGGGGACCTGAGTATGTGCCTTTTCAAAGTTTGATATCGTTCTTCTCATCCATTTCAGCTGTTTCCCAAGTGTTTCCCAAGGTCTGAAAGCTGTTCTTTCCCAAGGTTTGAATTAATTAATTAATCCCAAGGTTTGATTATTATTTAATTATTAATTTATTTAATTATTTACTCCCAAGGTTTGATTATTATTCAAATTATTAATTAATCCCAAGTTTGCCCCAAATATGGTTGTTTGTCGATGCTCCATCTTTTTTCCCCAAGGGTTTGAAAGCTGTTTTTTTCCCAAGGTTGGAATTAATTGTTGTGCTTGGTAGACATTTGTGAATACATTTACAGAGAGAGGGGCGAGAGAGGAGGGGGGAGAGAGGAGGGGGGAGAGAGGAGGGGGAAGAGAGGGAGAGAGGGGGGAGGGAGAAGGGCGAGAGAGGGGGGCAAGAGAGGGGAGGGAGAGAGGGAGCGAGAGAGGAGGGCGAGAGAGGAGGGGAACAAGGAGGGGGGAGAGAGGGGGGGAGAGTGGGGGGGCGAGAGAGAGGGGGCGTCACAATTCTTCTTCTTCGTTTGATATGACGTCACAATTGATGCTGGGGACCTGATACTGCAGGCACGAAGCTGCGCATACTGGGCACGCCCTACGGGCACGCCCTACGGGCGCACTAGTCTCTCAAAATCCAGGATCACAGCTCACCTCCACTCATTTGTTCCTCTTTCTTCCTGCCTGTGGAATCAACTTCCACATTCTCTTCAATCTCATTCTTCCCTTCAGGTCTTCAAGACAGCCGTTCACCACCATCCGAGATCATCACCCATCCAAAACCAAGATCTTTTCTCTCATCTCCGTGAGATTGCCTTTTCTCTCATCTCCATTTTTTCTACCTCTCAGGGGGTAAAGCCATGCAAGATTTCAGCTTCGTATGACAAGCTGCTTTTGAATGCTCGTGTTGCCAGAGAAACATCAAGCTCAAATGGTTGACAGAATGAGATCTCCCTTTTGGAGAAGTCTCACGAATGAAGAGTTCCCAATGAGGGAAGATCTCAAATGATTATGATCATAAAATAATGTTAAGATTTCAAAATGTAAAAAAAAATGCAGACTCTGTTTAACGGTAGCTTTCTTTGCCATCGAACACAGTTCAAGGTTTGCGGATCCATGCTTGACAGCATACAGGCCTTCAGATTTGTTGCTCTGCTTAATGATCACATCCTTCCTCCTTTTCCTCAGTCCTGTTCTTGTCTCACAAGCGCTACATGCTTAACAGCTTCTGCATTCAGGCGAGGCCTTGATGCTTCTCCAGATACATCCGCCAAACTGTACAGCCTTGGGAACTTTTCTATTGCCTGCTCACGTCCTTGTATCGCTCGAATGCTATTCATCTGACCTCGTCTCCTTTGTCTGTCGCTGTGCTTCATATTTATATATATATATATATATATATATATATATATATATATATATATATATATACGTTTGAGCTCACTTTCTTTGCACATTCATGATGCGTTCGACCTTCTGCTTCCACAACCATGTCACTCTCCATATATGTAATAATTGTGTCGTGGCATTCTATTGTGAATTAGAATGGCACTCGGTAGAGCGCATACCTCCGCCAAGGTGAGCAGTTTACGGTTTTTTTTATCTCACTGATAGATCGGATCCCAATCCGGCTTTTCACCAAACTTGAATCGCTTCGTCCTTGTCATACACCCAACCTGTCCACCAAGTTTGGTCCGAATCTGTGCATAACTTTTTGAGATATCCTGCTTACAGGCAGACAAACAGGGGTGAAAACAACCGCCGTCCACCTTAGGTGGTGGAGGTACTTATGTCTGTCGATTCTACTTTTTGTTCTTTTGTATTGTTTTTTTCTGGGCTTGTCTTCACTTTTTGTCTTTTGAAGTGCTCTTTTGCTTGCAGACAGCCGTCCATTCACTGGTATTGGATTAGGTTCCATCCCGCTTGTCTAAGTGATCATTTAACCTTGAAACCCACATATCGTCGCTCGAGGAAGATCAGACGCAAACCAAGATATCACCATCATCTCCGTGATAACAAACATGACATTCCTAGTTTCAGCGTAACTTCTGTAGTTTACACACAGATCAAAAAGGTAGATGTGACCGAGTACTGTGGATAAATGCTCACGCACAGAATCAAAGCATTGTCCAATCAGGGGCCATATATTTATTGCATAAGCAAATATGACGGAATATTTGATACAAGTTGCCTTTCAAGGAACTTAAACCAGATGGAGGGCACTAGGCCCATCTAAGCCCAGGCAATGGTTGCCAACCTATGGTAGTGGGGCAACTTAGCATAACAATTGTGCATTTTGTGAGGAAAGCACCAAATTTGGCACACGAATAGCCTATCATATTATGAACAGATTTGGATATTGGGCCATCTCAAAATTTTTGCTGGCAGTGGAAAATGGCTGCCACAGCCATCAGCGGCTGAATTTGAGATGGACCAATATCCAAATCTGTTCATAATATGTTAGGCTACTAGTGTGCCAAATTTGGTGCTTTCCTCACAAAATGCACAATTGTTATGCTATATTTAGCTAAGTTGCCCCACTATGGTTGTTTGTCGATGCTCCATCTTTTTTTAAATGGTGAGCATGAAGCAAGGAAGCAGCATGTATCGTTTTGGAGGTCTTTGGAGTGACTCGGTCAGGGTTTGAACCACTGATCTCCTGGACTCAGAGTGCATATGCTCTCTCGACGGTGCGTCAGTGCATTCACGACTTGTCATTAATTTTTCGATGATGAAGAGCTAATCCTGGACAGGTCGACAATCCATCACATGGTGCAAAAAATTTCCACTCACCCACCATGGGAGTTGAACCCTCATGAGTGATGGCAATGCAACCGAGGCTTTACCCACTCCACCTCTAAGCTGCTATATATACACTGGCGTTCCTCCTAAGGATTTGGATTGCATTGTAATTGTGTCGTAAATAACACTTGCTGCACAGTGCCATGTGTGTATTACTTCTTCGTTGTTTTTTTTCATCCTAGACAAACTTTCTTTTTATTGGGTAAAGTCGTGGCCTCATGGTGAGAAAACTAGACCCCAGAGGTTACAGATTTGTTCGCAGCTGAAGGCAGTGGTACCAATAATTTTGATTCGAAACTTCAGTAGTGCAAGTTATTATCAGGGGAAACTACCACGTCGTTACTGGATTGTTGGTAGAAAAAAAAACAAACAACTCAGCTTGCATGTTAATGAACTCCAGGAAGGGACTCGTCCACCTGGCTCCTCTTGGTTTGGCCAGTAGTAGACTCTTGATGCCCCCCCAGGGCAGCCTGGTATGGGGGGAACTAAGATTCCTTAACCCGTTAAAAGGCAGCACTGCCTCCAAAATGTCCCTAACCTGAGCAAATTGAAAAAATAATGGCAAAATGTCATGGATTATTATTTCAGCTGCAATGCAATAACATGTGTATGCTTTATTATGCCATCAAACAGCTGCTTTTGAAATGTATGAATATCAAAGCTCGGGTTCCTCGGAAACCAAAGCGAAACGATCTAATCAATTAGAGGTGAACGTTGCACGGTAATATAAAAGCTTCCTCGGACATCAAATGTAATCGTAAAACTAGCTGTGCCACGCCGAGACGGTTCGTCTGTGTGAATCCAGGTAAGTTGATGAATAGTGGGTGGAATAACATCTGCGTGGGAGGTGAGTCCCATGTGTATTCCGCATCAATTACTAGTGGATAAAATTAAATGTAAACGTGCATCAAAGGTGCTTAAATTGTATTCTGTTGGTTGAGAATTGAACACCTCCACAAAACTTGTGTAGCACACCCAGACTCGAGAGGCGTCCTTTGGCAAAAAACCCCCCAAAAAAACCCAAGCTGACTCAGTGATGACCTTTTCTTCTCTTGACAATGTAGTCATGAAAGAGAAAGATGACTGAGGGTATTAACTGACATTGGGGCAGCATGGCAACTCTTGGACGCAAGCAAGGGAATCAACAAACAGGAAAAAAAAACAAAAAAAAACAAGGGGAGGAAACACTGCAACTAGCAAGGAAGAGGGTTGGTAGGTTCGGAGGGGGTTAATGGGATCAATAAATATCGTGGGTAAGGATGGTTGATGATTATAATAAGATGGTAGCATGCCACCTGCTTGAAGCCGCCGAGGGGAGAGTGGGTTAACACAGCATCTGGAAGGTGCTTTTACATATGGGAGAAGCGAGGGACAATGGAGTTCAGGTGTACAGTCAGCTTGGATTTTGGAAGTTTAACCGTGAGGCGATTACTGGAAGAATGGGTGGGAAGGGTCAAAGGGCTGAGAGTAGAGTATTGTTGGTGGTGGTCAAAGGGTTGATAGAGCAGAGGGAGTTAAACCAGAGAAGAAGCAGTTTTGAAAAAAATGACATCACTGACCTGCCTGTGATGTGAGAGCAACAGACCATGGATTTCGGGCTCATTACAGAAGATTCCAATAATTTTGAGAGCTTTAAATTTCACAGAATCCAGAAGAGATGGATGTAATGCTGAGGCATCAGCCCATAGTGAATAGCAGTACTCCACTAAGCTACTGACAAAGGTCTTATAGACTGAGGGTAGCTCTGATTTTCCATGGAAGACTTGGATCGATGGAGGATACTCAGTCTGTGGCTGGCTTTGGAGGCCAGCTGTGCAATGTGGTTGGCTCAGGAGCTGTCATGGCTGATGTCGAGGCCCGTAAGTTCAAGAGACTGAACCTCTTTCAGTGGCTGACCATATAAATATATAGGTGGGTTAGTTTGACGGTCCTTCTGGAGCGACAAGGTGAGATGTTGAGATTTTCCAACATTGAAGGACATGGTCCATTCATTAGACCAAAATCGAATCAATTTCAGATCAGCATAGAGTGATGCAGTTGCTGATTCCCCGTCAGTGGTGGTATGCGGTGCTGTATGACACAGTGTTGAGTCATTTGCAAAAAGGAAGAGAGGGTTTTCAGAACATCTGAGAGATAATTTATGTAGATGAGGAACAAGACTGGGCCCAACACATTGCCTTGGGGAATTCCACCCTTCAGTGGAAGAGGTGAGGAGAGGGTTCCATTGATGGCATAAGGATGACTGCGAGAACAGAGGAAGTCAGAAATCCAGGAATGAAGGTGGCCTAATATGACACAGACAGACATTTTGACAAGCACAGCAGGATGCTGCAGCTTTAGGAAGCCGAAGACCCTTTGGCAATATTGTGAGAAAAACGGAATGCAATGTTGACCGCTTTTGGTAAATTTCGAGCCGATTAGACATTCCCAGGTGATATGCACTCGATTGTGCTCGGCAAATAAAAGACAACACTGTCAAGAAAGAGAATATCCTGGGAAAAGGGTCAAAAACTAAGGCATTAAGTGAAAACAGGTTTCTTGGTGCCTTGCATTACCTGATAAACATCAGTTTTGGGATGTTTGTACCAAGAATTGGAGCTCACCTCCCTATGCAAGCCAATGCCGCACCTTTCTGACCTACATTGCATCCAATTACACGTCTGTTCCTTATTCCATGCGCGCATCACCCAAACACTCTATCCTGAGTTTATTTTCAATCCCATATTCCCATAACTCTCCTTTCATTTCTCCTTTCTCTTCCTTATTGCCTTCATCCCGGCTTTTTTGCCTCCACTCCCTGTGCTCCCAGCCAATCCTCATAGCCCATGTGGATCACCCACTCTTGAAAGTGCAGCAAGATCATCAGCCCACCCCTGGCATCGTGCCAACTATTCAAACACTCTCGTTCATACTTTCTTTCTCAAGCGTGGAATCCTGTCTTATTTTCCCTCGTGTGAACCCTGACCTTGCGATGTACCCCCATCCCGCACAAGGCCCTCTCATTCTCAATGGTTGCACATCATGCACCTGTGATTGGCAGATGAATGAGTATTATCGTATCGAATACCCTGCGACTGGATTTGATTCCACATCCATCTGGACTGCATCCTTTGAAGCTGATCTTATCCGCAGGAACAATTTGAGTGAAAACCATAATAATCATTCTTTCCTCTTTACTTTTTTCACCGTCTACTTCTTTTTATCATCTTATTTCAACTTCCCAGAAAGACTGTGTGGATATTCTTTGGAAAAGAATTAAGGGAAAAGGGGGAGCAGAGGGTCAAAGGTCGGCCATTGATTAAAGCTTTCTTTATTCCCCTCTGTAATCTATTCTTTTGATGGTCCGTTCATTAATCTCTTTGAAAAGCTGTTTTTGTAACTTTCCTAATCCCTGTTGACCACATCACAATGCCGGTCCCACTTGGTCCCAACCATTTGGTTGGACCAAGCAAAACAGCTGCCCTGGTGTTTTGATTTCATTCAAAGATATTTTCCAAGACTTTTCATTAGTCCTCATTATGACCCCCCACCACCCCCCCTCTTCCTCCTCTTGTGTTTGTGATTCTTGCAAGTTTTATCCTAAATGACGAATGATTATGTCTTTGTACAACTTATCACATAGTGGAGAAATTAATTTCCAAAGCGAACTCGATCTGAATGATTACGATGTATTTTTAAGTCCCAGAGTTGGGATGCAACACAGAGGTCCTGCTTTCACACACCCTATCCCAGCCATCCATCACAGCCCACTGGGACACGCTTACCTGAACAAACTTCCTGTCACCAGTCCCATGAGTTATTGGGAGGAGGTTAAGTTCGATCAGATAGCGAGAAAGGGTGAGGGGTGGGGGGCTAATGGGCAGGTGTGAACGTGGCTTTTGACCCCGCACGGAGGGCCACAATGGGAAGTGGTCAGCATCTCTCATCCCGTAAGGTTTTTAACTTGTGGGCTTTGTACTTGACTTGGAAAGTTTATGGAAGATACGGATTAACGTCACACTTTCAGAGGTTCATCAGTGAATGTCGGGGATGTTTAGGCCAAATTTATTTTGAAAATGTTTATTAAAAAAAAAGTTTGATTTGTTTGAAATTTTTGTTTTTTAATTGCTCTCTAGTGCCTAAGCCTTGTTAGCTATGTGAAAGATAATATTAAATGATCCCCGACCCCATTCCTTAGTGGGTGTAGGGAAGTGTTTTAGGCCTGCACAAAAAAAAATTAAAAATAGAAAACAAAAATTGATTTCTTCAAAATGCCAAAGGGATAAGAACAGCACCAGGTAATGCTGGGTACCCACGCTAGTACTTTATGAATGTGAGAATAAATGAGTAATCATAAACAGCCTCTTGGAGAATTGTCGGGAGTGATATACAAATTACAAACGCAAGATGGGAAATTGGGGAAGGGGACAATTGGAAATTCATTGGAGAATTACTCATCAATTTGTTCATGCATTACCACCTCAACTATCACTTCTTCCATCCTCTTCCTCCCCACACCACCCCTTCATACCTTGTGGAAGTACCAGGCCAAAGCACCCAACATATATGATCAATATACATTTGTAAGGTCCAAAAAAAATTCTTCTTTGTTGTTTGTGGGATTTATCGATATTATCTATTAATAATAATCAAAAAAAACAAAAATTTGGATTATTTTTTTTCCCTTAAAATTGAGATAGCATAAAAACTTGACCTGATTGAGCAAAATTAGATACATTTCTCAATTCAGCATGCAAAAAAAACATGTAAGGACCGTTGAGAAAACCTAGACCTCTGAAAAAAAATATTTCAAATGCAGCCCAGTGTAATCATTGTCAGAGACTGTATTTAATTTATATTTATATTTTAATTGAATATTTAGTGATTATATAAATAATAATATGCCGTCACTGTTCGTAGGCAACAATATCATTGTAATAATTTATTATTTATTTTCTGATCAATTATCTATTTTTAGTTTGCAGAATAAACATAACTTGCCAGTTGGTTTCAATAACCAGCAATGGTATGCATTATTAACTGTATAAGTCATGACAACCTACAGGATCTACGATTTGAATCAATGCATCGGTGAAACCACCATCTAGTCACCAACCAGCATGATTAATTGGTAGATCCTGAAACTGCTTGACTTTGGAGAAAATAGGCTCGTTTGTCTTGACCATGGAGGAGACCGGGTCGATAAGGGACTTCGGTGCTGTTGTTTAAGCCGACTGGGTAGCGGGTTAGTGCCTGAACAGGCAGATTTTTCAGGCTCCGTTATAATAGGCACTTGGCATGAATTTTCTCCTGGCTTAACCTCAATAACAAAACCCCGTCGAGTAGGGTCTCGCTAGATTTTAACCCAGGATCTTAAAGATTATTTTTTATGCGAGCACCAATTCGATCTCCCATCTAATTTGCACAGAAACAGAAATAAGGAGAGAATAATGGATATTATGTGGTCAATGGCGCAGTGTTAATGCGTGCCAGGCTCAGGGATTAATGAACAGCCTCGAGTAAGGAGCATGAGAGTCGGTGCAAGAGGGCAGTTTGTAGGGATGGCTATTGCTTTACAAGGCAAATATTTTCTTATTCTACTCTCACCTTCCAGAGTAAAGGACTGCAGAGACTGAAGAGAACGAGTTCCTATTAAGGGTTGTAATT
>CM068959.1:94141040-94153301 GCA_035128595.1 Eptatretus atami
CTCCTTCGATAGACATTAAGAACCTGTCTGCCAGCAGTGGTCATGTTGGTGGATGTTAAAAGATCACAATGTCTGTTTCAGGAAGAGTAGGTGAGTTGCCACACCGTGAACAAATATCAAATTCCTGCCCTGACTAACTGCTGGGAAGACAAAGGCAAAACCACCCAGAATAACCCTTGTGGACAGTCAAGAGCATGCATTGATGATGACGATGATGATTATACACACACACACACACACACACACACACACACACACACACACACACACACACGCACTTCCTGTCTTTTCCTGTACAATCTTCATTTAACTTCGGCTTTCAGGTATTTATGCAACTGAACCATCATCTGCAGTGTTAATATTATTTTCCCTCATCGCCACAGTTTCAGTGTTACATCATGCATGGTATGGCAAGCGATACCGAGAGAACAGCTTATGGAGCAGCTCACAACTGCAGGGATCACTCAAATCCTTTCACCGTCAGGTTACGTTCCCTTCTTCCAATGAAGTGTTTAATACTCACCAATTGGAGGACATAAACCGGCAATTTAGGACATAAAACATGCAAGACGGGCCACGTGGTCATCTACTTGCGTGTAGATCAGTCTCCAATCCTCCAAATTGCTGGGAAATTATCAGGTTACACAGCAGGCATTAGCTAATCTCTGCAATGTTTTATGCAAGAAAGTCGGGAGCTGTCTCCAGTAACCCCTTCCTGATTAAACTTCCCAAATCCAGGCTTAATGCCCACCTCAACTCTTTTGTTCCTGTTTTATCCTGGACGTGGAATGGCCTTCTTGAGGCCATTCTATCCCACTCTTCTTTCCAGGGTTTAAAGGAGGCGGGGAACGAACTCACGAACTCTCTGTCTCTCTGTCTCTCTGTCTCTCCTCCATTTATTCCCTTGGTTATCTGTAACTGTTGCCATGCTGTCAGTTCATACTCTCTGAATTCTCCCTTACATGAGCCTCAATCTTGTAAAGAAAATATACGACAGTGTCTCACACTCATGGAGGAGCTTCAACAGTTAAAACATGAATTACAAGCACATGAGTAGACAATGGACAAAATAACACCATGTATGAGTATTTGAAGTTGGGATTTCAGATCCATGAACTGTGTTCAGGTGGGGACATCAAACAGACCAACCTAGTGACACATGTCGATGCATCTTTGGTCCCAGGGCAAATCTCAGACATCACAAAAAGGAATATTTACATCCCCGACGATTTCAAACAGGATATCATAAATTTCTGCATTTATTTAATTTTTAACAAGGTAAGTTGTCCGAGTTTCTTTTTTACCTTCGCTACTGTAGGTGGACAGAGGTTATGTTTTCACCCCTGTTTGTTTGTCTGGCTGGCTGTCTGTGAGCGGGATATCTCAAAAAAGTTGTGGACGGATTCGGACGAAACTTAGTGGATGAGTTGATTAGGTGACAAGACCAAGTTGATCAGATTTTGGTTCTGGTCCAGATCCAGATCCGACCCATCAGTGGGATACAAAATGTAAACTGTTCTACCGAGTGCTGCTCTCGCTTGATAATGTTCCTCTAAATATGCAATTTAACATTTGCTTTCGTCAAATATGAGTTTAAATGTAAAATAGTTGGAACTTTATCAAACACATGGACATCCTAACAAGACAGTTTGCACAAAGTAATCCACCCCACACTCCCTCTCACTGACACTCTCGACCGCTACTCCTCTCCCACTTTTTCCATCTCCATGGGGTATTTCTTGGTGTTTGTTAAATTGGGGCTTCCAGCTGATTTTTAAGGCTTGTTATGATTTTTCAAAATGAAATCCCCACCATTGATGCTGTTTATTTTAATTTAAAATAAATATATTAACCTCACGCTCCCTTTTCCGAACAGGCTGCAGAGGGAGGATTACGTGGTGGAGGTTCAGATCAACGACTACCTCGACATATATTGCCCGGGGTTGACACACCGCGGGCGTACTGAGGGCCACATTATCTACATGGTTAACTTTGATGGTTACCAGTCTTGCGACCCGAGTGGTCGTGGCTTCAAGCGCTGGAATTGCACTCGGCCGTACGCGATGCACGCTCCACTCAAGTACTCGGAAAAGTTCCAGCTCTTCACACCTTTTTCCCTCGGCTTCGAATTCCAACCGGGCCAAGAGTATTACTACATTTGTGAGTTTTGTGATCATCTTACACCAAGTGCCTTTATGGGATAAGAAAAAGCTACAATGGAGAGATAATGAGGTGGATAAGTCATAGACAATAGAGGAAAAGGTTCAGCAATTTGTCAAGTTTTTGGGGGGAGGGAGGAGGGAGGGGCACAGGGGGGAAGGTAGAGACCCAGGTGGCCAACAACCCTATATCCAATCTGGCTAACCTTCAGTACAGCTCATAGGGTGTCTTGCTAGAATCAGCCTGGCATCATTTGGCTACTTGTGGAGAGGCAACTACAGCATAGCGGTGATCAAAAAAAGAACGAGGTGAGGAAGAAAAGCAGAACGGCTTCCTTTGATCCTATAATAGTGCAAAATGCTTTGCAGGTGGTTTTATTGAATTTTTCATCTCATCTGGATTCTAACGACCTCCCCTTTTCCTTTGGTGTTCTCTTTGAGCAGACACTCCATGACATTCAGGAGCCTAACCCTCTCGCCTTCCAGAAATCCCAGTCCATTATACGTATGAACCTCGTGAAATAATCCATCTCCTGCTATTTGACTTGAGCCAAACCAAATTTATCCTGCGTGAAGTCACGAGAGTGCAATTAAATGCTAAGAAGGTTAATCTTATTCCACAATGTGTAAAGGAAGTATGATAGTCATGTACAATGTGGCATCTTCTAAGTTACGGTGCATCTACATGGAAAGACGATGTACTACAAATACAACTAACCGAACACTGGTTTATTAAAACCAAAATGAATAATGCTTTATAGCAGTAAATTATTTAATTTTTATTATCTTTTCCAACAAGAATTTGGTCAACCGGTTACAAATGGCAAAAATATTTGATCCGCTCCGTTGCACTGCCCCTCTCGAGACACTGCCTTCGCACCAGAATGAGATCACCACCCCCCCCCCCCCAATACTTGCCCCTTTTGGGGCTCCGATTTGGCCAATGTAATCTGTGCATGAATAGCTCAGATGCGAGCTTTTAAAAACTGTGTTGTATAAAAGCCGATGTGTGTTCTAAAGAGACCTATGGCTTTGCTTTTATGGTTGAGGGCTCGAAGGACAATGGTTTTTTTTGGTTTTTCATATATTAATTTCCCTTTCTGTTCAAATGTTATTGGAAAAACTGGATTGTTAAACTGCTGCACATTCTGAACAATTCTTCAAACTGTTGGTCTGCACCCCTGGCCTCAACCTCTCGTGCGTTAAATTAAGTCCAGCACCTCGGAGTATGGCGGATGTGTAAGCTGTTACAGTATGAGAGAAGGGTCCTAATGATTTAACCAAAATGGATGAATATGAGGGGCGTTCAAAAAGTTCTACGAATGAGATGCAATGGCGCAAGACATGCCAAGGTTGTTTTGTTTTATTTTTATTAAGAAGTATTATATATAATATAATAATATCAGTAAGAATGTGTTTATCAATAATTCTTTTTGATTATTGTGAGCATCTCTCTTGTTCGTTAAAAAAAAAATACAAAATTTAAACACCTTATATGATCAAATATTACTTATCATCAATCATGACCTTTACGTATACTATCCGTACTACTCCATTTCCCCAAAACTACAACACACACACACACACACACACACCACACACACACACACACACACACACACACACACACACACACCTGTGTGGTGGAGCCCATTCCCTTGGCATAGCATCCGGGTGTTCACGACAAGTCGTAAATGCATTCCTGACGGGTCACCACACTGTCACAGGGCACACGACCAAAGGTAGCAGGAATTTGTAATTTGTTCAGGGTGCTGACAATAACTCACCTACTTTCACAACAAGACGCCGTAGGATGTTTAACGTCCACCAGCTAAGGCCGACAAACGGGTCACTCAACTAAACGTCCATCCCAAAGGACGGCGCACTTTACGATGCACCACCCTGCCTGTGAAACACCGATCCTACAATTTGTAGTTGGGTTGGGACTCAAACCCACATTAGACTTTCAAAGGTAAATGCACTACTTCATCCAAACTATTTTGTGTGATGTCACTTACACTTACTAAAACTGGTGGAGCTTACATCCTTATAACATTACATGATTTGACAAGGAAAGCTTTAATCATTCTTCATCGTTTTTGTTTCCTTCATGTATGTTGATTACAAAGTTATTTTGCACAATCCTCCATCAGGTATATAAAATTGTTGAACCATGTGCATGGTAAGAACTGTTTTGCTGGAAGGAGTAGCATTCATATCATGTTTAACACCTGAGTTTAACTGACATGTACCATGAATGATATCAAGATTAATTACTGTAAATGCAATGTCCTCATTATAATTTATGGATAATTTAATTATTTTAGTCATAAATTTAAGCAGCTTTTCAAGAGACATTATGATCATGCACTGGTTTTCTTACAGATTTATTTATCGGGTTCTATTCCCCAAGTCCATCATGGTCAGCGATTTCGAAGAATCATTCAATCATTGATGAATATTAACGGCGTCATCACTTTCAAGATATTTTCCACGAAGGCCATTGTCAAAAGGCAACCAAAGAGTCTATACATCTCAAACCTGTGCTAACGGGGGAGTAAGGGCCTTCTCACCTCTGTGAGAGCATCCGATGTCCTCGGGCTCAAGCGAGATCTGCTGTGATCGTGATGGAGGACTTATATTCTGTCACTGTCAGGGCGAGTTCTCCTAATGTACATCTTTCCTTCCTTTTGTGTCTCAATGTAATCCTCTGAGTTGATCCCCCCCCGCCCTCCCCTGGGCATGGGGTCCACGAGTATGACATTGAATGTTTCAGAAACAGTCACCGTAGCTTATGCCGCTGGAAGGTTGTGCGTGGACTGTCCTACTGGCTAGAGCTTGTCATTCTGAGAGCATTACATTGAACAGCTTGTCCTTTTGGAGAGATGCTCAACTTGGGGTTCGGAAAAGGTGACCGGGAAGTGGATGAGTATTTTAACTCTGAGACTGGTTGTACATGCATGCAACAGAGGGATCATAGCAATAAAATAAGGACGTATTACCATTGATTAATGGTTCATGCAAATTAAAGATGCTATGAATGGATGCTTGTTACAAGAATGAACAAAACTGATTGCTTTTGTACATTTTTCTCAAAAAGAAATCTCACTCTGTCCGCACGCTCTCTGAAGCTCGGGGTGCTCTCCCCGCCAGCTCCGCACGCACATTTTGCACAGCCGGTCGATAGCTTGGCAGGCTGTTCCGCTGAGCCGGTCAGGCATTTTGACCGTCCGACTCGCCCCTGAGTGCATGCCGACACCTTTTCTTTCAGCCTCGAGCTTTGTTGGAGGTTTCAAGCGATGCCTGAAGCTCCGGGTGGCCGTCTGCTGCCCAATAAGTAAGTTGTGACACGCTTCACTGGCGCCTCTCCATGATCCTTTCCACATACTGTACTTGATGCACATTAAGTTTTTGTTTTGGTCTTTGTGCGGTCTGTCTGTTTAAACTTGGAACAAACCATCTCCGGGCTATCGAGGCCTAGCCTCTGCTTGCACAGGCCTCATTCTTTTGTTTATCATATATATATATATTCCTCTTTTTGAATTGTGTGAGCTGGTTTGTCAGATTCTGCTGCAATGGTGTGCTTGTCCCCATATCATTTGGATACACTGCCAGTGACTATTCCTTCTCATTCATGCCATTTTAAGTTAACACACATCTCGTGTCGATTTCTGAGCTTGCAACGTGCAATCTAGAGCCAGGTTATTTAAACTTTAATTAGTAGATTTGCTGTGCCGAAGGGGTCATCAATACCGAAACAGCTGATGCCACCACGTTCGGCCTGGCTAGTGTGTGGTGTCCAATTGTAGACGAGGCTTTCAGGAGTGCTCCTCACCATTTATTTCAATGATCTTGACAAAGCAAGAAATCGATATTATAATAGCAAGAAAATAATGTGCATTGCATTATAGCGAGTAGCACGAGGTAATGCTTGTTTTCTGTTTTGATTCATGGAATAGCTGAGTGTGAGGTCATTTTGAAATACTGGTTCGTTAAAATCCACTTTTCGGTACCCAGATAGCCAGCAGTGGCCTATCCAGATGACATTTGTCGATTTCTGTTTTATCTTGGCAATCTGAAAGGCAGTTATGGAATAAACCAGCGATCGGTCTATGTTGCAAATGCACAGCAATGTTTGGCCTCGTTGTGGCAAGATGCATTGCAATGACGTCACAAATTCTCAACGTATGGCTTTAATTGCAAAAATAAAAAATAAAAAATAATAAAAAATAAAAAATAATAAAAAGTAATTAATAATCGCTGCATTAAAAAAAAAATTGCGCAATCTGTCAGCAGCAGTGAATTTTTCAACCGATAAAAGCGAAATGTTGAGGCACACACAGGTCTGGATGATTATGAAATACTTTTTTTGAAGCAGAAAACAATATTTTGACCATAATCGAACTGGCGAGACTTATTGGGATGAATGGATGACTCTTCGCTCAATCAAACAGCCAAATTCTCGCAATATTGCCATAAAGTGGCTCGTCAGGGCATCAAGGGCAGTTGTACATTGAATGGCGAAATATTCTTTAAAAAATGTTCTGCACGACTAAATCGTTTGCTGAGATACTTGCTGGGCAAATGAGACTCAACCGACCGTGCAGCGGCCAATGTGCCGATCTGAAATGTCTGTCGTCTTTTGGCACCATTATGACATCACGAGGATGAAACAGCAGACGGTGACAAATAGCTCTTCCATCGCCAAATGTTAGTTTGCGATGTCGTTCCATTGTTTTCGATGCAGCTTGATGTACCACCTTTACTATAAATGCCATTGTTTAAGACACGGAATGGCTGTTGCCCAATTGCTTCAACCAATCTCTGGTACATTCATTGTATGTATTCTCACGTGCCATGAACGAGATCTTTGTTCCCTTTTGATTATCCTGAGAAAATCAAACGACGTTTCGCCCTGAGAAACAAGGTGAAGATCTTGCACGAGTCTTTAACAACTGACTTTACGTCTTTGTTTTCATTTGTTAGCCCGGTCCCCCGCATAGCAAGAGATGGGGTTTTGCACAATCGTGCACACGTGTGTGTGTGTGTGTGTGTGTGTGTGTGTGTGTGTGTGTGTGTGTGTGTGTGTGTGTGTGTGTGTGTGTGTGTTTCTTTTTTTTTTTTTACCATTTCAGCTTTTGTCATTAAATTTTAAACAAACCAAAAATTGGGTCAAAATGTGAAAGGAAAAAGTCATAGTGACTATAGATAGCCCTTGTTAGCTCCACCGCAGCATGTCAAGCAAGAGACACCCGTTTTTCGCTCACCTGGACTTTAGCCAGGTAAGCTTATGTGGTCGAGCAGTATCCATAGGTGAGTGAGTGAGCGAGTCAGTCCGTAAACACTTCAGTCATTATCGCTTTAACCAAACACAATTTTGATGAAACTTGGCCACAAGCTTCATACCTGATGCCTAACGAAGGTGTATTGACCAGATCTAAATCTGTGCTTATCAAGGGGAACTATGGGGGGGAGGGGGGTTCTGACCCCCCCAAATTAGGTATTTGCTCTCTTCTCAGAAACTACACACACAATTTCGATGAAACTTGACCACAACCTTCATCACCCTTGATGTACCAAAGTTTGTTCACGGCATTCAAAAATTCAGGGTCTCAGGGGGTCTGCGTGGGGTTGGAGTGATCCGGGTGAGCTTCAGGACAGGCAGTCCTATTTTTTCTCTTTTTATCACTTCCATGTTTCTTTATTTATTTAACCATTTCGCTTCAGTGTGTCTGCCCAGGCTGTAACATCTTTCCTCTTTGAGCCTTTGTAATCAAATCTTCAATGAACCTTTATGATGAGAATATGGAGAACACAAATGAATAAAATGTACAATTGTTTTTTTAAACTGTCGTTTTAATCGAGATTGGTTTGAGTACAAAGCGGACGCGGATGTGATTTGCATTTTGAGATGCTTTAATGTTAATGCATATTTGTTAATGCAAGTAGTGGCATCATAAAGTTTAGAGCATAAGTTTCCAATGAAATTGTTCCGGTTTAAACTCAATGTTGCAGAGAAAACTTTTCGATGTGGATGCTGTACTTTCCCAGTATTCCGTGAGGATTTTGTGTATGGCAGGTTAATAAAGACTGCAAAACAAAAGAACAAAAGAGAACTATCACCTCCTCTCCCGGGTCCCTAATCTGCACAATCCATTTGAATCCTAACTTTAATCCAACAAAGATCCATGTGCAAAACACCTGCTCTTTGATTAAATGTCTTTTTTGACACTAACACGTACTAACCCTGTCTTTTATCTCTCTCTCTCTCTCTCCTCTTTCCTTACCCACACTCCCCTACCCTTTTCTCCCCCTCCCGACCCCATCCCCACTTTGGCTCCTTTTGTTTTTTTTTAGCACCTAGTACGAAAACATTAGACTTACCTGGTCAGTCCCACATGGCCAGTAACCGAAAGGTAGCCAGTTCCTTAGAACAAGCAGGTTGGTATTATATCCCTCTCTCAACCCTTATCTGAGATCTTTTTTTCCTCCTGGGCTATCTGTCTTCCAATGGCTGATGCTTTTCTCTTTTATCTCTTTTGTTAACTCTCATAATCATTCCTCATTTCCTTCTTGCCAAGAATCCTGCCCTTATGTTCTCGTATCTCCTAAATTATCTCCTCCTATCAACTATCCATGTTTCACTGCCATGCATCTCTCTAGTCTTCTGCTTACAGTGCCTACCACTGTCCACTTTTTCTTGCTGGTTATCTACCAGCACTATGTTGATTTGTACACAGTCAATTAATATCCTTGCTATTAATGTAAATGTCCAGTGAAGTCTCCTACATATGACATATGCACAGCATCCTCCATGAGTCTTAGACAACTGCAGAGTAGGACTACAATATTATATATAACTTTCCTTGTAATATCTTGGTGGAGAACATTGTAATTGCAAACTATTGTGGTCTTAAAATTATGCCGGAATTTTGCATGCATGAGATAAGTGACACATCAGTTTGGTGAAATCACATGGTTCATTCTGAGCTCCGTTCTCACACTGCTCTGGGGTTAGGGTTACTTTCATTGCTAAACAAGCACTTCAATTAAGGTAATTACTACATGCTTTGTACACACCACAGCACTGTCAAATCATGGTAATATTACATTCATGGTACGGTGTGCAATTACACCGTCCAGTCAAAATGTACTTTCCGTATGTGCTCAAGGAATGGAGGTGATTAGAGAAATGTACAACACAAACACAAACATTTTGATTGAAATAATTTTTCTACAACTAGAAATCCAACAATATTGAGGAAAACTGTTTTTAGAGTGCTAACTCGGCAAAGTGTGACACAAGAAGGAACCAACGAGGATGTGTGTGCTATTTTCAATATTTTCGAGAGTGTCTGAATCTGAGTTGGCAGAATATCATGGGAATGGAGTTGGCGGTGTGGGTGGGAGTTTAGTCCTGCTGGTGACAGCAATGTGCAGGACTGGTATTAATGTAGACTTGTAAATCCAGCACTGCTCCCCTTTTTGGTCCTGCTCCATGGTAAATCTCTGAGTGGATCGCTCAATCACAACTTCCATGTTCCAGGCCACCTGCACGCTTGGCGAGCTGATGTTTTTCTCATGCCATCAGCACCACTTTATAAGCGTAGACTACAAGAGCACTGCCATTATTATCACATATCCCAATGTTCGTAACAACAGCTGCAAAGGGGCAGAACTTACTGAGAGTCTGTGATTTTCAACATGGAACGTGTGGCCCATACATTAGTAATAACATCGTGGCATCTCTAGTTTGCAATGCAATTCCCTGACTTTGAGGTCCAGCTGAGCCTGCAAACGCAAATATTCTTTACAGTCACATGTAGTGACGATTGTGATGGATAAATGAGCGGCTTTTAAGGGATTTTGGAAAACAATGAGGCACTGATTTTTTGGCAACTGTTGTGGTTGTTAAGGTCACACTACATTACAGCAAGACATTCGCTTAATATGGATCCAGAAGTCCCATCCATTGCTGAAACAAAGCCTGCAATTCTTCCGGAGATGAAACTGTCTTGCGTTGTCTTGCTTAGCACCTGCGCGGACAATTCCATAGAAGATTCCTCAAAACAACAACACCAACAACAACTCTGTCGCCATGCAAAAGACCATGCCCTTCACTCTGTTGCTCTCCAATTTCTAAAACCCAACTTGGCACTTTCTCCCCCTTTTCACTTGTTCTCATCCTTGCTCCATATGCGTGCAGCTCTGCGAACACACCACCACGTTCTACCTGCGACCAAATGCACTACGGCAGGAGGGCAAATGGTGCCGAGCCACATTGATGGGGTTGTGCACCCTCAGTGCCGGAATCCAGGACTTCCCATTGGTTGTTCCATGACGTCCACCCCCTCCCATCGTACGACTTTGTACTTTTAATATTCTGTTGTCGTTCCAATGTCAAAACGCTTCCCTTCTGCCATGATTTACTGCAGACATTTAATTAATGCTACATCTGAGCTAATTAATCCAACCAGACACAGACATAACATTGACATAGACCAAGCTTTTTGGCACATTTCGAATGTTTCAGATTTGTGTCCAGTATGCAAGTTATTAGATGTACTGTAAATGGTTCCCGATGCGTTATATTCCAAAAGAATTTGCTCCACATCGTCGATACGATTTGACGACTGTTCTGTGTCGGCGTGATTGTAAACATACTGTTTACAAAACATTTTATTCTGTGCAAAAAGTTTACGGGACTTCGTTGAACTAATATGAGAGGCAAAAAGTCTTTGGTCGGGCAAAATGAGATCCCCAACTCTGTTGATCGTGATGTCCTGGTCTTGCAGCAAGAGCTTCATTCCATACGCTTTCATGTTCATCTTCAAATAATTTTCTCCAATCAAATACAGATGCCCTTGAGAGCTAACCGTCACCACACTGTGGAGCCAACTGACGGTAAAAATGTTTCTTTGTCTATTATTTACCGTTCTACCATCTTTGCAACAGCTCATTGACCGCCATCTTGATTGGACATTTAATTGACAGGTATTTGTTACCAACATGATAAAGAGAAGGTATTCCAGATTAACACTACTCTCATATGCAAGCAAGTGGGCAGCAACACTTGTGCATTCAAACAATTCACTTGGACTGACACGACAGCTCAGAAGTAGTGCACTCGCCATTGAGCCCGCCAGTCCTGGCATCGTTTTCTTTCAGAGCCAAAGGAAAAACTGGCAGGCTGGTGTTTCACATTACGGTGTTGCATCCTTGAATAAGTCATCCTTTGGATGGGACATTAAGCCAGCTGTCCCACCTGCTACAATTTGCTGTTGGGTATAAGAAATCCCACCATACCATGATAAATAAATATCTGTTACCCTTGCCAAATTCTAAGTTCCGGAATTCCTTCTCTGATTTATGGGAGAAGGGGTGGAAGAGGATACAGCTTGTGACTCCAGAAATAAATTATGCCAACCCATGTCAAGGTGCTGTATAATACATGGTTGAGGACACAAATAATTTCTTCCCTGCCACCTTCATTCGCATGAACAAGGTTGTCGATTGGGATTAGGAAGGTGCAACCCATTTCCAATCCACCTCTTAGTTGTATACATCTATCATTCTGTGTCCATTCCAATATGATATGTGCATGGGAAACACTTGACTGCAATTATGCCAGACGAGTGTGCCGGTGCTAGAAACGAGTGTGATGCATCGTATGCAATGCGGTGACCCGTGTGGCATGGTGTGTTTCCGCAGATGAGTCGAGGGTCGTCACGGCGCAGGCGTCTCGCAGCAGAGCCCGGCGAGGCCCGTCAGCATCTCCGACCGGTTTCCTCCTGATCCTGGCACTTCTCCCGCTTTTGCTCACCCAAGCATATGTCCCACTTTTCACATAAGCCCCTCCGGAGGCATCTTTTTACCCAGCGACCTGCCAGCGTCTGCCATCTTTGTTCTTCGGTCTCTTCCTGCTCCCTCATCGACTGTGCACAAGCATCCTCCCTTTTCCAGAGAAATGTCGGGCACGGCCCTTGACGGGCAGGGATGTGCGGTTTCAGCCCGTTGCTTTCTTGACGTTTGCTCATTTCGCTGGCCCCCTTACTGGGGGGGATTTGCTATTCCCATATTGTAACCCAACCAATCCCCCCCC
>CM068959.1:94182384-94198183 GCA_035128595.1 Eptatretus atami
GACGGAGCATGAACCACTCGCTCAGGGTGATGGAGCATGAATCACTCGCTCAGGGTGATGGAGCATGAACCGCTCGGTTAGGGTGACGGAGTACGAACTGCTCGCTCAGGGTGACGGAGCATGAACCGCTCGCTCAGGGTGATGGAGAATGAATCGCTCACTCAGGGTGATGGAGCATGAAACACTCGCTTTGAATGACGTGGCACGGCAAAAGTGTCTGCAGTGCGTGAACGATTCGCTCAGAATGACAAAGCACGGAACTGCAATTGACAATGGGCACTCGGCAAGTGGCTTAAGCATTCAAGCAAGTACTCCAATGAAATGGTTGATCAGGAACGGCTGGCTAGGCTGTCGCTGCATACCATGTAGGATCCCTTTAACTTTAAAGCTGGTCTTCACCACGCACGCAGCAGTTAATGAAATAAAATGAATTCATTCAAATAATGACTTTATCCTCAAAAGAGTTGCTGCTTAGTGCAGAACAACCCCGGAGACATTGCAAAGTTCAATCGCCCGTGAAATAAACATTGCAGAAAATCCGCCATGTTGCCTGCTCGTCTGTGCACGTGTCACGTGGTTCATCATTCGTGGTCCGCGCAAACGTGATTAATATTTTTTGAATGTCCGTTTTTCACCAGATTTACTTTTGATTCCCTGTGGAGCACCTTGCGAAACCTCCGAAAATGTAGACACAGATCTGATAGACACTATGGATAGGCAGTCCCTCTGGGGGACAGGGTGTGAGGTCTTGCAGTGAATGCATTAAATCATGCAGCAAAATGAAGCTGGTTAATTTTGGCATGTTCCTACATTTTTTTGGTTTACTCAAAATAATTCTCCAAACAGTGAAAAAAGATGTTTAATGCTTTGGAAATTTCACATTTTCTTGTATATGTATGGAGAAGGAGGGACAGAGCCTTGCATAAAGTAAATTGGTATATTGGCTTAGTTTTAAGACTCGATATTTCTTTAAATTATCAGATTTCACGACAGATTTCGACATTTTAGTCTGGACATTATCCGATCCTCAAAACTGAAATAATATTTTGATGATATACTTCAATTAGTCCGTGAGAGTAGATCGTGGAAAATCGTTTCATATAATGCATGAAATCACTCCAAGCTCCCAATTTGAAAACTATAGTGCTTACAAAAACGATGTGCAGCAATCTGCAGCTATGATGAACAGGCATTCGATAATATGAGTGAGGAAAGTGAAAAAAAAAACTTTATCGTTGAGAAATCATTGCGGCCTGTTCCAAGTCAAGGCATGGATGAGCAGGCCAAAAAACAAGGGGTGTTCAGACCCCAGTGAGGGTACCTCGGATACACCTTCAGACCCCATAGAGAGCGGTGACGGAGGATGCACCTGATAAAGGATATAATTAAATAAGGCCGTTAATTATCTTTAAAAAGGCTGTTTTAATTATTCCCAAACACCAATTTTCAGTCATGCACTTCCTTGGAGTTTTCTTCATATGCCTGCAAAGTTTCAGATGCTAGGTTTCATGGTGTTGGAGTTACGGAAGAGACATACTGACACACTGACACATTGTCACACACACACACACACACACACACACACACACACCACACACACACACACCACACACACTGACATTTATTAGTGTAGATAACAAGACCAATGACGTTTCTCACCCATAAATGAAGGGAATAACTAATCATCTCTTACCTAATCAATTACCCCAGGTGGCGTGGATTTCAATAAATTCACCCTCATGCTCTTCTAGCCAAAGAAAGCTGCATTAAGCAACCAAGAAAAGCTACACAAGGTAAGCCCTTTGCTGTTTAATACCCTACTCGTTTTCCTCTGTTGCTGCAGACATTGACAAGTAGCGCATACATGAGAATTCCAATGTTACACTCTCCCCCCCCCCCCCCAACTCAGCCGCCGGACTGGTTTCATCACCTGTAGGCGAGTTATCAGCAACAGCAAAGACAGAAACATGCACCACTGAGGTTCCGAGGCATATACCACATTCAATGCCAATAGCAGGTAACATATAAATAACAAGAGCCAATCATGTCTCTCACCCATAATTGGAGGGAATAATCCATCAGCTCCACCCTAATCAATTACTCCCAAATGACTAAGATTTCAATGAATTAACCCCCATTTGTTGTTTGTTTGGTGTTTTTACCAGTCGCTTTGCTGACAGATTTAATCACATGATAGCATGTTGTACTTCACAAACATTCTGCTCCATGCACCCGAGAAGTTTTGCCCGAGGTCATCTTCCATCTGCCTGCAAGTCGGCTACATTACCTTCGTTAACAATTTCTTCTTCTTCTTCTTTAACAGCCACAATTATTCCTATGTCATTTCGGGGTCGGCCAGGGGAAGCTTGGCCCAAGTCTATAACAAACTGGCTGGCTCGGCCTGACGTTTGACGAAGGATAGGGCAGGCATTTGTAATTTGCCTAGGGTGCTGGTGATGGCTCGCCTCCAGTGGCCTGCAAAAGTATTCTCCCCCTACCAATAATGGCACATTTAGTTGAATTACGAATCATGTAGAAATCTTTTTTCCAAATTAACTTTTTCATTCAGAACTGAAAAGATCAAGCTAAACATTGTTATAGTTGAAGGAGGTTACATGTCAGGAATACCTGCAAAAACACATGTACAAATCAAAATTCACTGGTTGGAAAAGTGTTCAGCCCCTTCGGTCAGTACTTGCTGGAAGCACCTTTCACAGCAATGGGTAGGTCTCTGCGAGCTTTGCACAGTGAGATGGTGAAATCTTTGCCCATTCTTCACGTGGAAATTGCTCTAGTTCTGCCAAGTTTGATGGGGATCGTCGATGGACTGCAATCTTCAAGTCTCACCATAAATGTTCAATTGGGTCCAAGTCAGGACTTTGACTGGGCCACTCAAGAACATTTATTTTCTAATCATTCAGCCACTCCATTGTGGCTTTAGCTTTGTGCTTCAGATTATTGTTCTGCTGAAATGTGAATCTCCGACACAGTTTCAGATTCATGTCTGACTCGAGTAGTTTTTCATCAAGGATTTGTCCCTTCTATCCTCACAAGCTTTCCAGTCCCTGCTGATGAAAAGCAGCCCCATAACATGATGCTGCCACCACCATGCTTGACAGTCGGGATGGTGTTGACTGAGTGATATCCAGTGTTAGGCTTGCACCAGGCATGATGCTTTGAATTTACACCAAAAAGTTACATTTTTGTTTCGTGAGACCACAAAATATTTCTGCACATGCCTGCAGTATCAAGATGCTTTTCTCGCAAACTCCATTGAGCTTTTGGATGTGTCTTCTTCAGCAATGGCTTCTTTCTTGCCAGCTATCCATAGAGGCCAGCTTTGTGAAGGGAACGGGATTTTGTTGATTGATGAACACTGACCCCCATCTCAGACACAGAGCCTTGCAGATCTTTCAATTTTGCAAAGGTTTTGAATTTTATGCAACTGAGAATCATCTGATTTTTCTCTGTTAATCTAACTTATTCACATTTTATCTGCATTTCTTTTTCGCTTTATTACATTGGAGTCGTTTGTGAAGACTATACATTAAGCTTGATTTGAAAGCATCATGAAATAAGCTCAGGTGGCATAAAAATGTGAAAATTTTGGAGGGGAGGGTGAATACTTTTACTGGCTCCTTCATGAAGGACACGGTGGATCTTTAGCATCCTCTAACTAATGCCAGCAAATGGAATTCCCGTTTAATGATGGTACACACCCTGCCTGTGAAAGCCCAGAGTGACAGTTTATAGCTCGACTGAGATTCAAACCCAGGATAAGCTGAGAGGTGAGTGTGTGTACCTCAAGGCCATCCTGCTAACCATCTTCATCAGTCAACCTTGCTGCCTATATATGGTGCAAGAAAAAAAAATCACTTATCCTTCACTGCGAAGCTCGGTGTTATTTGCTTTGGTTTGAATTTCCACTTAAAATGAGTGAAGCGATACATTTTGAAAATTTTCCTGCAAAAATTTTGAATATAAAAAATAAGGATCCTGAGCCTGTGTCTGAGGAGGAGGGGGACTATTTGCACCAGTAAAATCACTACATCTGAATTCCAAATCAGACCCTATGCAGGAGAGCTTTTATCAATATGGTGAAGTGCAGAAACAAAAAGCGCTGCCCCTAAGTCAGCTCACAAACATTCATCCCTCACAGTGACAAACTGACAAACACCATAGTGAAACACAACAGTCACCCACACCGCAACCCCCCCCCCCCACCCAAAACCATCGCAGTTGATGCTCATTTCATCCCTCATGTGCCCATCATAAACAAAGAAAAAGCTTTAAAGAAATAAATAAGCACGGGACAGGTTGAATACTGAACGTTGGGCTGACGTGCACTTTCGTAGGGGCCTAGCGTAGCGCTACACGTAATACTGTCATAACGTCGCAGCGAAAAGAGTGTGACAGGCAGAGGGACAGATGGAGAAATACAGATACTTCAATATTGTTATGTTTGTGGGGTAGATGGAGGAGTTTCATAGGAAAGGTAGGATTGTATAGTGTAGCATGGTCTGTGGACAAGAAGGAGACATTTCGATGTAAATTAAGTCAGGAAAACTGTCAGCTTAAGATTGTTACATGTCACCACATTGGGGGGGGGGGGAGATGCTGTGTTAATTTGGTAGGGTTTAAGGCTAATCACATACTAACCCAGTATGTGATTGCCTCCTGTGAACTTTTCCTACATTTTTGCATTTACAAAGCCGGCTATAAAAAGGAACTATGCTTTAACAGCAACAACTGGCAGGCCATGCTCCGAGGCTTGGGATTGGTCAGGGTGATGTGAGAAGGTGCGAGAAGAGGAGAGAGTTGGTGCGAGGTAGTCGGTGGAAATGGAAGGGTCTCTCGTTCGCTGGCTTCTTCTCGACATGCCGAAGAAGGCTGCACAATTCTCTTGTTCATTTGCCCACGTACTGGAGCAAGACGCTAGCCATTGCTCTTCAGCTGAGACTCAAAGTTGTATGTTTATGAGGAGAGAGAGAGAGAGAGAAGAAGAGGAGTACATCTCTCAGCGATTAGTCAGCGTTATCCCGTTGCATGTTCAAGGAAGAAGGCGAGCCATGTTTGTGAGTGGACCCGGTGCTAAGAGAGGAACGAGAGGAATGGCATGGAAAGTTCGTTTATGAAAAGAAGCTGCACGGCGGTTTCTTGGCCCTGGCATTGAATACCGCCACACAAACTACCTCACGTATGCTTCCCGTCCAGAGAGCGACTTGGCGCCATTTTGAGCTCAGTTTCCCACACAGTGACGACGCAGTTTGATAGCCAAGCTCCGAAAAGATCATGTCTGGACACACAGCTAAGTAGCAGAATAAAGGGAGGATTTTCCTTTATTTTATCTTTCCACTTGTCTGTATTTAAGTCCGTGTGGAGATGTCTCAAAATTACTTTTAGTTTACCTCACGTTTTTGAAATCACACTTTTATTTATTCCCATTATATATATATTTGATTTATGTTCATTAAACCCTTATTTATAAAATTTTCTTGTGTCTGTCTATTCGTTGTGGATTTGAGTATAAACCCTTGTTCTTCCATCCTGGTGAACGCCTCTGGTACGTGCTTCGCCGCCTCCCATCCCATACACGCTATGAGGATCACGTGTTCGCCTCCAAGATAGAACCGTTCGGCTATCCATCCAGGTCTGTGTAACCACCTCATCCATGACAACTGGGTCAAGGGTGGGATAATTAATTTAACCCCCTGGACAGGACAATAGACAGTATAGACAGAGTATGATGTTAGGCTACAGCGTCTTCTTCACCACTCTGCAAAAGTGAAATTAATGTACAAAAATACTAATTATTATGTGTTTGTTTGACAACAACAGAACCCTGGTTTCACAGCAGAGCACGCAAAAGTGTTTACATCAACTTTAGGACAAATTAAATAGCGATAAACAGCTATATATTCGAGCTATTGAGAAGTAGGTCATCATTTGGGTTATGTAAACATCGATTTTGTGAGGCCTGATGTACTTGCAAAATGGAAGAAAACACTAAATATACAAACTTTTGTTTCGAATGTGCACAATCTTGAAGGCTCGAAAAACAGAGCAAATTGTTTCAATAGTTATTTTGTTGGAATTGCACTAAATCAGGCCTCAAAAATTGAAATGAATGGGACTGATTTTGAGGAATACCTTGCACTTACGCATAATTAATCTATTTTCTTAAAACCAACGGAGTACTTTGAGATACTGAACATTATAAGGTCACTAGCCTGGTGTTGGCTTCGTGGTTAGGGTGGTGGCTTGGGATCCTAGGGTCCTGAGTTCAAGCCCCGTTGGCCGCTGAATTTTAAAAAAAAAATACACCAGGAGGTTCACTCAGCCTGTCATCCTTCCGAGGTCGGCAAAATGAGCACCAGTGTACTGGTAAGGGGTACACTGCATCAGCGGCATAGCCACGTCCCAACCAATGATGCAACCAGCAGCCACAGGCTGCACTCGATAGAGAGAGATAAGGTCACTGAAATCGAGTCGTTCTGGTGGTCTTGATGAAATCAGTACAAGTCTATTAAAGCAAATCATCGGTAGCATGCTTACTCCCCGAGTACATATTTAACCTCTCTATCTTTAGGTGTTTTTCCAACTCACTTCAAAGTCACAAAAGTTATCCAAATATATAAAAAGATGATTCCTTGAATGCTCTTCTCTTTGCAGCTATCAACCAATGTCAATTTTACCTCATACTGTATATCTAAAATTCTAGAAAGAATTGTTTACAATAGATTATATGGTTTTCTTGCTCAAAATGATTTACTAAACTTAGATCAATATGGGCTGAGAAATCTGCACTCCACAGATTTAGCACTTTCACAATTATATGACAGATTTATGAGTGCCTTGGCAGATCATAGACATGCTATTCGTGTTTTTATGGATCATAGCAAGGCTTTTGATACTCTTGAACACACTATCCTTTGATGGAAATTACTGTTTTACGGAGTCAGAGGGATTACTCTTATTCGGTTTTTAAATTACCTGTCAAATAGAAAGCAATACACATGTTATGATTCCACTGATTCGAATACATTATTTATAAAATGTGAGTTCCCCAAGGCTCCATATTCGGCCCCCTTCTGTTTTAAATTTATATAAATAATATCTCAAATACATCCACTCTCTTACAATATACTCTTTGTCGACCAAAAAGCCAGTCTTTTGTTCCCACTCAAATTTTTCCACTCTTATCAGAATCCAAAACACAGTACTGAATTACCAAAACTTTCTCTGTGGTATTGAAGCAATAAGTTATCTCTAAATCTAAAGAAGACAAATTTTATTCATTTCATGAGTTCCAGATGGCTAAATAATATGCAATATTCCGATATAAAAATTGATGGCATGTCACTTGAAAGGAAAACAAGTACAAAGTTTCTCAGCATCATTAAAAATGAATATTTGACCTGGAATGACCAAACTCAATATATAAATATATCTGCTTCAATCTCACGCAGTATCGGCATACTCTGTAACTTGAACCATTATTTACCTCTTGATGTTTTATTCACATCGTATAATTCTATAATACTATCTCACATATCATATTGTAATATTGTTTGGGCAAGTTCAGAATGCAATACTCATATGATTCTGTTCTCCACCAAATTTCGTCTGAATCGATCCGTAACTTTTTGAGATATGTTGTTCACAAATAAATAAACAAACAAGACAGATATCATGCATAGCACGACACTTGTGAAATCCATAAAACAATTTTGACCTTAAGAAATAATTGGTGGTTGAATTCAATGAAAAAATACACAAATCCTCTTAAAATTTCAAGTCAAATGGATGAAAATTGACAATTTTTAAAATGACTGTCGACTTTTTGGCCTATGTTGACCATTTGACCTATTTTGACCCAAAAACAATTGGTGTTCGAATTAAATGACCAAATATGCAACTCCTCTTCAAACTTAATGTCAATCGGATGAAAATTGACAATTTCAGCCGATGTTGTTTCAGCCTATGTTGAAACATGGAAACATAGAAATAGAAATTCAGCCGATGTTGTTTCAGCCTATGTTGAAACATGGAAACATAGAAATAGAAATTCAGCCGATGTTGACCTTTTGGCTGATGACCTCAAAAGTAATTGGCTGATGACCTCAAAAGTAATTGGTAGTTGAATTCAATAACCTGATGCACAAATCCTGTTCAAATTCCTAATCAATCGGATGAAAATTGAGGCTTTTAGAAATTTAACAAATTTGTTGACCTTTGGCCGATGTTGACCTTTTGACCTTTTTACCTCAAAAACAATAGGCTTCTTGCATATGACGAACTCTACCACATGTTGAAGTTTAGTGAAGATCGGTTTAAAATTGTGACCTGTAAGCGATAAACATACAAACAGGCAAACAAGCAGGGAGAATAACACACGCAACCAACCAATATACTTGAAAAATCTTTCATTTTCGCAAGTAACAAATGAAAAATCACTCATTGATTGACATTTGGCGAAACGAAACGGCACTCAGTACAGCACATACTTCTGCCAGGCTGAACAGTTTACATTTTGTATCCCACTGATAGCTGGCCGGATCTGAATCCGGACCTGAACCAAAATCGAATTGGGCTGTTTTCGTCACCGAGACAACTCATCCACCGAGTTTTGTCATAACTCGCCCACAACATTTCGAGATATCATGCCATAGTTTTTGCTATAATGACCAACTCTAATTGGATATCATGCGAAAATGACCCACAAATGTATTCGACACTCCAGTCCCAACATCTGGAATTCTCAACCCCTTGATATCCTAAAATTGAGTTCAATTTACTGCTTTACAAAATCTGTGAAGAAAATGCTTTTAAATCAATATCTTACCGAATGATTTATTGAATTGACTTCAAAGCTGACTCATTAGAAACCTTTTCTTGCCTGAAAAATGTTGCTGTGTATAATCCCTCTTACATGTATGCAAAATTGTCCATGGACGGCGGAGAGAGAGAGAGAGAGAGAGAGAGGAAGGGAGAAGGAGAGAGAGGAGAGAGGAGATGGAGACGAGAGAGAGGGTAGAGGAGGGAGAGGGAGGCGGAGGGAGGAGAGGAAGAGAGTAGAGAGAGAGAGAGACTTTTGAATCTTTTTATTACAAAACAATATATAAAATATATACATATATTGTGTGCGCGTGTCCGGTGAAAAAATATATTTAGTGGCAGTACATTATACTTACAACAATTCAATGTAAACAAAAATAATCAAAACTCAATAATACATTCAAAACAATGAAAAAACTACAGGGATATCAATAAATTATTCTCATGAACTTTGCAAATCCCTTATGACACCACGACTTCTTAAAGTCATCAACATCTTTTTCACTTTTAGAAAAACAAATTCAAGTTTCAGTCTTGCTGTTATTAAAGCATTGAAAAAAACATAACATTGCACACACAATCGACTTTCCTTTCAATTTCTCTTTCCTCGATAAATAAATCGCCTATTTGTTTTGGCAACTAAGAACAAAAATAATGAGTTTACTTGTTCTTTCCACCCGAAAATAAACATCTTAGTGAGAAGGTAATTTGCATCTTTTTTGCCATGTGGTTCAGCCATATAAATAATGGCGCAAGCCTTGCACAGTCAACATAAGCATGGAACAAATCCTCTGTACAAATGCAGAAAGGGCAGCACCTGGATATGGAGAAGATTACTTAACCACTTATTCGAAGGAATAACCCAATGTGCTGTCTCCACTGTAAATCTCCAGTCCTTTTAGCAACCAGCTTACTGTAGAAAGAGTTCCATACAGGCTCAGATGGGAGTCCTTCCGGCATTAGTCTTTTCCATCTGGCCACTCCCTTCAATGGAGAGTCCTTGAGTAGGACTTGGTAGACAGTCTATATTGGTCTTTACTGTTATATTTCTGAAAATATTTTCCTGAGCTAATGGGGGTAAATCTCTATGACTTGGTTGTACATTAACCAGGAAACCCTCGGTCATTTGGTGTCAACAAGCTTTCTTGAGTCCATTTAGTTCAAGTTGAGAAACTTTTTTTTCAATTTCTCTTAGGATTTTACCAATCGTCCTATTTGACCATATCCTGTCATATCTGCTATCTCCGGCACTGATTCCACCCCAACCGGAAACATGGCGGAGGTGTTAGTATTTTTGATTATGCCTGCTGCAATAAAATGTTGATAAAGTCACGGCTTCTAGGAATTGCAGGAAACAATGGGTTGTAAAATAGGGTGTTCTTCCATAAACATATTTTAGCATAATTTTCCTTGCTGGCGACTAACCGAAAGGCTCTGCCAAGCGTTCAAAAGACTCTGATAAATGTTTGAAAGATGAGATATATCAACATGCTGGAGTTTGATCAAGAAGAGTTCAAGGCTGTAACCGAGCCCACTTGCTTGTTGCAAGAGTGGACGGCCAGAAGTCGGCTAAGCAGCTGTTTCTCGTGCATCAACATCTGAGTGGAGCACAGGCGAAAGGCCATTATTGCGCTTTTTATGTCGACAAGTCCTTGGCCACCTTCAGCCAACGGGCCGTATAACATTGGCTGTAACCAGGTAAAACCACTCCAGAAAAAATCAACCAGTAGTCTTGAACAGCCTTCAGCAGCACTTCTGGTGGTTGGAGGCAGTAAACTTATGCCACAAGATGAGGCAACCAAATTATTTACAACTAGACCCTAGCTCTGTGAAAGGTGGGGTAGGGCTCTCTTCCATAGTCCTAATCTTTTTTAAATGTTCAACCATCCCTTCCAATTTTTGAGGACATAGAATGGGATCCCAGGAACACGCCGAGATATTTGACTCCCTCTTCCACCCATTTTAACTTTGAAGGCAAATGCATCGGTGGTACTATCCGTGTCCCAGCAGATTGTTTTTTTAAGACTGGGAACCATAAGGCTTTACTCTTGTTCCAATTACAGTTCATGAAGATGCCAAGCAAAAGAGATTATAAACACTTAACAAATGCAGAGATATCATTGTCATTCTTAATGACCACAGCGACATCATCTGCATAAGCTGATACAACTATCGAAGGAATCCCTGTGGATACAGTTACTCCTGAAAATTTTTCCTGAATAGAATCAGAAGTGGTTCTATAACCAAGGAGAATAATAATCCAGAAACGGGGCACCCTTGCCTCACCCCCTCTGTACTAGTATAGGAGAGACGAGCTCATTTTATATTTTGAAAATACTAAATATATTGCTGTACAGTAAGGATACATAGGCCCTAAATTTGGTACCAAGACCACATGTTTCCAACACATGATGCAAAAACATGTTGATCAACATATCAAATGCCTTTTCTAAGTCAAGGAATATTATCCCAAATTCTTTTTCCATGGAATCACACTCCAGCAAATCTCTGATCAAAAAAATATTATCATAAATTGATCTGTTTGGGATACAGTAGTTTCTGATCAGAGTTAACAAGAATCACCAATACCATCTTCAAAACGACTGGCCACACTTTTGACAATTATTTGTAGTCCGTACATATAATACCGAGACCGGTCGCCAGTTCTTTATCTGCCGTAAGTCTCCAGTCTTTGGTAGAAGAGACACCACCGCTCTTCTAAACTTAGGGGCAGTTCTCCATTTATCAAAGATGATTCCAGGACATTCAGTAACTCAGGGCCCAAAAGGTCCCAAACGCCAAGAAAAACTCTGCCGGTAAGCCGTCAATTCCAGGCGCTTTCCCCGATTCAATCCAGCAAGGGCCTGCGTTAGCTCAGGCAATGTGATCGGTGAGTCCAAGCTCAGACGCTGGGGCTCAGTGATGAAGGGGAAGTGAGAAGTTAAAAGTTCCATAGTTTGCTCACAAACAGTGTATGTTTTGCATTAAATTTTTGAAAAGAAATCTCTAATGCACAACCGTACATCACTGGAGTTAACAACTGTTTCCTCTTGAGTCGAGCAGAGAAAAAACGGTCTTTGTGATTTATCGACAAAATCCATTTGGAAAAAGGATTTGCTGGGAGTATCTAAAACCTTGATGTTGTTTATCCTTAATTGTATTAACATCCCTGCTACTTTTCTTGCGTCAGTTCTCTCATTGGTCCTTTTTTCAACTAATATCATTTGGTCCCTCCTGTTCCATATCTGGCCACTTTACTCTCTAACTGTATGATATCAGCTTCTAACAGAGCCATTTTTGTATTATTACATTGGTGACATTTGAAGCAAACTGCTGACAAAACACTCCTCTGATCTGTGCTTTTGTGTTGTCCCACCATAAATCTAATGAAGAAAAGAGGCTTTTTAAGAGTTGGATTAGCAAAAGTATAGAAGCCTTTTTTAAACAAAGTATCTTCAAGAAGATGGTGTTTGAATTTCCAGTACGTACTTTTATGTGATGGGGTTGAGGGAAAAAAGAGGCCCATGGTAACTAAATGATGATCGGAAAATAAGGATGGGAAGTGACCGGAGAGGAAAACTGCAGTCCTGAAATGCGAGTTTATGTACCACCGGTCAAGTCTAGCAAATGATGCTCTCCCGTTAGCCCAACCCCACGTATATTGAGATTCGTTGGGGTGACATACCTCCATGCATCTAACAAACCTATTGCTGAAAAAAATTTGACAAACCGGCATGGATTCAGGGTGAGGTTCTGCTGTATTCCTGTCCTAAAAGAGGTTCTAAGGTACAATTAAAATCACCCCCATGCAAAATACAATCATTGAGATCAATTGAGCGAAAGTGTCTGATTAAAGACAAAAAGAAGGCTCTCCGTTCTACACTCTCACTGGAGCATACACATTGAAATAGTGTAAGATGGAAATTATTAATGACCAGTTCCAGAGAGATGAATCGCCTTTGATAACCTCATGGAAGTGGCATGATTCAGGTACTAGCCCAGGTCTGAATAAAAAGGCCACACCAGCAGAAGAAGAAGACAAATTACTAAAGAAGCACTGTCCCTTAAAGAGGCGACACCAATCATACTCCACATCTTCATAGTTATGTGCGTTTTCCTGGAGTAAAAGTACATCTATATGTTTACGATCAAACAAACTTTTCACTTGAACCTGGCGGTTGTGACTTGCTCCACCGCCATTCATATTTAAGGTTCCAAAAATGATCTTTTCATGGTTTATCCAAAGGCTTGAGCGGTTGCTGAGAAAATTTCAGTCCCCGCTTTTGTAACAACCTTTCGAAGACGATGAAACTGTGACTTTGTCAACTTGAATTCAGCCGGCTTCCTAATGATGTCTTTTGCGGCTTGAACAAATGAAAATAAATCAGGAAGTGATCTTTAATGATCACATTTCGATGTCGATAAGTTTCATTCAGAAAGGAAAGAATAAGTTGTGGGGCTATGTATGACTGATACGATGAAGATTGAGACAACTCAGTCACCTCAGCTTCATCATTTGATTCTGAAAAATCAGACCCGGCACCACCTGGGTCATATAAATCAGTCTGAGCAGTCATTATTTCAGGTCCTGGCAACTCTAAAGATTTGCCAGAATGTTCCTCAACTTTACTCGTACTCAGTACGTTCAACCGGAGCAGTACCTCGGTTCTTGCTCTGAGGGCTATATTCACTGGCTCAGTTGAATAACCAGGAGATAATGAGTGGGATTTTGTATCAATGAAGGGGAAGTAAGGACTGAAGCATCTCCATTCTGCCTCGTTCTCAGCAGGAAGTGCTGGTGACGACTTGCTAATGAGCTTTCCATCAACATTAGCCTCACCTGATGCTTTTACTCGTCAAATTCCCAGTGTTGCACAGTAATCCTTGAAAATCCTTTTTCTTCATTACTCAATCCAAAAACATTCTCCCGAGTATCAATGCAGCTCTGGAGAATCCTGGTAGTAACCAATTGAGGTGCATCCTCAACTTCACAATCTTCGTCCAAAACTACCTTTTTTACGGAAGTGTTGGAACTACTAATATCGGATGTCTCTTCGTTTCTTTGTCACAGAACGAGATCCTCCTCCATCTCCACACTACATGCAGCAAACAGCCAAACCATTTGGGTTGTCAGGGGGATTTCATTATCTCCTAATGCTGATGTTGACTTTTCTTAGGATGAGGAACTGGAGTTAAAACCCTGAGTTCTTGTGCAGGAAACAAACAGGAAGCGTCTGGGTATTAGGAGTTGCTCTATTCTCTACACCTGAAACCGGGGTAATGAATTCCTTTTCACAGTCGTGTCGTTATGACCTGCTTCACCACACTTTACACAAGATACTTTTGGACAAAACCTTTTCACATGTCCAAATGCTCCACAGTTAAAACATGTTAACGAAGCTGAAGTTGCATACATTTGGTACTCATACTTGTTCAAGGTCACTTTAAACGAAATGTTTTAGACGGTGTCATCACCTCGATCGGGAGAACCATATAACCTGGCGTCGGAAACTCATCACATGTTTAATCCGTTCATCTCGAGCTCTTAGAGGAATCATCGAGATTTTTGACACAACTCTTTCCATATCGTGACAGAATACACATCAGTTTGTCATTGGTTATAAACGCGGGGGTACATTTGATATAACAATTCCTCATTGATGGGTATCCATTGGTGAAGCCAACATAAGAGACCAGTCTTCTGTAGTTAATCCTGAACTTACAACATCTGTGAACAAATTTTTCATCAGACACAAAGACAAACAATTTTCTTATTCATTTTCGATGCTGCTCTTACATTTTGATTCCCTATTTTCCCTACTGATAAAACAATGTCTTCGGTGGCAATTCCTTCAGGTGAACGCACACCAATGCATGCTTCCTCGTTAATTATCAAATGCCTCAAACCGAGTGCGTGTATTCACCATATCAGCGGTTTATCTCCCCCTTTTGCTCGAGCTTTACAAAGCAAAAAAGGGGGTGGGGGAGGGGGAACTAAAAGACACAAAAAACAATCACTAAAAACTAAGGAAAGTGCATTATAAGCAAAGAAAAAAGGAAAGAAAAGACCAAGTTTTACAAGGCCTCATCAAACAGGTAGGCCACACCCAAATAGGCCGGCTCTCGCTCTCTCTCTCTCTCTTAGGATACAAGGGATAGAGAAGACACAGACAACCCCCAAATCACGTTGGGGAGAAAAAGGGGAGAGAGGGAGATAGAAGGGGGAGGAAAAAAGCACAAAGATCTCACCACAGCACAAAGCAGGAGCCAACGGCGGCCATGACACCACGCCCAGAAACCAAACCACCAGCAGGGAGAGAGAGAGAGGAGAGAGAGAGAAGAGAGAGAGAGAGAGAGAGAGGAGAGAGAGAGAGGAGAGAGAGAGAGAGAGAGAGAGAGGAGAGAGAGAGAGAGAGAGAGAAGAGAGAGAGAAGAGGAGAGAGAGAGAGAGAGAGAGAGAGAGGAGAGAGAGAGAGAGAGAGAGGAGAGAGGAGAGAGAGAGAGAGAGGAGAGAGAGAGAGAGAGAGAGACACAGAGAAGAGAGAGAGACAAGAGAGAGAGAGAGAGAGAGGAGAGAGAGAGAGAGAGAGAGAGAGAAGAGAGAGAGAGAGAGAGAGAGAGAGAGAGGAGAGGAGGAGGAGACAGAGAGCAGGAAGAGAAGAGAGACAGAGAGACAGGAGACAGACAGAGAGAGAGTCAGAGAGAGGAGAGCAGACAGAGAGAGAGGAGAGAGAGAGAGAGAGAGAGAGAGAGAGACAGAGAGAGAGAGAGAGAGAGAGAGAGAGAGAGGGGGAAAGAGAGAGAGAGAGAGGGGGGAAGAGCGAGAAAGAGACAGAGACAGAGACAGAGACAGAGACGCCGTTAACATTGGCGTTTCCAGGCATTTCTAAGCATATCCAGCGATTCGTAAGTATGATGAGCAGGCATTCGATGATTTGTATGAGGAAGTGAAAAAATTTTC
>CM068959.1:94198208-94220832 GCA_035128595.1 Eptatretus atami
CTCGTGAATAAAGGATTTGTCAGGTGTACGAGGGCAAGAGGACTTTCTATTCTTTCTTCTTCTATTTATTTTCTTTTTTTGCTATTCTGCTCGTGTTGTTGCAGTTGTGAAATTTATTATAAACTCGCAAATACAACCCCATTACTTCGCTGATGGGGAATATTGAGAAGGAAGAGTGAGGGTGGGGGGGGGGTGGAGAGAGAGAGGGGGGAGAGAGAGGGAGGAGAGAGGGAGAGAGAGAGAGAGAGAGAGAAGAGAGAGAGAGAAGAGAGAAGAGAGGAAGAGAGAGAGAGAGAGAGAAGAGAGAGAGAGAAGAGAGAGAGACAGAGAGAGAGAGAGACGAGAGAGAGAGAGACAGAGAGAGAGAGAGAGACAGAGAGAGAGAGACAGGAGAGAGAGAGACAGAGAGAGAGAGAGACAGAGAGAGAGACAGAGAGACAGAGAGAGAGACAGAGACAGAGAGAGGAGAGACAGAGAGAGAGGGAGAGAGAGAGAGAGAGAGAGAGAGAGAGAGACAGAGAAACAGAGACAGAATCTCTCTCTTCATGAGCATTTTACCATTAAGAAACTGTTGAGGCCTATTCCAAGTTAAGGCATTGTTGAGCAGGCTGAACAAAATGGGGAATGAAGACCCCAGCAAGTTGACAGAGGCCTGACTCATGGGCTGACCAAAGATGACACCTTGATAAATGATAATTAATTAATTAAGGCCGTTAATTATCTTCAAAAGGGGTGTGTAAATTAACCCAAACACCAAATTTTCATTCTTGCACTTTCTTTTTTTTCCACTTCGTGTGCACGCAAAGTCTGTGGCCGCTAGGTTTCATGGTTTTGGAGTTATGGAGAAGACACAGTGAGGGACTGACACACACACACACATTTATTATTATGGAAGGGCTGTCAGCCTTTCAAGTTGCTGCTATATTTTGATAGCTCTTCTGTATGATGATGATTTTTATTCATACAAATGTCATGTTCAAACTCCACTGTTATCATACAGAATAATAAACTGAAAGTGAAACTGATAGTGTGTACCTCCCAAGCACCAGCTGTCACCACTGGGTTGTCATCCTATGCCAGTATAAGTGATTGCGCAATGTCGATATATTGTTAGTTCGTTAATAGTTGGAGTGAAAAATGTGTGTCTGTGTGTGTGTGTTTCATGTTATTTCAATCACACACACACACACACACACACACACACACACACACACACACACACACACACACACGCACACACACATTCATGCACCCGACATTGCACGTGTATGTGCGTGCATGCACACATTTAGTGTCTTTTCCAGGGACGGAGGTGTTTCACAAGAAGACTCTAGAAGTTTGTGTGGTGTGCACTTAAAAGGTTCTAGATGGTCTAACTAAAGGGTACGTTCCAATAGTAGTTCATGTCTGAGAAGTCAAAAGGATCTTATATCTCAAGCATCTAAAAATGGTCTAAAAAGGTCCAAGTGGTCTAAAGCTCTAAATAGTCAAGGGTCCAAACTGTTTAATCTGTCGGAAGGGTGTAAGGGGTCTTAAGAGTCTTTTGGGTGTTACGGGTCTTTGGGGTATTAAGGGTCTAAAGGATATTTGGAGTCTTTATGGGTCTTCTGGGTCTTTGAGGTCTTTAAAGATCTTAGGGATCTAAAGGCTCTTTGGGGTCTTTGGGGTCTTAAGAGTTTTGGGTCTTAAAGGTCTTAAAGGTCTTGGGGGTCTTAAAGGTTCTTCAAAGGTCTAAGGGGTCGAAAGGTTTAAAAGATACTGTACATTATAATAGTATGTAATTAATAGATGTACATGTAGTCAGGTTGAAACTGATGTTCAAACAGTACGTAATTAACAGACATATAGTCACACGGCTTCACAGATGGCTTCATGGATGGACGGACTCTTAAGGGTCTTTGGGGTCTTATAGGGTCTTTGTGGTCTCAAGGGTCTTCGAGGTCTTACAGGTCTTTGGGGTCCTAAGAGTCTTAAAGTGTCACCGGGGTCATATAAGGTCTTAGGGATCTTAGTAGTCTTAAAGGTCTTTGGGATCTTATAGGGTCTTAGGGGTCTTTAAAGACTGAGGTTGTGGATGAAAATACCCTGACAACAATCCTCGGGTTGGACTTGGTCTGTGTGCCAAATATGGTAGTTGTCAGCCCAGTGGTCTTTGCAAAGAACACGAACATACAGACAGACGGAGTCTTGGGGTCTTCGGAGTCTTTAAAGGCTGAGGTGGAACAGAACAGGAAAAAATACCAACACAGAAAGACAGATGACGAATTTTATTTATTAGATGTTCGACTACTGATTCACAAAGATGTTGTGGTGAGTCGGGGGAGTGGGAGGGGCAAATGGGGGGAGGAGAAGAGTGGGTAGAGGGAATGGGCTGGTTCATGGGGATGAATCTGGGCAGCAGGGAAGAGTGAGGGAAGATTTGGCCCACAACTTCGGTTGAGGGGGAACAACCATCACGAAGATGCATCCACAATAGTTCATGAACGTGTATTATTAGTACATACTTTATCGACAGATTATACTGTCATTCTTCACAGTACATGTTTTCATGGCATGTACTTTATCGATACTCACTGACTTAGACTTAGTTCCTCCTGTCCCTAGTGGGGCATTGGGTAGCAAAGTGTCGCCATCTTGTCTGGTCCATAGCAATTTCTCTCGTCCTCATCCTTGTGGTGTTGTCTTGTTTCCAAGTTTTCTTCAAAAAAGAGTTTCGTCAGCTCTTTTTTTGGTGACCTTGTTTCCTTTTATCACCTAGTGGTATCCATTTGAGGACTACTCTGGCATGGCAGATATCAGGGAGACTAAATATATGTCTGGCTAACCTCAACCTTCTTTCTGTTACGATGTCTGAGAAGCACCTTAACCTAGTTCTCTTTAACACTTCCTTGTTTGTGATATTTGGAATGGGCACTACAATGGACATGTGGAGTTTTAGCTCGGTGGAAATATTAATAGTGGTTAATTTCCATACTTTGCAGAGGCGCTGAAAAACTGAGGCTGCCTTGCCAATTCTTGTGTGGACGTCAATCTCAGCATCACCTTCCCTGGAGCGTGTGCTACCTAAATACGGGAAATGGTCGGCTTCCTCAATGTCTTCTTGACCATCTGTAATAGGGTGACCTCTGTTGTTGTTGTTGTTGTTGTGTGATCATGGTCTTGGTCTTTGCACAGCTGATATGCAGGCCTACTTTGGCACTGCATTTCTCCAAGCTAGAGGTCATATCTTGCAGCCCAGTAGAATCTTCAGCTAACAGTGCAACGCCATCTGCAAAGTCAAGGTCTGTCAAGCGATGTTGCTGGCTTGAGATGCCAAAGTTGGCACCTGTCATTGCTTTCCTCATTACAAAGTCAACAAACGCAATACGCTCGCCTTAGGCGAGGATAATAACCAAAGGGAATAGGAAAGGGAAGAATATACACCCTTGGCGTACTCCTGTAACAATATCAAAACTGTCTGTAGTCCCAGAGCTGGTCTTGACGCAGTAGCTGGAGTTTTCGTACAGAGCTTTAAAGATATTGATATAATCACTTTGGGATTCCATAGTGTCTTGTAATGTTCCATAAGAACTGTCGGTGGATGCTATCAAAGGCTTTATTGAAGTCTATGAAGTTAATAACAAGTGGCTTCTGATATTCCAGGCTCTGTTCAATAATGTTCCTCAGTGTGAAAATCTGCTCGATGCATGATGTACTACTTCGAAAACCAGACTGTTCTTCACGAAGGATTTCTCTACATCTTCCTTTGTCTGTTAAGGAGCACTGTGCAAAAAACTTTACCAGATACAGATAGGAGTGTTTTCCCTCTCCAATCATTGCAGTCACTAAGGTTTCCTTTTCTTTCGGTAGCCCAACGATTACCCCTTGCCTCCACTCAGCTGGAACAGCTTCTGCTTTCCAGATCTTATTGCTCTGTGATGATGACATGCTGTCCATGTTTCGGAAGCTCTGCTGGAATTTCGTCCAACGCAGGTGCCTTGTTGGTACTCAATTTCATGATGGCTCTCTGAACCTCTGCATCGGTGATTCCTTCCAAGTTGACGTCCAGCTGCGTCAACACAATGTTGTCAGCAAACTCGAAAATGGAGGTGGGATTGAGTTGGCTGAGAATCTCTTGGAAATGTTCCATCCACCTTTCTTTCTGTTCTTCATCCAAAAGCAGTGTTTTGCCATATTCATATTTAATTGGTGTGGTAGTGTTTGCTTTTGTACCAGTCAATCACGTACAATCTTATAATCATTTTGCCTTGCTGCTTCTTGTGCTTCCTTACTTTTTGATTTTATCCATTCCCTTCTATCTTTCCTTCAACTTCTTTTCACAGCCTTGTCAATTTGTCTACACTGATCATCTTTCTCCTTTCTATAGTCGATGTTCTTTTCTTGGTCTCAATTTGTTTGCTTGTTTCCTCTTATCAATGAGTTGCCATGTTGGGTCTTTAATCCACCTTTCTTTCATGGATCCTCTCCTCCACCCTACAGTGACCCCAGCACTCTCCTTTATGCCTCTTTTGAAGAGGTCCAATTGTTCTTCAATATCACCTACTCTGCAGAACATGAAACCTGTTGGCGAGATCTAATTGGAAACTAACTAATGCGTCATTGTTCTTCAATTTCTCGATTGCAAAAGGGCCTTGACGCTTCATGGTTTTTACTGTCTTCAGTGTTAATCGATGTTACCTCCTACCAAATGATGGTCTGACCCAACATGCACACCTCGATAAGCCTTGACATCCTGGACAAATGACCGCCATCTCTTACTGATACATATATAGTCAATCTCATTCAGGGTGTTTCCGTCTGGGGATCGCCATGTTTTTTTATGGATGTATTTGTGCTTAAGAAAGGTGTTTCCAATGCTGAGTCCATTCATAGAGCAGAATTTGAGCAGCCCCTCTCCATTTTCATTGAGCATGCTTGCAGATCTATAGGGCCCAATTGTACTGTTCATTCCTCATCATTTGCCATTGAGTTTGGTATTTAAATCACCAAACAACAGTTTTATGTCGAAGCTAGATATTTCATCCAATGTCATGCAGTTGTTGGTAAAAGTCAACTTTTTTTCTTGCAACTTTAAAAGTCAACTTGCACCACAGTAACTTTAGCATATCTAGTATGGAATCTAGCAGTGATAATGCGATGATTTGCTGGTTTCCATCCAACTAGAGCTTGTGTCGCGGGTCCATTGAGAATGAGTCCGACTCCATGTATGTGGAGTTTTTCATGTCCAGAGTACAAAACTGTTGCACCCTCACTACTGATTCATCCTTGACCCGTCCACATCTCACTGATGCCTGAGATGTCAAGTTGATTGGCCTTCATCTCACACAGCACCCGGGCTATCCTTCCACACCGAAAGAGTGTTCAAACATTCAAAGTGCTGATTCTGGTGGTGGTTTTGGCATTGAAAATTGAGGTTTTCAAATGTCGGACTTCCTTTCGGCTTTCATTCGATCGCATCATGCACACATCTCCAGATGTGCCTTCTCTTCTTCACTGAAATAAAACTTTATCAGAATGGCTATTTCATCTTGCTGTTTCTTTAGCAGGTCAAGTTTTTAGAGGTTGGAGTTAAACTGGCTTTGGTAGAGTTAATAGACACACAACCCTAATATATAGAGAGTTGGCGTGGGGCTAGGAACCCCATCCTATAAAAGTTATACCCCAGTCTAAGAGAGATATAGACAGTAGACACACAACCCTGAAATTATTCCATTATTAATAACACCCAGAAAGGTCTGATTGGCCCTTGGGCAAATGTGTCTTGCGGCCCTGTCCCCATCTGGCTGATTTACAGTCATAGTCCCTCCCACTCCTCTGTTTCTTTACAAAGTAATGTAGTTTTGCATACTTTTTGTGGAATCCGTTCTAGCTATTGAAATTTCGATCAGTTTGCCCCTTCCCACGATAAAATTCAGCAGATTGGTGTTTAAACCAAGTTTGCAGCTTCAACCATTTTTGAGTTAGTCTGTCAGAAAATAATAAAAAGAGTGACAACTGGGCACTTTGGGTCTCTCATTTTTAGCTCACCTTGAATGTAGTTCCTGGGAGATAATGGGATGGCACATTGTGCCCCCCAAAATAGGTATTTGCTTTCTTCTCCGAAACCACACACACAATTCTGATGAAACTTGACCACAACCTTCATGACCCATCATATACCAAAGTTTGTTCACGGCATTAAAAATAAATAGGTCGGGATCATAACATTGGTTCATTGGTACATTTTGCTTTTTCTGGCCAACATTGACTTCCTCATCAGTATCAATATTCTACCAGATGAGTGCCCAGGGGTATTGCCCCTATTTTTCTTGTTCAGCAATGATGTCCCAAAGTTTAATGATTGTTATTGGATGAGAAATTATCTGCAGATGACTGGAAGGTAACTTAAATAGATTTACAAGTTATATCTTGGTAGATCTTTTTGAGGATTTATGGTGTATTGAGCCATTGGATTGTCTGGGCCCTCTACATTAGAAGTCTATCAATTTCTATATATATATATATATATATATATATATATATATATATATATATATATATATATATATATATATAAATATAACAAAAACCCACTTACATCTCTTACCTGTGAATGGAGGGCAAAACCAATTAGCTCTCACCAAATCAATTAAACCCAGATGGCTGGGATTATATAAATAAATTGACTCCTCCCATGCTCTTCTAGCCAAAAAGCTGCATAAAGCAACGATAAAATGCTACTAAGGTAAGTCATTTGCTGTTTCAAACCCTTCTCAGAGTTCCTCCACAACAGTAAAGAAATTCACAAATAATACACACATGAGAACCCGAACGCTACACACCCTGTCAGCTGCTGGATGCAGGATAGGAGGAGTCGATTTATTTATATAATCCTTTAATCTATTTATTTGTTAATCCGGCCTTTCATGGTTGGTTTAGTAACTGTTGAAATCTATCTATCTGGGTTCTTCCTGCCATCTTTGTTCTTTGTTCCTTTGACACTTCTTTCTAATTTCTAGGAAAATTTTCAATTTAATTAGATTGCATTGTTTCTCGATGTAAGCTGCCGATTAGATCAATATGGATTCCAGATGTGACGTCACTGACAAAATTGAAAATTGACACTTTAGGGCTACTTTCGACACTTTGCGATTGGCAAAAAAATTAAAAAAAAATTTTCCCCTCCATTTATACCGTTTTTAATGATTCTCAATGGTTTTCAGAAAAATAAATTTGCATTTGGGTTCCCCTTTAACTGCTGTCCTTTACTTCATGAACATGAAGGAGAGCTTTAACTTCTTCCTTACATTCTGTTCGATCTTTCTCATTCATTCTCTTTCTGTTCAATCTCATTGTCTATGTATTCAAGGTGGCTGTTCACCTCCTCCTTAGACCACCCTCACTAATTTTCATGATCTTTTCTACCCTCATTAACCTTCCCCTTTGCCCATCCTTTCCTTTCCAACTTATTGTGTTTTCTCCCTTCACCCTGCACCTACATTTCTGCTTTTTGTTCCTTTCTTAGTGTTTTTGAAATTATAATCAGCTTGTCCACCCCCTATGTCCTCCCCCCTCATCTATTCTTCACCAAAATGTCCTTCCACCCTGCTGTCGGTATGTTTCCCTGTTCGCCGCTGTGTTCTGTTTTGTGTTCCAGCTCTTCCAAGCCGCCTCGAACTTGCATTTTAAAAGAGGTAACCAGAGCTTGCACCAAACTATATTACAATAAAAAATGGATAAGCTACTGCTTTCCACTTTGTAATGCATGGATAATTTGAATGTTAAACCAAACAGGAAAGTTCAATCAGATCAAACCTGTGCACTTGATACAGCAGGAGACCAAGGTCTGCTTGCAAATCATTTCACCGGTGGAATTGTCAGACGAATCACACGCTTGCCTGGCCTGATAATTTGTTGAACACACACAGGTGGCCTCTGTTGTCTCAATGACTTCCTTTCCTACATTCCCTCTTTAAGCTTTGACCACTTTGTCTTCTGGGAAACTCTCTGTATTCTGTAACACTTCAGCAAGGGCTAGATTAAGGGCAATCTCTCGCATCAGTGATGGGAAGGACAGCAATGGCATCTCTTTCAGCAGATCTACATAGGTCACAAACATGTCTAACACATTAAAAATGTCATTGATCATAGACATGACTCGTATGTTTATTGCTTGCCTAGGAAGACACACTTCACTAATAACCCTATCGTCTTCATGGACCAAACTCTTCTCAAAGAAGTAAAGTGTGTTGAGCTCCCTAGTACCATCCAAGTCCTCGCATGACTGTATTTCCAAAGTGAAGACCACATCTCGGCACACTCTGCTAGGTCCAGTCTTTTCTTGGCATTGACTAGATCCTGTATTGTGGCCACTAAGATGTCAAGCCTGGGTTTGAATCTCGACCCAGCCATAAACTGTCATCCCAATGTTTCACAGGCAGGGTGATTCATCAATGTGTGTGCCGTCTCTCGGATGGACGTTAAAGTCGGGGTCCAGTCTGTCGGCAATGGTTGCTTGATATTAAAGATCCCATGGTCATCATTAAAGACATTGATGAAGAGTAGGCAAGCTATCGCCAGCACCCTGCAGAAATTACAAATTCCTGCCCAAATGTACAGAGGGCATTGCATCAGCGGCACAGCCGCGGACTCAGCCAATGAGGCTCCTCGCGGCCTTGTGCTGCATTCGAAAGAATAAGACTAATAATAATAAGAAGCACATGAAGAAGACTGTACCGTAGTATGCTCACTTCAAGACTTCCACTCTTGGAGACCTCTACATCTTACCTGACTTTGCCCTGAATACTCCTTCAGCCATGCATCCATAATTTATTTTGCGCCACTTTATTCTCATTATGTTAGCCTTCTATGTTCTGTAATTTAGCTTCATGAGATGGCTCAGCATTTATTCATGAAAACAGAGTAGGCCTTTGAAATTGTAGCATGGCCTTGTGGAGCCTGCTAGTTGATTAAAATTGGTATGGATATTACTTATGCATAAGCATTAAATGATAAGTAATATAGAATGTGGATGTGACACAGATGTTAATGGATGAACAGCTTTGGTATCCTGTCCACAGGTATAAATATTGGATTTCAGCACACGTATCTCGAACCACTGTATTTTCGTTTTTTTATTACTGAAGATCCATTTTAAAACAAATTCCATGTGTTGGCACAGGCATTCCTGATTGAGTTCTACACACTTGTCCTGAAAACTTTTGACGGACTCAGGTATGACATCCTTGCCTTCAAATTGCAGCACCAGTATCAATCTTGTGTATTTTCACGATTATCGTTTTGTCGCTGTGGAGTCAGGATTTGTGGCCTGAATGTGGATTTGTAAAGCACCTTGAAAGAATTTTGAGAATGCACAGTGGCCTGCATAAGTATTCACCCCGCTCCAAAGTTTTCACATTTTGATGCCACCTGAGCTTATTTCATGATACTTTCAACTCAAACTTAATACATTGCTATGTTTGTGGGGTAGATGGAGGAATTTCATACCAAAGGTAGGATTGTATAGAGTAGTATGGTCCGTGGACGAGCAGGAGACAGCTCGATGTAATTTAAGTAGGGAAACTGTCAGCTTAAGTTGGTATGTGTCACCACATGGAGGGTGGTGCTGTGTTAATTAGGTAGGATTTAAGGCCAATTTTTCCCAGTATGTGATTGCCCCCTGTGACCTTTTCCTATGTTTTTGCATTTGCAAGACCGGAGAATAAAAGGAATCGCATCCTTAAAACAACAACAACTGAGCCGATCGTTCCAAGCAGGCAAAACCTCCGCCTCCAGGAATGACAACTGGCAATCCATGCCCCTGGGGTAGATGATGGATGGGCGTGAGGTCAGAAGGTTCATGGGAGAGGAGAGTTGTGTGAGGTACGTGATTGGAGGTAAAAGGATCTAGCATGCTGGCTTCCCCTCGACACGGTGAAGAAGGCTGAACGATTCTTGTGTTCATGCAGAGGCAAATTTGTTTGTGTACTGGGGCAAATCGCTATCCACTTACTGTTCGGCTGAGTCGTGAAGTTGAATGTTTACGAGAGGGAGAGGAGAGGAGAAAAAGAGCACATCTCGCAGCAATAACTCGGCGTGGTTCTGTTGTGTGTTCGAGGAGGAAGGTGGGCCGTCATTGTGAGCGGACCTGACATAAGAGAGGAGCGGGGTTGGCAATCTCAAATGTGAGAAGAGACTGCACGGCGGTTTCTGAGCCCTGGTGTTGAATATCACTGCTTGAATTGCCTCCTGCACGTTTCCCACCAAGAGAGAGAAGCTTGGCGCCATTTTCAGGTGCGGTTTCCCGTGCAGTGACTACGCGGTTTCGACGACGCCAGGTCCAAAAAGGATCATCTCTTGACAAAGCTAAGTGCCAGAATAAAAGGAGGGATTTTTCTTCTGTTTTTTCTTTCCCTTTGTCCATTTTTGTAACTGTGTGTAGAGGTGCCTTGGCTTAAGACTGTAAATGACCTCACGTTTCATTACCTCATGCTTTGATATATTTTCATTTTTCTCGCTTTGATTTATTCCTCTTGTGAATACTTGATTTATGTTCATTAAACCCCTATTTATTAAGATTGCTTGTGTCTGTCTAATCGTTGTGGGTTCGAGTGTATACCCTTGTGATCCGTCCTGGTGAGCGCGTCTGGTACGTGCTTCGCCGCCTCCCGTCCTGTGAGCACATTAATCTCCAAGGGTCACATGTTCGCCTCCAAGGTAGAACTGTTCAGCTATCCGTCCAGGTCAGTCTTAACCAGCGTGGACACGACAATATAGTGTCTTCACAAACTACTACAAAGTGATAAAGTGAACAAATGCAGATAAAATGTGACTAAGTTTGATTAACAGAGAAAATCAGATGATTCTCAATTGCATAAGCATTCAACCCTTTCACCTAATTAACCCTAAATCACTTCAGGATCAAATTATTTGTTTGAAAGGTTACAAACTAAGTGTAATAGGTTTCACCTGTATGTAATCAGTGATTTCACTTAAAAAATTAAGCTCCCCCACTTATCTAATGAGTTTTAACATGTAAGTCACTTGGTCAAGCAGCAAGGCAAACATGAAGACCAAGCAGCTTCCCAAAGAAGCCAAACATAAAGTGGTGGAGAAGCACCGTTCAGAAGAGGGTTATAAGAAGATTTCAATGTCACTCATTATCCCTTTGAGTTCGGTGAAATCTATCATTAAGACATGGAAGACGTATCATACCCCACAGACTCTACCCAGATCAGTGTAACTGATACAGTGTAATACGTTACATTGATACGTTACAGTGTAACTGTAATGACACGAAAAACGTACAACATCAAAAACAAAGGATATAGTTGATTAATCAATTCAAAATTCGTTCTGAAATTGAAAAGTGGGTATTTTCCATCGAAAATACCCATGTTTAGCGATAAATCCATACAGCCATCATGTGTCACTGTTTTGACCTCATATTCGATATCAGCGACCCTGAAAACATAAGAAATGACATATCACATGCCCTAGTAAGCCATAATTATCAAATTTTTACCTGAAAATGGGTACATTTGGTGGCCATTTTGAATTTTTGCATTTTACCAACCTAAGACATCATCCTAGGTCAAAAATTTCAACGGATTCGTGATCAGCATGAAATTTGGCCATAAAAAAACACTCCTTTCAAAAAAAGTATGGTTGTATGCCCAACCCTATTATAACATCGGAACACCCAAATCTTCACAGTGCTAAGTTTAAGGGAGGATTTTGTACATCCTGTATATCACGTGCTATTGTACTTTTACATTGGAGATTAACGACAAATCTGCATAGTATATGGGAGTTGAAACCTTAGATCAGAGCATGATCTCGAAGTGCTCAGATGGGAACACCAAATGGGCCAATCGAAATATATAACACACATGTTTCTTACCTTAATTACTTATCTAAGATGGTTTCTAATGGAAGAATGTACAACAAAACATTACATACACAAAGGCAGATAATAACTCAGAACCCACCTAAAACCCACTGATATTACTTTACCCCCCCCCCCCCCGACCCCCACCCCCCATCCCTACCCCAACACCCTCCAGAACTGGTGAAATATCTTGTGGTTTAATTTTTTTTGCACTGAACAGACACATAAAGAAGAGGAAAGGAAACTGGATACAAGTAAACAAGACCAAGAGCCAAGCTGTGTCCACACCTGTCCTCCAACAACCGAACAACGTCAAAGGTGTGGCCCATCCCACACACAGAATTTATTAGCACAAACAATGTTCATGTGTGGTATTCACAAAGGTGTGTAAAATGTTACTGTGTTTTATTGTGAACAGTTCGTTCAGTGTGCAGTGATGGGAACGTGGAAAAACCGTGCATCGGTTGGAAAAGCAAAATGAAAGTTAAAAAAACAATTGTTTGTTTTTCGATATTGAATCTCGATCAATATATCAGATGTTTGTATTTTTAAATTCATAAATGACCGGTCACAAAACGTCCAACAAACCGCCCAAAACACCAGGTGGGCGAGATTCAGGTACTCGGCTCGAACATCACAGTCAGAGGTGTTCAGACAGAATGTGTGTTGCGCTATGTAGGTCTGAGTTGTGCACACGGGAGGTCGGTGCTAGTTGCGTACATGGTATATAGGTGTGCGTTATACACACGGTATGTAGGTGTGAGTTGTGTACACGGTATGTAGGTGTGCGTTATACACACGGGATGTAGGTGTGAGTTATATACACGGTATGTAGGTGTGAGTTATACACACGGTATGTAGGTGTGAGTTATACACACGATATGTAGGTGTGAGTTATACACACGGGATGTAGGTGTGAGTTGTGCACACGGTGTAGGTGTGAGTTGTGCTCATGGTTGTGCACATGGCTCGACCGACACACAGTATGTTCTTCATTTTGTTTCCAATTATCTGTTGTATGATTGTTTTACTTACAAGGACTGTTTGTTAAAAACGGTGAATCTGAATGTATGAACCATCTTCCTTTCAATCTTATGTTCTTTGGCGTTAATAACTGGAACGTCACTCGTTCGAGTGCACACCTCCGCCACTCTGAAATGTTTACGTTTTGTATCCCATTGGATTGGCCGGATCTGCATCCAGACTTGAACCAAAATGTAATCATCTTGTTCCTGTCATCCGTCCAATTCATCCACCTTGTTTTGTCATAACCCGTCCATAAATTTCTGAAATATCATGCCACATATCATTCTACCCCTATCTCTCAATTATGAAAAATCACTTAAAAATTTAAGTAATCATCGTATCCGGATCCGGATTCGGATGTTCATCAAAATCGAATCAATTCTTCCTTGTCACACACCCAACCTGTCCTCCAAGTTTCGTCCCAATCCGTGTGTCACTTTTCGAGATATCCTGCTCACAGACAAACAAACAGGGGGTGAAAACATAACCTCCGTCAACCTTTGGTGGGCAGAGGTAATCATGAAATCACCATTCCATCAGAACTTTCAAAGATTTACAAGAAAGGTCAGTATGGCGGTGAGATCTTCTCCAAGGTACTCTCCAATGAGAAGAGATCTCAGTTTGAAACAGCTATTGCAGCCGCATGGTGAAAGGGAGAGCTTGCGATCCTTAGGGGACATGTAGCTGGGTGTGTTGTTCGTATTTATTGTTCGTCATCATTATCACGATGAACATTTTGCAAAGGTGGACCGTAGGTAGGATCTGGTACCTTTGTTCAATAGACCATTTCTATGTTTGAAATGGTCAGGTGTGTGTGTTTCATGCGGTGGATCATGTAAAAAGCAATATATCATTATTTTGAAAAATCCACGACTTGAGGCTTGGCCTGGACTACAACCGCACAGGGCTTACTTGGGTGATGATTGTCGATCCTCTGCAAGGTCAAGAAACTTGTTACGAAATCGAGAAAGCTTTTAAAATGACAACATTCCAAACAGCATGTTGATGACAAAATCTATTTGTTGTTTTTTTTACAGAACAGCTCATTCGAACCTCCCTGACGACCCTTCCCAATCTCGCCTACAATAACAGATGCTTGCGTGCAGAGAGGCGCAGCTGTGCGTTCATAATCCGTTAGCGAAGCTCACTGGGCTCACAGAGGGAACTTGAAAAATGTGAGGGGGTTGGGGGGGGGGCAGAAGGGTGAGAGGGGGAGCCTCCACTGATTTACACATCTGTTTGTTTTAGTGTTAACTGTTATAGATTAGTTAGTCTCCTTGAACTGTTCTCATGAATATCTGTTTAACAAGGGACCGGCTGGTGCTGTGGTTGTGGAGATCCATAACCTTGGCAGATCATCGGGGTACTCAGAATTAGTCCTGCTTGTTTCCGTGGTTAAGGACCAATCATGGATAGGTCACCACTCCGTCGCAGGATGCAAAAATTCCCACCATGAACAGTTAGCGGAATCCAACGCACACAAAGGAGAGCAATGAAACCAGCCTTTACCCACGACACCACCAAACTGCTCGCAAACTGGTATGCTGCCCCATGATTGAGTTAGTGTTGGGAGGAAGCAGGATTAATAGTTTATGTCCATTTCTCTTGAATTCCTCCACCTCGCTCCCCTTCAAATAGCACCCTCTTGGTTCTTGTTTTCATGTCGAGAGAGAATTCCAGAGGATTTACTGCTTCCTTTTACCCCACCCAACTCTACTATTTGCATTACTTTCTCCAGTGTCAGCTCCCATTGGATATCCTAGGAAGCTGCTGAGGTGCAAACCTTGGTTGCTGATTTCATCACAGACATCACGTCTCGGATTTAACTTCATTCATCCCTACTGTCCTGTTTATACTACCTTCATGATAATAATTGGAACAGAAAGCCGACATAACCACAAGAACTCGAGTACAAGAACGATTATAATGCAATAAAATAACTTTGGAGGGGAGCATGACATTCTGAGACATTCTGATTGGAATCATTCAAAACGGAAACCGGGGGTTGCAAGTGTTCATCAGGTGCTAGCATGAGTTAACTCTTCTGCTCGTTGTATATAATCACCTTTAATACATCTTGTCAGAACTGTATCCATTATTCTGACAACAAAAAGGTACCAGATGAGGGCCACTCTGGCTGAAACATGATGCTCGAGAGTTTGCTTTTGGAGCAGTGAGAAATGGCCATCGCCCAGGACTCAGTCTCCAATCTTCAAAAGAATACTTTACTTCCCCCATCTACTTTCCCCCATCTACTTTCTCAGCAATCCCCTCGAAGAAGTCCTTTCATTCAAGCTTCTGGGTCAAACTATCTGCCATGATCTTTCCTGGAAAAGCCACATTTCCAAGCTGGCCTCCAAAGCCAGTCGCTGGCTGAGCATCCTCTGTCGTGCAAAGTCCTTCCTCGGCACACATGAGCTCCTGACCGCATACAAAGCTTTCATTCACAATCTAATGAAATACTGCTCTCCCCTCTGGGGTGGTGCTCCTGCCTCACACCTCACTCGACTTCACGCTGTAGAAACCAAGGCTTTTAGGATCATTGGTATCTCCCGCGATGAAGCTGAGTCTTTGGGTCTCTTCCTCTCTCACCGTAGGCAGGTCGGTGGTCGTTTTGTGTTCTACCGTCTCCTCTCCGGCCTTGCCACCCCTGCTCTGTCTGTGCTCTGTCCTCCCTATATTTCTGCAGGGCGCTCAAGGTCTGCCAGCAACCCCTTTCTGGTGGAACTGCCAAAATCAAGAATCACTGCTCACCTTCATTCTTTCATTCCTCTTTTTCCCCACCTTTGGAACAAACTCCCACACTCTCTTTAATCCCACTCCTGCCTCCAGGTCTTCAAAACAGCTGTTCACCACCATGTCATATCTTCCTCCATCCAAAATCTTGATCCTCACTACCCCCCGTTAATCGACCCCAAAACCACATCCTTCAAATTCCCAGTTTTCCTTCCTGAAAATTCCTGCGGCACCATCTTGTTTTACCCCGTGTACCTCGCCCCGTCCGTCTCCTTTAAATAGATCTCCTATTATCTCCGTTCCCCAGTGTTTTGTGCTTCCCTCTCCCATCCGTCTTGTCTCCTACCTTGTCATATGTTCTGTGATTAGGTCTTACACGAGCCTCGACATGGTATACAACAACAACAAAAAAGTCACCAAATGTTATTGTCTCTTTTGTTGTTATCATTTGTTGATTTCCAGCATATATCACCGAAGCAATTTTTCTGCAGTGCCTTACAACATGTACCCATAAACTTGTATAAGTGCAATTTTTGAAGCAGATTTGATTAAAAAAAAAGCTCGCACCTCTAAACAATGTCCGGAGCAATTAAACAGAAAGATTTTCACCATCGGAGCATTCCCTTACAAATTCATTCGACACGATGCAAGGCTATACCGTGCACTGACATAACAATCAGGGAAACAAAGCATATCTTGATTTTCCCCATCCTACGGATTGTCAACACCTGACAAGCCGATCTATATCTATTTTGTTTCACCTCAACCTAAGGTGATATGAAAGGCAAGCAATTTGAGGTTAGAGAAGGAGCATTGATCCTGGGAATTCCCTGAGGAATTATTTCATAACTGTGTGTTAACGTGAGACTAAAACACCTGTGGTTTAGAAACTTCACACAAAGCTATTTTCTTCTTTTTGGAGACGGAGTCGAGCCTCGTGGAGGAGCTAAGACACATAATTGACCAGGATATGACAGGAGAAAGAGGAGGGGGGAGCAGGGGAGGAAACACACTAACAGCAGGGTTGGGGGACAAAGCAGAGGGAGACTTGGATGGATAATGGACAATGGGGAAAATAAGAGCAAAGGGGGGGGGGGGTGGGCACGGGGTGGAACAAGATGGATACAGCCACAAACTCTCAATCGCAGAAGTGGAAAGTTGAAGAGCGTGAAAGGAAAACACTTAGGATAAAGAAAAACCGAATGAGGCGTGTCTCAGATCAGAAACAAAATGGGCATGCTCACTCGCTGAGGCCGAGGAGGGTCGGGCAGACACTCACAAGGACACAAGTTCGATAATACCTGCCACCAACAAGGTGCAGTTAGTCAAGACGTGGAAATGTACTCAGCTTTGATGTACTTCAAGGACGCAAGTATGAACCGACGTCCAACACGCTCTGACCCAGAAGCAGAAGTCAAATTGGAAACAAAATTGGAAACAAATGGTGGTCTATCGTTAACAGAGAGGAACCATTTAATGTATGTGCTACATGTGGCTTGGTGATTTTTCTTAAAATTCACAAATGTTGTACAAACCAAACCGTATGAGAAGTATCCAAATGAGACGGCATGCCTTCGTGTTCCGAAAATTGATATCTAATAAGGGATCATTTCATTGTACAGAGAATGTAGGGACAGATTAAATTCACCAGATTGAATGTGACATCACAATGGAAGGACAACAGAGCATATCCATTTTTCAGACTCTTACATGATCAGAGAAAATCACTTTTGAAATCGGGCAATTACCAAACCAAGCTATATATCGAGTCAAACAATCATTCCAATTTGTGATGATAGCTTTGGAATGCGGAACATGAAATGGGATATCAGCAGAGCTGGTGTTAGAACATCCCTTGTCGATTCCATTTTAAAGCAGAAATGGCATAACAAATCTTTCAAATAGATGCTGGACAGCTTCAAATGTGGTGAAGAGCGACGGGTCTTGTTTTACTACAGAAACGAGGAGTGCGTTTGGCTGTGTTTGTCGAAGATATATATATAAAAAAACATTGCATCACATCTTTCCAGCTGTGCAAGCTTCGAACGAACTGTTTTTGTTTGATCATCTCTGTTGGGCTCACATGACGCCTAATTTTTGGCATGGTTAATTAAAACACCATTAGCTTAATCTGGCAGCCTTACAGGTCTGCATACATTATGCTTTACACTCAGGAATGGACTACAAGGTGAGATGATGAACCCAAATTTAGCCATAGTACAAACATGCTGTACTATAGCTAAATCCACAAAGGTCTATTTTTGTGACCGATTTGTTAATGAAACATCCAACCACTTAATTATTTTGAAACTAATGTTTTTACTTTTAGATATTGCTCACAAGTGACTCTTCTTTTTATTCTTCTGGTGTATGCCAGCAAAGCTGCCAGGTAGCTATCATTTTGTTGGGGAAGGACTATGCCGCTGATGCTGTGCCCCGATACCAACTAGCACACTGGTATTCATTTTGCCAACGTTAGGATGGCAGGCTGAGTCAACCCCACCTGGTGTTAACCCAGTGGCCAACAGTTCTTGAACTCAGGACCTTAAGATCCCAAGCCAGCCAACCTAACCACTAAGCCAACACCAAGCTTCACAAATGACCCTTACGACGATTAATCATGACGCCGTGGCAGACTACTTTCAAGAAAAAGGACATCGGAACTCCGGTGAATGTGAAAGTTTTACCAAAGAATAATGGGCATAAAATCCATTGGGAAATCTTTAAAACTTCTGAGCACTTTTGCACATAAGAGCAGCGTCCAATAATGGGTTTCACTATTCCTGGGAAGAACAACCCACATACGTGGTGAACAACGCTCAGGCGAGCCTTTCCACGAAATGACTGAAGACAATGTTGCAGCTAACCATAACTCGAGTCATCGTATCAACATATTATACAATAGGGTTCAAGAGTGTGGAACTTCCAAATCAACAGTGCACCACATCATGGGAAGTGACAGGTGATGCCGAATGTTGTCTTGCACATCTTCATTGAGAAGTGGAAACTGACGAAGTTTGTCTTGTCTCCTCATCATTGTCTCCTCATGAATTTGTCATTGTTTTTATCGAGTCAAAAAACAATCAATGGATAATTCATTATCTTCCTCCACCCACTTCCTCCACCATTTTTTGTCTTTAAATTATTTTTCTTGAATTTCTTAGGGACATTTTCTTATTGTCTGATGACGTGCAGGTGTGAAGGAAGTTTTTCAAGACTGTACAATGTGCCAAGGCTAGTGTTGGAGATAGAACACAGAATGGAACAGGACAAAAATAGAACACCTCTCAATCACAGAGGTGGAGGGGAAAATTGGAAACCTGGTAAGACTTGGGCTTGGGGAGTAGGTAGAAAAGATCATGGTTGTGGATGTGGGTATCTGATCTGGTGATATATGATACATGAGATGATATCTGATATGGTGTTGTATATCTGTCTTTAAGACCTGAAGGGAAGAAAGAGATCGAAGAGAATCTGGAAGTTGGTTCCACAGGCGGAAAAAAAGAGAAACGAATGAGTGGAGATGAGCAATGGATTTTGATAATTTCACCAGAAGGGGATGCACTTTGGTCAAAATCGAAAGGAGGAGGTGGTAGAAGACAGAGAGTCCACTGACTTGTCTGCAATGTAAAAGTTATAGCCCCATCGACTCAACTTCATCACGGGAAATTCCAATGATCTTGAAGGTCTTGGTTTCTACAGCATCAAGCTGAGCAAGATGTGAGGCAGGTCCGCCAGCCCAGAGGGGAGAGCAGTACTCCATCAAGCTGCGAATGAAGGCCTTGGAGGTGGATAGGAATTCAGGTGTGCCAAGGAAGGACTTTGCATGATGGAGGATGCCCAGTAGGTGACGAGCTTTGGAGGCCAACTTTGAAATGTGGTTTGCCCGAGAAAGATTGCGGCTGATGGCAAGACCCAGGAGTTTCAGTGACTGAACTTCTTTAAGAGGATTATTAAGAAAGTAGACAGGAGGGTTTGTTAGACAGTCCTTTTGGAGAGAAATAGTGAGAGTGTGAGTTTTATCAGGATTGAAAGACATATTCCAAGCGTTGGACCAGCTTGTGATTCTATCAAGGTCTACAGAGATGGAAGAGGCTGCTGCAGGCATATTTGAAGACGAACGGATGTCACAGCAGAGAGTAGAGTAATCAGAAAATAGATAAAAGGATTTTCCCAAGAATTGAAAAGACCGTTGATGAAGATGAGGAACAAGACTGGGACCAAGACTGCCTTGTGGAACTCCAGTCTCAATATGTAGAGGAAATGAAATGTTTCCGGTGAGAGCCACATGCTGGCTACGAGAGTAGAGGAAGTCAGTAAGCCATGTGTGGAGTTGGCCTTGGATGCCATAGACAGAGAGTTTGGAGAGCAAGGCGGGACATTAGACTGCATCGATTGCTCGAGATATGTCCAGGGAGACAGCCCTGATCATCTCACTGCAGGGCTGTCAGTGTATTGGCTGCCATCTTCTTATCATCCTCTTCCACGTATCTATATTTTGTACACAAACTTAAACCTTTACTGCGGTCACACCCTGGCATCCTATTGCATCAAACGACATGGGAATCTGTTGCCACGGCAACCCCTTGTCCATAACCGCAGCATCTCTATATACACAACACCAGGTTATGCGATCCACTTCATATATGATACAAGAATGTGTAGAAGCCCTAAAATATATCTGCCATAGTTCTTCAATCTGAATGACCAATTAATTCTTCAGGAAGATACTTTTCATTTCATTCGCCTCGAGAAAACGTCCTCAATGTCTGCTTAATTAGAGACACCGACATTATATTCATCCACTGCAGTGAAGGCAAAACCACTTTCTAACCACCATAGATATGCTCACACAGGGTCTGTCAAAGGCAAGGGAAGACCCGTAGCCGAGTGCATCGGGGGTTTTGACCGGATTGACGAGTACCGTCAGATCCAGCTCCAGTCGATGCCTGCAGCGGTTGAGTCGTGCACACTATGGTGTGGTTGACTGCAAAACCACAGGGATCTCGAACCGATGGCCGTTTAAGCTGCTTGCAGCGCCCATGTCTAACCCAGACAAGTTCCGTGCATCACGCGTTGTGTGCGAACAAGATCACCAAATGCACGGTTTCATCCGTAGAAACGTGCTTATGGTTCCGTTTGGTGGTTTCAGAGGGACCACTTCCCTTTTGTCCTTGGATCTCTCCATTGTCATTTCAGCCGCCAAGGTTTTTTGTTTTTTTGTTTTTTTATATGCAATGTCAAGGCTCGTATGAGAGCTAACACCCAGAACGTATAACATGGGGAGCAGGAGACAAGAGGGGTGGGAGAGGGAATTGTACAAAACAGAGACATGAGGAGATCTGTGGAAGGGAGAGGGATGGGGTGGGGTACACAGGGTAAACAAGATGAGATGGACACTACAGGGACTTTCAGGTCCTTACACTACAGGTACTTTCATGAAGGAAAGCAAGGAATTTGAAGGAGGTGGGTTTGGGGTGGATTAGCAAGGGTAGAAATGATTGTGGTTTTGGATGGGGGAAGATAAGAGATGGTGTTGGCCGGCTGTTTTGAAGAGATGGAGGGAAGAGTGGGATTGAAGAGACTGTGGGAGTTTGTTCCAAAGGTGGGGAAAAAGGGGAATGAAAGAATGAAGATGAGCAGTGATTCTTGATTTTGGTAGTTTGACGAGACGGGGGTTGCTGGTGGACTTTGAGCGCCCTGCAGAAATATGGGGGGCGGAGGGTGGGGGTGGGGGACAGATAGCAGACAGAGCAGGGGGCGTGAGGCCGGAGAGGAGATGGTGGAAGACAGAAAGACTACCGACCTGCCTGCGGTGAGAGAGTTATAATCCCAAAGACTCAGCCTCATCGCAGGAGATACCAATGATCCTAAAAGCCTTGGTTTCCACATCATGAAGCAGAGAAAGGTGGGAGGCAGGAGCATCAGCCCAGAGGGGAAAGCAGTACTCCATCAGGCTGCAGACGAAAGCTTTGTACGTGGTCAGGAGCTCAGGTGTGCCAAGGAAGGACTTTGCACGACGGAGGATGTCCAGTCGGCAACTGGCTTTGGAGGCCAGCTTGGAAATGTGGCTTTCCCAGCAAAGATCATGGCATATAGTGAGAATTCTTGCTTGTTACCTCCACAACCGAAGCTGGATGGAGGTTGTGTTTTCACCCTTGTCTATCTGTCTGTGAAGAGGATATCTGAAAAAGTTACGGACCGATTTGAACGAAGTTTGGTGGACAGGTTGGGTGTGTGACAAGGAAGAATCGATTCGATTTTGGTGAAGATTCCGATCCGTATCTGGATCCGATAATTTTTAAAGTGATTCTTCACCAAACTATATATAGCATGATATTTCAAAAAGTTGTGGATGACTTGGGTGGGTGACAACAACAAGCTGATTCGATTTTGGTTGAGGTCCTCATTCCGATCTGGCCTATCTGTAGGGTACAAAACGTAAACTGTTCAGCCTGGCGGAGGTATTCTCTTTCCCGAGTGCCGCCGAGTTTGCAGGCACATACTCGTATGCATCTGAAATGTTCTGAACCTGTCCACATCGGTTTGTCCTCAGGTATGTATGTATCTGTCAATCTCTGGCACTGCGTTCCACGTCAATGCACCCCTGCTCTGTCTGTCTCTCTCAATCCTGGAACACGAAACACACTATTCATTATTCATCAGCATCCTCTGCAGATGAATGGCATAGTTTGCAATGTGACGCTCCCTCCCTTGGTCCACAAGTGTTCTCCTCATGCCATATTCGTGCTGCGCCTGAACCGCTTTATGGCCCCCATGGTCTCTATAAGGGTCGTGACTTTGCTGCCGCCTTTCTGATTTTAAAAAGGAAATCGTTTAGAGAGGTTGTCATTGGACCCGTTACAATCGTATCCTGAACATCCCTTTAACTCACGTGTGCAAGCCATGTGTTACCTCGAGAAGGAAAGTCTACATCAGAGCGCAGGTGTCACTAGCCCCTGATCGAACACACACTAGGCCTTACCCCCAAAA
>CM068959.1:94232522-94258052 GCA_035128595.1 Eptatretus atami
CAACTCGACACATCCCCACATCCCAAATGTACATCTCAGATCCTGGGGTTCCATGTTCATAAACAACTCGACACATCCCCACATCCCAAATGTAAATCTCAGATCCTGTGGTTCCATGTCCATAGACAACTCGACACATCTCCACATCCCAAATGTAAATCTCAGATCCTGGGGTTCCATGTTCATAAACAACTCGACACATCTCTACATCCCAAATGTAAATCTCAGATCCTGTAGTTCCATGTCCATAAACAATTCGACACATCTCCACATCCCAAATGTAAATCTCAGATCCTGTGGTTCCATGTTCATAAACAACTCGACACATCTCCACATCCCAAATGTAAATCTCAGATCCTGTGGTTCCATGTCCATAAACAATTCGACACATCACTTCTGATCAAGTATGGTAGATTTCATAAGAATTATTTTGCATCAAATAAGTTTTTCCAAAAATTGATTTCTCCTTTCCCTAATTCTTCCTTCCGGTCGAACAGCAAGAGCGACAGTTTATCCGGTGCAAATAGGTCGACTTGTTTGGCGGGATTAAAGTAATTGAGGGTGACGGAATGGCTTGTTTAAGCCGTGGCTTTTTCAGGGATTTCAAGTGATTAGCTGCTCACTTTGTCTCACGTCCCCATAGTCTCAGCTGCATCACCACATGAGAGGAATCCATGCTTGGCACCTCGTGTTACAACAGATCTTCTTTTCCTTTCGTATGCAACACCTTGCTCATGTGGGTAGTGTAATTTGCCGGGGCGGGCTGTGTCGCTATGTATACAACAGGAACCTACCTTTTCACCACACATTCTTAATTCATCTGAGAGTAACACTGCTTCTTTGATCACACAATAATTCAATAATAAGCATAATTGAACAATTTCTGATAATATGTAGGAATTGTTATTATAATAACTATACAATGGGAGCAGCTTGGTGGTGGAGTGATGGGAGCAGCTCGTCATCATCATCGTCATTACCTTATGGGAGGAAAGGTTGTCTTGTGGTTGTGATGCGCATAAATGGGCGTTCTTTTTCGTTCATATGCAGCACAAAGCTGCGGGGTAACATCATTGGCTGAGGGCACGCCTGTGCCGCTGATGCAATGCCCTCTGTGGTTCGAGTAAGAATTTGTGATTTGTTCATGATGTCGGCAATAAGACACATTCCAGGTGTTTGACCAGTTTGTGATTTTGTCAAAGTCTGAGAAGAGGGAAAGGACTGCTGTTTGTCTGTCAGAAGGATGAGACATGTCACAGCAGAGAGTGGAGTCACCAGCAAAGAGATAAGAATGATTTTCCAGAGTCAGTGAGGTAAAGCAAACAGGGTTGAGGTTGTATTCGGAGGGGATCATTTATATATCAAAAAAGGTGGTGTTAACATTGTACAGGAATTTAGTGAGGGCCACATCTAGAATATTGTGTGCAGTTTTGGTCACCACAATTCAGGAAGGACATATATGCCATAGAGAGGGTTCACACAGGGCTACTAGATTGATTCCGGGCCTAGCTAGACTCAGCTATGAGGAGCGGCTGAAGGAGACAGGGCTCTATACATGAGAAAGGAGGCGGTTATGAGGAGATATAATAGAGATGTTTAAGATAATGAAAGGTATTGATAAAATAAGTGCAGATGAATTATTCAAGAGTAGACGGTGATAGGACCAGGGGCCATAGCCTGAGAGTAAAGAGAGAGTTAAGACGGTAGTAAGGCAGGGGATTTTTACTTAGAGAGTAGTTAAGGCATGGAATGGTCCCTGGAAAGGTAGTGGCAGCAGAAACAATAGATAGTTTAAATTGGAATCAGATAGGTACCTGGAGGTTATGGAGATAGAGGGGTATATAGATGTTGGCAGGATTTTTAGTTAGCTTGAGCATTGATGGGTGATTGTGTGCATGTGTATGGAGTGCTGTTGGTGGGGTCTCATCAAGTGGTGTTGTGTGGTTGATGTTGTGTGTTTTTTTTTTTTACCCCAAAACCACCTTTGCCCATGCCACCTCTCTGGAAACAAAAAAGTACAAAGAAAACTACATTAAAAAATATTAAAAGTGCAGAAAAAACTGAAACCCACCACAAAAAACAACAAACAACAAAAAAACGCATATTTCCCATTTTCCCTTTTTTGGTCTGGTGTTGATGTGGTGCAGGCACGATGGGCCGAATGCCCTCCACTGCATCTAATTTCCTTGTGTGTATCATTGATGAAGATTAGGAATAAGATGGGGCTAGAACACTGCTCGGGGTACTCCAGCCTTGACAGGGAGAAGAGATGAAAGGGTTCTGTTGAGAGCCACATGTTGTCTCCAAGAGTGGAGGAAGTCAGTAATCCAAGAGTGGAGTTGGCCTCGGCTTCCATTGGCAGACTGTTTTGATAGCAAGGTGGGATGCTAGACTGTGTCGAAAGCTCAAGATATGCCCAATGAGATGGCCCTGATTCATGGCTGATGTTGAGGGCCTCCATCATGTTTTTGGAGAGTAGAAGTAGCATGTCCAAGGTCGAGTGACCAGGCCTGAATCCGATTGATATCTGAGATTGAGCGTGGAGAAAAGAAATGATTTTATGTCCACTGCGATGATGGATTCCATGACCTTGCTGATGATTGGAAGTAAGCTAATTGGTTTGTAGTTAATGGGATCCGTTTTTGCACCTTTTATTGTAATGCTATGATGTTGGCTGATTTCCATGCAGATGAAAGATGATCGATGTTAAATGACAGGGTGAAAATGGGAGAAAGAAGATGTGCAAGAGCAGCAGAGCAGGTTTTTAGGACATGTGAGCTGATGCCATCTGGTCCATTTGCAGTCAGAATCGAGGATTGCGAGAAACTTTTCCACCTTCTCAGATGCAAAAGGCACAGAAGCCAAGAGTAGTTTGGTATGACTGGGAAGGATGAGTAGAGAGACAGACAGAGACAGAAACAGAGGTTAGGGATGCAATATTCTGAAGCAAACATAGAATTGAGGCATTCGGCCTTCTCACGGGCTGAGTTGGCTGTGGTGCCATTTAAAGTGAGGGAAGGGATGCAAGGGGAGCATGCACCAGAGACAGACTTGACAAGATGCCACAAGATGTTAGAGGAGGGAGACAAGTTTGAAAGTTCATAACTAGTTTGTTAAATTACTCAGAACTAGTTGAGCAAAATCGGCAGGTTGTGAGAGATTTCCTGGTACTTCTGGTTTTTGAATCATCGAGCAAGTACGAGGAGGTAGTAGGGGGAGGGAGTTTCATGAGCATCCCCCAGGAAGTGGTAGAGCACCCCACCAGCACTGCCTTCAAAAGGGAATTGGACAGACATTGGGAAGGAAAGAGGTTGGCCTTACTCTAGCTCTGAACACACACCATCATGTTCAATTTATAGAGTATCAACACATGTTCGTACCTGCAGAGAAGATCAGGAGATTTACGAGAAATTTTCCTCTATTCTTGTCTACCAATCATGATGATGATGAATGTTCTATCTCAGAGTATATAAACAGGAAAGTAGGGTGAGAAGAGAGGAATGAAAGAAAGATGGCCAGTCATGAGTTGCTTTGTGTGCCATGCTGCATAAGGCTTGATGCTATTGTCTTTGGAATAAACACAAGTTTGGAAGACACACGCCTGCTGGTGTGGATCGATCGAGTGAAGGTCCTTTTGATTCCTTGACATATTGGGAGCTTGTCCGGGATCGATCGTCCATTGGTGGAGTTGAGTGTGCATGAAGCGGATGTGAACGTGGCGAGAGTTCCTGTGGATGGTACGGAGTCTTTCCTTTGTCCTTGGTGGCATGGTGTTTCGTCGCGTGCATCTGGAAGGCTAGGAGAGCTTTCTGTGTGGTTTGTCCTGGAGCACAAGGTGGCATTCCCACTGAGGTGGCTGTCGGGCTATCTCAAACCGGACCATGGTTGGACCTCACCGTTGAGAGGAGGGGGGGCTGAGCCATGAGCTGTTGTGCTGTGGTGATCGTGAGACTGCCCATGGAAGGTAGAGCAAGGGATGAACATGTTGGAGAGCGAAGGTAACAGGAGTGTGTTGTTCCAAGTTTTTGTGAGGCAAAACATTTTTGTTGGTTAGAAAAATTGGGAATTGTTCTTGAAGTGGGGGGTAATGTCATAAATTTTGTCTGTTCGGCGATGTATCAGGACAGTGTGAGATAAATTATTGAATGTCTTAGGGTGGGATGGTCGATAGGGGCTGATGTGGTGCACTCTCGAGGAGCTCTCTTGTCTCTCTTGCAGCCTCTCTACTATGCTGCATGCCACATTCCTCACATCCTGGGTGCCGTTTGTGGCATCCCCTCCCCCCCCCACCTCCCCCGTGCTTGTTTGATTTGTCATCTCACTTACATGGTTCAGAATGTATGACAGCTGTGTGTAGCACCATAGTCAGGAGTTAGTTTCTCTTGTTTGCTAAGTATTGTGTTTATTAATTGTGTCTGGGATTTCTTTCCATGTGTTATGTATTAATAAATTGTTTAATTATTTCTAAAGAGGCCTGGTGCACCTTGTGTTCCCGCCATTTTCCATACTGACATTTGGGTTTAATTGGGATATCTGGAGGACTAAATTAGTGATTTCCAGAGTTTTATAACTCGTGTGCTTGAACACACACAGAAAATGAATGATGTCATCTGCTTGGGCATCGATTCCTGCAAATTGTCCTATTTTTTAAAAAAAAAAATTCTTCTTTTATAGTTGGTACTAATCATTGTCTGGTTGTCCATGATAAAAGACCAGTAATTGTTGTAACTGGTCTTTCACTGTTTTTATGAGCAAAACATGGAGTAAGGCTCTCCCCTATGGGCAAGTGCCCCAGCATCACATATGTCTCTCCTGGATTCAGTGGAATATAATGCTCTCAAAATTATTGGAATCTCCCATGACGAGGACAAAGCACAAGGTATGTTGCTTTCACATCACAGGCTGGTCAGTGGTTTCTCTGTTTTCAACCACATCTTCTTCAATATTGCTCTCTCACTCCTTCAACCCTCCCCAGCACCTCCAGGATGTGCATATTCTTTTGGTAACCGCCTTCTGGTTAAACTTCCAAAAATCCAGGCTGACTGCACACCTTGACTCCCTTGTTCCTCGCCTTTCTCGTCAATGGAACCTTCTTCCAGAGGCTGTTATATCCCACTATTCCTTGCCAGTTGTGACAAATTGTTTGCCTGCTATCCCACTTTCAATTTAACCTTGCTCTTTCTTACATGAACCTCACTCTTGTTGAGAAAATGAATTAATTTTTTTCCGACCGTTTCAGAAAATATGGAAATGTTCCACCTCTCAAAAAATGTATTCTCACAAAATGGCGCATAATTTTCGGATACACACAGGCAGACATACCCCATTCTGAATCAACCAAATACACATAACCAGGAACTGGGATGGCAGGTGAAGCACAGTACGAGAGAAGTTTAACTATGCTTCATAATGATGATTATTATGTAAGACAGCAACACTTGTTATGAGGGCTTCTTTATTCTATCATACTCAATACTGAACAGGATTTATTGTACTGTGCAGAGATATCTATAATCATAGAAAAGCTGAGCAACAGAGGGCTGAGGGGCATACACTTTTGAGGGTGGAAAATAAAGGGTCAGCAGATAATGAAACAGAATAAGAAAGAGTAGAAAAGCTTAGATGTTTACAAAAGGTGATGGCAAGTTGACACCTCTAATGATTGGAGGGAAGAGCAGAATTGAATGAACACGAATATAAAGACGAGATAAAAGAGGGATAACAAATTTGAGTTGAGAAGTCAGTTTCAGATATAGCAAGGTTTGGGTTTGACAATGAACACGCTTGACAAAGTGGACCTGAAGAGGAGTGGAAGATGGAGAACAAATCGTGGTAAAAGGTTGGAATAAAAATGCTAAAAGCAAAGAAGGACATATAACTTGTTGCTGAAAGAAAGAGATTTGGCATTCTCTGTTTTTTTATTTTTTTCAAGACTCGTGGAAGAGCGAGGACACTGAATGGATCAGGACATAACAGGACAAAAGGAACAGCAGATAAAGAGAGAGAGATAGAGAAGCGAGAGAGAGAGCGAGAGAGAGGGGGGGGGAGACCAACAGCAGAGTTGAAGGACAATATAGAGGGAGACTTGCACAATCAATGGATGTGGGAAGGAATGGAGGCAGGAAAGGACTCATGTGGTAGAAGATGCATACAGAAGGAAACTGTCAAGAAGAAAAAAATGGAAATTTGGAAGGAGAATTTTTTTTTAATGTCAGGTGATGGAGAATGGAAGGATTTGGGGTGGAGTTTGGGGGGGGGAGGTATTAAAGAGGGTAGAAAATATCTTGGTTTGGATTGGGAATGATCTGAGATGATGGTTAACAGTGTCAGGTGAACAGTGATTTAGGTAGTTTCACCAAAGAGGGTTGCTGTTGGACTTTGTGCGCCCTGCAGAAACTTGTATGGGGGGTTAAAGCACGGAAAGAGGGGTGCAAGACCAGAAAGGAGGTGGTAGAAAACAGAGACCAGCAACCTCTCTGTGATGGAAAGTCTCAGCTTCAGCATGGGATATTCCAATGATCTTGAAGGCCTTGGTTGCCATGGCGTCAAGCTGTACAATGTGTAAGGATGAAAGTTATGGAGGGGAGCCAGCCCAGGAGGGAGAGCAGTACTCCATCAAGCTGTGGATGAAGGCCTTGTAAGTGGATAGGAGTTCAGGTGTGCCAAGGAAGGACTTTGCACGACAAGGATGCCAGTTGGCAAATGGTTTTGGAGGCCAACATTGAAATGTGGTTACCCAAGAAAGATCGTGGCTGCTGGTGAGACCCAGAAGTTGGAGCAACTGAACTTTCTCAGAGCATTGTTGAGAAAATAGAAAGGAGGGTTCTCTACATGATCCTTTCAGAGAGAGAGAGAGAGAGAGAGACAGAGAGGGACAGAGGGAGAGAGAGAGAGAGAGAGAGAAGAGAAGAGAGAGAGAGAGAGAGAGAGAGAGAGAGAGAGAGAAGAGAGAGAGAGAGAGAGAAGATTTGTCAGGATTGAAAGACATATTCCAGGTTTTTGAACAGCCTGTGATTCTATTAAGGTCTGAAGGAACGGAAAGAGGCTGCATTCTGCCTTTCTGAAGGATGAGGGATGTCACAGCAGAGGATGGCATCATCAACAAATAGATAAAGAGGATTTTCCAGAGTCAGAGAGATCATTGATGAAGATCAAGAATATGACTGGGCCCAGAACACTGCCTTGAGGCACTCCAGCCTTGACAGGGAGAGGAGATGAAAGGATTGTACTGAGAGCCACATGTTGGCTACAAGAGTAGAGGACCTCAGTAAGTCTGCATATGCGGCTCGGTGTCTGCAGTGTCAAGGAATTACAGGTGGGAGACCGAGGCTCCTGCCCAAAATGATTAACCGTACTTGATGGAGCTTCTCATAAAAGATCTGTGCATTGTGAAAATCAGTGGAGAATATGACCCTGTGAAAAATACCAAGATGGCATCTGCTTCTTGGGACCATCTTTGAAATTTGTTATCTCCTTGACAGACTTGGCTGACAGTGACGTGAAGATATTTCAGCAACTAGACCTCTAACGGTCGGCCAAAGGAGTGGATTTGGGGGTTTGACATTATATTCTTCCTCAGAGATACTGACAACATGAGACATACCTGGGTAGAATATGTCTTCTCTGGTGGACCAAGCTCTGATTTTCTTATTTATCAGCAATCAAAAAATTCAGCTGCACTCTGTCTGTTGTGAGGATAAGACATTATGCAGAGCAACATGGAGTTATAAACAGTACTATAGGGTGTCATCAAAGCAAAGGCAAAAGAAAAACAGCCTATTTGATCCACTGAATGATGAAGGTCTTCCTCAACTTATGTCAGGTGATGTTTGGCATATTTATCATGCTTGCCAAGTGAGGGTTGGCAAGGGTGAGCAGTCATGGTAATTGAACCCACACCAGCCTGTGGAGAAAAAACAAAACAAGTCTGTAACCACTCAACCAAACACCCAACTCTTGAAGGAAATGTAAAGGTAATTAATCTAAGTCAGGAAAATAATTGGGCTGAGGACTCTGCCTTTGGAGAGCACCAAACCTTCTAAAGGGAGAGTGGACAACAAGTTATGGAGAGCAACCCTATTTGTTTGTGTTGCTTAGTTGATAAAGGGATGGTAGTTACGAGTAGAAGACCTTTGCTCGGACGAAGTGATCATGCCTGAAATGTCAGCTTCTCCTTGCTTCCCACGGCGGTCGGCATACTTCGATCAATGTTCTGTTGATGCCATCTATTGTTCTCCCTGTCCACCGATGCAGATCAACACTAGCCATAATGGGAAGGACATTTAAAGCTTTTACACTATTGGGCTTGCCTCCCAAGAGTCAAGGGTCCAAATAGTACATCAAGGTGATGAAAGGCCCTGTCACATGCCGAGGCATCAGACAGGAATGTAACCTCTCCGCTCGCCTTACCACATCATTAAAACAAATAAAATTTTGAATTCCCCATTGTTATATTACCATATGCATAAGATGCTTCCTTCTCAAGTGCTTTTATTTATCCATTGGACCTGATGGGAAATGGCTGCACGTGGACACTTGTTATAAGGTGCTACAATTTGGAGTCACACACTAAGACAAAGTCTCATGAGTTTGTGTCCCCCTCCCTTCATTTCTCGTTTTTAATCCCGTCACCTACTCTGATTCACTCAAAAGACATAAGTTGGATTGAGGGCACTGACATCATTCACCTTTCTGCTTGCGAGCCCAGTACAGTGTTAGACATTGTTTACTATTTTGCTTTCTCAACCAAAGTTTGTATTTCCCAAAAGATGCTAAAACCTGAAGAAATAAAATTATTAGTAATCAAACTCGAAGGCACTACCAACTAGTATAGCAGCCCATCAGGCAAGGCCCAGGTACATTGGGTTCCATCACGAAGTATGCTTTCATTCAAGACTGTGCAGGTAAAGGTAAAGATTATATATATATATATATATATATATATTATATATATATATATTATACATAATATGTGTGTGTGTGTACAAACAAACACGACATAATAATGACCACCTTTTGCTTTTATATATATATATATATATATTATATATATATATATATATATATATATATTATATATATATATATATATATATATATATATATTGTTGCGGATCCGGGGTGGCGGGATTCTCACCCGATCCTTGGCGCCACCCTTACCACACCATCTCTGGGGTTTATAAGCCGGCTGGCTCAGCACAGGCCTCGGGTCACGCGTCTTCAATCGCGATACCAACGTAATCCTGAACCTTACCAGTTGGGGAAATAGAACCCTGGTTACAGACTGGTTTTGGCAGATGCCGAGCTTTTGGGCCAGTCTGTAACCATTTTGGTTTTATATGCCAATCGAACGGATGTTCCTTGAGCGATACGAATTAATCCATAGCGGCAACTTCATACGAACCAACCAGCTTTATTGGGGAACATCGGGGAACTCGACACAAGCAAACCATTCACGACAATGTTTTTATTAACAATCTTTAACCCGTTCTTAACTAGGGAACTACGGACTACAGGTTTCGAGGGGGTCGCTACCGAGATATGCCTTGTACAACGTGCAGACAAGACAGACAGACAGCATGCATGCAGACAAGACAGAGTACTTGGTGATGCTTCATGGACGAGAGGAAATGTTAAAAAGCACGAATGTCGCTCGTAACAAGCGGATGTCCACAGGTTTCGAGCCCCAACTCGAACTCGAACACACCGCATGGCGAGACGGCGCTCGCCTGCCTTTTCCGCACCGCACCGGTCTCTGGAGCTCTGACCCGCGTAAGGTCGCACGGCACAAGACCACCAGATCAACGATGGGCCTCAGCCATCTCTCCCAAGGTCCAGAACACAAATCCAGGCCTGGCCTGTTCACGAGACAAGGCCCAAATCGAGGTGCCGGGCTCCGGCAAGCGGATCGGCAAACGTGTCGAGCCTGAGGTGAGTAAGGACCGTCAGAGGCTCTGTCGTTTCCTCTCTTGCCTTCCCGCCTCGAAGCCCGACTTCTCAACTCCGTCCTCTCAGTTTCTCTCAGGCGAATCACCTCCTCATAAGAGTCGATCGCCGACTCGACGCTCCTCTCCACTGCCCAAAAAGGCAGACTTGACGTGCAGGCAGCCTCTCTTACTGCCAAAAATGCAGACTCGGCGCTCTCAGGTTCAGCGTCTCTCCCGGCAGATTCCACACTGTCCCTCCTTCATTCGCTCGCTTCGAAAAACACGAGCACGCCTCGAGAGGACTGTTTTCCCAAACTGAACCCTTTCTCTCTCAGTTTCTCTTTCGTTCGCTCCTTCGAAACACGAGCACGCCTCTCTGCAAAGCCGACAAACTCCTCCCCTAAGCTCCACCTCCCTCTCCAGGCCACTCCCCTCAGCCGACTGGGCGGGCCTATCGTCCGGAGAGGGGAGGAGAAGAGGGAGCCGGCGGCACACCACCACTGTACGAACATCAAACGTGCATCCTACACCTCCCGACACACATGTAACGTCCATTTTACCTAACAACCGAGCTAAACATGCATTTAATGGGGATCTGAGCTAATCCTATATTTAGTAGTCCAATAAGGGCCATTTCCGTAACAATATATATATATATGTGTGTGTGTGTGTGTGTGTGTGTGTGTGTGTGTGTGTGTGTGTGTGTGTGTGTGTACAAACAAACATGACATAATAGTGACCACCTTTCTGCTTTTGATATTAATATATATATATATATATATATATTGTTGTAGATTTCCGCCGCCGGCGTGCGGGCGGCCGCGTCTAGCTAATAGCGGCCGCGCTCGCCCACCACGTACAATCTAGTCGCAGCTTTCGGAACAACGCCGAAATCCCACTACGGGTGTGTTTTTAATGCACACCACAGCCTAGTCAACACTCTACCCGCGCTTCAGGGCTGATCGCCGAATGGTCGATTTACCTAATTAATCGCGCGGGCAGACTACCGAGAAACTGTACCTCAACGGGGCCCGCTTGGAAACGAGCCGCTTAAGCAGCTCGCTCCGTTTTGGGATAACCGAGCGGGGTATTATCGCGAAAGCCCCGTTGGATCCGATTCTATTATCGGCTATTAAAAAGCCAGCTATTATTTCGAATGCAATACGGCAGTTAATTTGAAGAGAAAGGACACGACGAACGGTTAACATTCACACAAGAACATTTATTTATAGAACTACACATATGCAATCATGCAGTCATATATGCAACCAATGCACGTATACAATCATGCAGTCATGGGGGTAGGGACAAGACGCGAGCAAGACAAAGACTACAACCGTATATTTATTATGTACAGTCACTTGCACTTAACATCAGTTCTACTTAAGGAATGGCGCAACAACGTTCATGCAAAGAAACAAGGAAAAACCCCAGGAAAGACGAGGGGTAGACTGGACCTCTTGGGTCTTTATATTCACGGAGCTGTGAAGACTGCAGAAGCTCGAGAGGCCGGGCTGGTTACCTTCACCTTCGTGGTGCCTCGCTGGGGGACCCGCGACGTCCCGTCCTCAGGCAGCCGGCGTGACCGCGGTTCGGCCCAGGCCTCGTCGGGCAGCCTGGTGGTTCGGGCCAGCCGACAACGCCTCCGAGGAACGAGGGGTCTTGCTCTTTTAGAGTTGATGCCCTCTGTAAGAGCCCGTCCGTCCCTCAGCGTTGCTCGGACTGTCCCAGGCCTGATCACCTCGGACCGTTATGCCGCTGGCTGGCGACTCCTCTCCGGCCTCTCCACGTCCGCACACGACGCGCAGTTCTGCGGGCACGGCAGGCTTGGCCGCGCTCCTTGGCTCCTCGGCAAACCCAGACTCCACTGCCCTTCACTGGACTCGAACCTTGATCTTCACACAACTCCAAACCCAGACCGACTGCGAGCTTGCGCTCTGCGCGCTTTTATTTGGGTCGTGAGGCGAGGTTTTGAACTCCGTTCTCTCACCTCTGACCCCCCGCTGGCTCCGCCCCCCTCGATCCCCTGATCCGATTTCAATGCGAAGCTCGGAGAGAGGGACGTGGGTGAAATCAACGACCCTGGTGCCAATGAAGGAGAGCGGACGTGGGTGAAATCAACGACCCTGGTGCCAACGAAGGAGTCCCCGCGTCTGTTTGCAGCGATGCTGTTCGCTGGGAACTCGCCGTGGCTGGCGCAAAGATGGCGGCTTTGCGTAGTTGAAGGTGAGGCGATGGTGTTCGTTGTTGGTTAGTTGTGAGGGGATGTCGTGGTGGTCGTTGTGGAGATGGTTGATAGAGCGATGTTGGTGGTGGAGGTGGTTGTTGTGAGATGTTGATGACGTGTGGTTGGGTGTGTTGTAAGTGGTGGTCCAAAATAAAATAGTAAAAGAAAACGGCTACCTCAAAGATCACAGCCCTGCACATGAATAATTGCCCGTTAAACATCGGTGGGGAAATCTATCTGAACACAGACTTATCGACATAACTGATCTAAGGACCTATATGGTGCTCTGTGAATTCCACAACCGTCTATATATATATATTATATATATATATATATATATATATATATATATATATATATATATAATATATATATTATATACCGGTGGTCAGCAGGGTACCAGTGGAAATTGTGCTACTGCTGGGCGAAGGAGGAGAGGAGACGGGGAAGGCGAGTCCGGAGGCAGTGGGAGAGGGGGAAGGGTAGAAGTGTGCAGGTGAGAGTTGGAACTCTGAATGTTGGGACGATGACGGGCAAAGGGCGAGAGTGGCTGATATGATGGAGAGAAGAAAGGTGGACATACTGTGTGTACAAGAGACCAAGTGGATGGGGAGTCAGGCTCGGAGCATTGGAGGTGGTTTCAAACTGTTTCTACATGGTGTGGATGGGAGGAGAAATGGTGTCGGGGTAATCCTGAAGGAAGATTATGTCAAGAGGGTATTGGAGGTGACGAGAGTGTCTGACCGAGTGATGAGTGTGAAGTTGGAAATTGAAGGGGTGATGATGAATGTCATCAGTGCATATGCCCCACATATGGGGTGTGAGATGGAGTATAAAGAAGATTTCTGGAGTGAGTTAGATGAAGTGGTGGAGAGTGTATCCAAGGATGAAAGAGTGGTGATTGGAGCATATTTCAATGGCATGTTGGGGAAGGGAATAAAGAGGATGAGGAGGTATGGGTAGGTACGGTCTCAACAAGAGAAATGTGGAAGGGCAAATGGTGGTAGAGTTTGCGAAAAGAATGGAAATGGCAGTGGTAAATACGTATTTCAAGAAGAAGGAGGAACACAGGGTGACATACAAGAGTGGAGGAAAGGGACACAGGTGGATTACTCTTAAGCAAGGAGATGCAACCTGAAAGAGATTAGTGACTGTAAGGTGTGGCAGGGGAGAGTGTAGCTCGACAGCATCGATTGGGTGTCTGTAGGATAACTTTAGAGGTGAGCTTGAGGAAGAGAGTGAGGGCTGAACCAAGGACCAGATGGTGGAAGCTGAAGGAGAAAGACTGTTGCCTGAAATTTAGGGAGGAGGTGAGACAGGCGTTGGATGGTGGTAAAGATGGGTGGGATGATTGGGCAACTACAGCAGAAGTGGTGAGGGAGATAGCTAGGAAGGTACTTGGTGTGACATCTGGACAGAGGAAGGAAGATAAGGAGACTTGGTGGTGGAACGAGGAAGTAACAGGAAGTATAAGAAGAAGAAGGGGTTGGTGAAAAGGAAGTGGATAGTCAGAGAGATGAAGAAAGTAGGCAGGAGTACAAGGAGTGGTGGCGAAAGGCAAAAGAGAGGTGCAAGGCCAAGGAAAAGGAATATGATGAGCTGTATGAGAAGTTGGATACAAAAGAAGGGGAAAAGGATTTATACCGATTGGCAATACAGAGGGACCGAGCTGGGAAGGATGTGCTGCAGGTTCGGGTGATAAAGGACGCAAATGGGAATGTGCTGACGAGCGAGGAGAGTGAGTGTTGAGAAGGTGGATGGAGTACTTTGAGGAGCTGATGAATGAAGAAAATGAGAGAGAGAGAAGGTTGGAAGAGGTGGAGATAGTGAATCTGGAAGTGGGGTGGATCAGTAAGGATGAAGTGAGGACTGCTATGAAGAAGATGAAAAGTGGAAAGGCGGTTGGCCCAGATGTATACCAGTGGAGGCATGGAAGTGCTTAGGAGAGATGGCAGTGGGGTTGTTAACAAGATTGTTTAATAGTCTTGGAAAGTGAGAGGATGCCGGAGGAGTGAGATTAAGTGTACTGGTTCCGATTTTCAAGAATAAGGGTGATGTGCAGAGCTGTGGAAATTACAGAGGGATTAAGTTGTTCAGCCACACCATGAAGGTGTGGGAAAGAGTAGTGGAAGCTAGGTTGAGAAGAGAGGTGATGATTTGTGAGCAGCAATATGGGTTTATGCCAGGAAAGAGCACCACTGATGCAATGTTTGCTTTGAGAATGTTGATGGAGAAGTATAGGGAAGGCCAGAAGGAGTTACATTGTGTGTTTGTGGATTTGGAGAAAGCTTATGATAGGGTGCCAAGAGAGGAGTTGTGGCATTGTATGAGGAAGTCGGGAGTGGTGGAGAAGTATGTGAGGATCGTGCAGGATATGTATGAGGACAGTGTGACAGCGGTGAGGTGTGCAGTAGGAATGACGGACCGGTTTAAGGTAAAAGTGGGATTGCACCAAGGATCGACTCTGAGCCCTTTCCTGTTTGCAATGGTGATGGACAGGTTGACGGACGAGATCAGACTGGAGCCTCCATGGACTATGATGTTCGCGGATGACATCATGATCTGTAGGGAGAGTAGGGAGCAGGCTGAGGCGAGCCTCGAGAGGTGGACGTACGCACTGGAGAAAAGGGGAATGATAGTCAGTCGGAGTAAGACGGAGTACATGTGCGTAAATGAGAGGGAGGGTGGTGGTATGGTGCGGTTGCAAGGAGTTGAGGTGGGGAAGTGGATGGGTTTAAATACTTGGGATCAACTGTCCAAAGTAACGGAGAGTGTGGGAGAGAAGTGAAAAAGAGAGTGCAGGCAGGATGGAGTGGGTGGAGAAGAGTTGCAGGAGTGATCTGTGACAGAAGGGTAGCTGCAAGAGTGAAGGGGAAAGTATATAAGACGGTAGTGAGACCAGCTATGCTGTATGGTTTGGAGGCGGTGGCACTAACAAAAAGACAGGAAGCGGAGCTGGAGGTGGCAGAGTTAAAGATGCTGCGATTCTCGTTGGGAGTGACGAGGATGGATAGGATAAGAAATGAGTATTTAGAGGGACAGCGCAGGTAGGACGGTTTGGAGACAAAGTGAGAGAGGCGAGATTGAGATGGTTTGGACATGTGCACAGGAGGGAAGCGGAGTATATCGGGAGAAGGATGTTGAAGATGGAGCCGCCAGGCAGGAGGAGAAGAGGAAGGCCAAAGAAGAGGTTCATGGATATGGTGAGGGCGGACATGCGGGTGGTTGGAGTGTCAATGAAGATGTGGAAGATAGAGCGAAATGGAGACGGTTGATCCGCTGTGGCGACCCCTAACGGGAGCTAGCCGAAAGAAGAAGAAGAAATATATATATATATATATATATATATATGTAGGCATGGATGACTCGAATAATAAGATTAGAACACGCCCGGAGACGCCAGTGTTCTTAGCTTTATTTTATTTCCCCACATGCAATAAGCTCTAGATTTTTAACCTGAGCCGAATTTCAAAATTTTAACTGCAGAATGAATCTTAGCAGTAGCTCCAACAGCTAAAAAAACAGTGTTCGTTTGTTCAATCTCTACATTCTTTGACACTCTGGGCGTCTCTGGGTGGTGTTTAATATGGACTGGTTGGCGATCGCTAATCATTTGCCAAGCCTGCCCTTCCTTATCAACCGTTTAGTTGGAGTGCTTGCTTCAGTGCTTAAGCCACTTGGCGAGCACTGTACAGGATGCTGAGATGTACGTTCACAAGCCATGGTGAGACATGGCAAAAGTACCTGCACTCTCATTCTGCACTGTCATTCTGCACAGTCACTCTGCGCAGTCATTCTGCACTGTCACTCTGCACTGTCACTCTGCACTGTCACTCTGCACTGTCACTCTGCACTGTCACTCTGCACTATCCCTCTGTTAAACACAATGAAAAATACATTGAACAATGTACAAAGTTCAGGCCCCACCTGCCTGTGCCCCGCAGTGTTGTGTGGTTCCAAGCCTTCTGCTCCTTATCAACAGATGGATGGATGGATGCATGGATGGATGGATGGATGGATGGAGGGAAGGAATGGGATGGAGCGAAGGGATGGAAGGAGGGAAGGGATGGATATATATATATATATATATTATAATATATATATATATATATATTGATATATATATATATATATATATATATTGATATATTTTAGATATATTGATATATTTTAGATATATCAATATATTTTGGCCTGAGGAAGCTCTTTTGGCTTGAGGAAGCTTGTGGGAAGCGAGCGAAACATGGCTGAAACGCGGTCTGCTCTTGCTTATTACTTAAATGAGCATGGCGCATCGAGTTACCTTTTTGTTTGGAAGCGCTTTTCTTCTTTAAAAAAGACAAAACAATTTTTAGGATTTATATATACCGGTACTTGTACATTGAAAAAAACACAAGGGCAGGGGAGCAGAAGGGGAAGAGGATAGGTCGGGTGGTAAGTTGAGACGATATAAAATAGACAGCGTGGAGAGTTGGGCAAGAAATTAGGAATTTTTTTAAAGTGGTTGATCAGAGAGGGAAGAAAGGTAATGTCTGGATATAGAGTATGTGTATGAATGTATAACATTTGTTCATGCACACATGCATATTTGTAATGTACTGCATATTATTATGTAGGTTACGGTCATTCAAAGCTGGAGAATATTATTTGTTTAAACAAATGCAAAGCTGCAGTTTGCTCTTTCTGACTATAAAGGGACCTTTGCAAGAAATATGATTGGACAGCCCCTCTTCCTCATAGAATACCTTGTGGCATTCCTCGCAGAGCATGTATGGTGTCAGAACATCAATCTCAGAAAGAGCTTGATATATTTTGAGGCCAAAACCAAATGAGGTTAGAACTGGAGCTGAGCCCACTTTGATAAGCCTCAACTGTGGTGGTCTCCACTTCTGTGATGAAGCTTAAAATGTAACTGATGTGGAAAACACATTTTGCAATCTACATATTTTTGAACCATTAATGTGTGGACTTTATTGGATAGATGATAAGCTGTGGATCCATTTGCTGACATTATTTTGTGAATTCCATTCCCACTGATGCTGTTTTGCGGATGCTTGTAAAAACGTTGAAAACACCAACGTGTCTTTTGATGAAAAGTAGGCAAGTTACCACTGGCACCCTGAACAAATTCCAAATTCCTGCCCTGACTTTCTTGCCAACCCACACTTGGCAAGCATGGCGACTCTGCCAAATATCCATCAAAAATAATTGAGGGAGGCCTTCATCCTTCAGTGTACTGGAATCTGAAGTATACTGGAGGAATTGGGAGACATCAGGTGGCAATAGGCAGCAGGGAAAGACCATGAGACTCCAGGCACAGTCAATTAGTTCCTTCTTTTTCTTCTTCTTCTTTCGTGTGCAGCAAATGGCTGTGAGGAGCATCGTTTGCTTATGGCATGGCAGTGCTGCTGATGCAGTGCCCCATGTAGGTTAGACCAGGAATCTGAAATTTAGTCAGGGTGCTGGCAATAGCTCATCCATTCTCTGTAAAGGACGCCGTGGGGTCTTCAATACCCACCAACTAATGCCAACAGATGGAATGCTCAGTTCAACATTCATCCAAGGGACGGGACAGATGATGATACTCTGTTCTGCGTGTGAAACACCAGGATGACAGTTTATAGCTGGGCCGAGATTCAAACCCAGTCTTGACTGTTCAGAGGTGAGTGTGGTTAGTTAGTGAGTGAATCTCTCGGCTATCCTTCCAGCCCTGGCAATTAGTTCCACAGCTGAGTAAAAAGTGGGTTGAACGAATGTAGGTGAGGACAAAGCCTGAACTTTGGGAGGGTAACTACGTCTGGAGTTCTCAAACAAAAGAGGTAACCTGAATTGGCTGGGATGGGTGGAGGGAACATGGAGAAAACTGCAAGGCTACCAACCTGCCTGTGGTGAACGAGAAGCAGTGAACCTTGAGACTCTACACCCTGCTGAGACATGCCAATAACTAGTTGAGACTGAAGTCCCACATTGGCAAGTTTAAGTATACATGTGGGACTGCTGTCCTCTTCGACCTTGTGTTATCTTCGTTGCTAGCAGGGTAGCGATATGTAAAGAGGCTGTACCAGCCCAGAATGGGAAGCCATACTTGAACCGTCCAACCCTTTATCACATGTCAAATGTATTTACAATGCAATGGGATTTGCAGACTACATAACCTGCACAATCTTGAGAAGGACTTGGTGTGAGCGAACACTTTTGTTTTTTAAGGTTTTTTTTCCCTTTGATCCAATATGGCTGCCAGACCACATGACTGATGACATCATCTTTATCAAACCATATTTCCTATGGGTAGTTTATCAATTGGTTAAATTTTGCATTAATCAGTGAAGCGGTTTTTCCTTCCGAAGATTTTCAAAGATATTCCCTTAGATCCATCATGGCTGCCAGCAAGATGACACATGATGGTCATTTTAATGAAAATCCTGTTCAAATTTCAAGTCGATCGGATGAAAATTGCCAATTTTAGAAATTTGTCAAATGTTGACCTTTTGGCTTATTCATCCCATCCATTGGGACCATACTCTGTACAGAGCAGCAACACTGCCAAAGCAGTCTCCTGGGCTATTGGGTACAATCCTGGACAGGTCACCACTCTGACACAGGATACTCAAATGGCTCAACAATCGCAGCAAGCTGGTACCCATTTTGCCAACCTTGTAAGGATGACAGGCTGAGTCAATCCCACCTGGTATTAATTCAACAGCCAAGCAGGATTTAGAACTTAGAACCCTAGGATCCTAAGCCCACCACCCTAACCATTAAGCCAACACTAGGCATAATATGTTGACTTCAAAAATTTCGGCTAATGATCTCAAAAATAATTGGCGGTTGAATTCAGTGAGCTGATTTGAAAATTTTGCTCAAATTTCAAGTCAATCGAATGAAAATTGAGGATTTCAGAAACTTGGCCTACGTTGACATTTTGGCCTATTTTGACCTCAAAAATAATTGGTTGTTGAATTCAGTGACTTGATATGGAAATCCTGCTCAAATTTCTCGTCAATCGAATGAAAATTGAGGATTTCAGAAACTTGGCCTACGTTGACATTTTGGCCTATTTTGACCTCAAATATAATTGGTAGTTGAATTCAGTGACTTGATATGGAAATCCTGTTCAAATTTCTCGTCAATCGGATGAAAATTTGAAAATTGTGGATTTTAGAAAAACGACCTATTTTGAACTCAGGCGAGTGACCGCTGTTTTACATGGTCATGTACCATGTGGTAAAGGTTCAATTTCCTCAGCTGAACGGTTTTCGATGTACGCTCTTAACAAAATGCAGACACATACGACATAAGTACATACGCCATACATACGTATGTACTCTACCGATTGCTGAACCCTGCTTTTTGCTTCACAAGTGCAGGATAATTATCTTATACAAGTATACATGACTATGCTAAGCTGTGGCCTGTGGTATATGGAGTGACGAAGCACATGTACCTGACAAATAACTCGATACAATCTCACAAAGGTCGTCATCATTTCTCACTCACGCATCTTGGCTATCTTTATTCCAGCAGTGATGGTTCTTTTTCCTCTAGTGTACTTACTTCCCGTTTATTTGACAATCAATACCTTCATAACACAGCAGGCACAGACCATCATTTTAATTCAAAGGATTCCAAAAATTCAGGACCTTTTTATATTGAAAGATCCCCACTATGTGCTCATGGCAAAGAAATGAAAACCTCCCGTGCGCAAACTCTCTCATTTAGCATTCATACATTCAAACCTCCCGGAACTGTTGGGGATGTTCAAACATCGCAGGACTGTTGGGGACGTTCAAACATCGCAGGACTGTTGGGGACATTCAAACCTCCTGGAACTGTTGGGGACACTCAAACCTCCTGCAACTGTTGGGGACACTCAAACCTCCCAGATATGTTGAGGACATTCAAACCTCCCAGATATGTTGAGGTCATTCAAACCTCCCAGATATGTTGGGGACATTCAAATCTCCCGGAACTGTAGGGGACACTCAAACTTCCTGGAACTGTTGGGGACATTCAAACCTCCCGGGACTGTTGGGGACATTCAAACCTCCTGGAACAGTTGGGGACACTCAAACCTCCCGGAACTGTTGGGGACATTCAAACCTCCTGGGACTGTTGGGGACACTCAAATCTCCCAGAACTGTTGGGGACACTCAAAGCTCCCAGAACTGTTGGGGACACAAATCTCCTGGAGCTGTTGGAAACATTCAAAATTCAGAGCAGAACATTGCATCATTTAATAATATATATTTAGGGAAGAGGATAGTGCACTGACAAATGCTTCGATGAGGTATCAACTCGTACGATTGCTTTCATGAAAGCTGAATAGGGTTCTTTGCTTTATCTTCTTTGTGCTTTGATTTATGCCTCCGGTCCTGAAACTTTTACGAGATCAATGCCCTTGAAATTTGGTTTGGACAACACATGGAAAGTTGCTTGATGGTATATAGGATAAGAGCTAAAAGTTTCCATGTATGTTGGGGTAGGTCCATCCATGGGTGGGTTGTGAACCAAGTTGTTGAGTTGAAATTAACTCCCAGAAGGTAGATTGAGAAATTATGTAATGTTTTTTTGAGCACTGGTTTTGATGTTAGTTAATCTTCGGGCCACAACACTTATCACCACCACCCGCCAATCCAACTCGTAGTCATATTCCATCATTTTTACCACGCCGATGAATCCCATATAGAACAGGCAGTTAGTTATATATAGATGATCGATAATCAAATGGAGCTGTTCAAGTGTAGATACTAATATCCTGTTTCATACGAGGATCTGGAGGTTTTTGTGAGATGCATAATGCTGTTACCAAAGACAAAGACAACGAGACACGAGCAGACACGGAATATCACACAATTTATTTTTTCTTCCAACTTGTGAGACATATCAGCGTGACAAACTCTTCTAAAATGTCTAATCTGGCTTGAAATGAGAGGCAATTTATCACCCACGGTCGGAGCGGTTTTGTCTGTCGAGCTTGCGCGAAACAGGCAGGAGGGCTCGAGTAGGATGTGAAATTAAAGGTATCTGGAAGAGTGGTGCCGGTTCATTGTTAGTCTCGGGAGGTGGTTGTTGTTGGTCTCTCGAGGTGCGGGTCCTTGTTTTAAATGAGAAAACTAACCTCAGCAATGAATAGATATTGGTGAAAGATGTGGGCGGGTTCGATGGTGGGGTTGTGTGCCCAGCGGTGTGAGGAAAAGGGCTGGCTGGCTCACGATGTTATCTCCCAACTCGGTATGGAGAGAGGCCGTTTGTCTCCCGAGCCGGCTGCGCACCGTCGCGCTTCGGAGCGAGCTCGTATTTCCATACTCGGCAAAGTTCATTTCCTTTTCCAATGCTGCCCCCCAAGCCCCCCCCCCACCGTTCCCACCACTTGTGTTGCCTTTATTTTTCCATAACCCTCCATTGCAGGCGCGAGAGAGGCCCGCGTTGCCCTTGATTATGCAGACGTACGTGAGAAGGCAGTAATTCCAGGGTTCTGTCAAACACCATTGGTTTTACTGCAGACGAGTTAAGTAGCTCGGCGTGGGAGGCCTTTTGCTCTACGAGGGGCACGAGAGACCCAGCACCGAGAAAAGTCCATGCACTTCTTCTCATTTCCCCCATTTGGAAAAATCACCTCTTGCTCTTCACAAGATGACTTCGAGCCTATGTTCAAATCCCATTGGTTTACCTGATGATGCTTTTAAGCTGCACTTGAACAAAGGAATGCAACAGAACGCATTTGAAGCATTGAGTAGTTTAATAAGATGGTGTCGAGGTAACATACTTATCTCTCAGTTGTCTAGTCTGGGTTCAATTCCCAACACGACAAAAAAAAAAGACAGATTGGTGCTTTGCAGTCATGGCATTGCATCACAAGGTGTACCTGTCCTTCAGTTGGCTATTAAGCCGTTGGTTCTGTCTGCTAGTATAGTACTGTTTTTGGTAGATGTTAAAGGTCCCACGGTGTGCTTCATTTAGAGTATAGGTGAGTTATCACCGGCATCCTGAACAAATTGTTTAAATTCCTGCCGAAATCTGCTTCATTCGAACATCAGCCCTGCCCAGCAAGTTTGTGAAAGACTTCAGCCAAATTTCCTCCGCCGCTTACCCCACAAGAAGGTGGGATTAATGGTGGTAGTAGTAGTAACAGAAGGAAACACAAGGAAATTAGACGCAGGTGGAGGCCATTCAGCCCATCATGTCTGCGCCACATCAACACCGCACTAATTTATCAAGAACAGATCAAAATAAGAAAAATGCAAAATGTTTTATTTATTTATTTTTATTTTAAAAAATTGTGTATTAATTTATTTTAATTATGATGTAGAAGTAGTAGTAGTAGTAGTTGTAAAAAAATAATTAACGGTGTTGTGGCTTTGTCACTAAATGAAGCATTTTTCATGTGAAAAAGAGATTTTGGCTTTCATTTATTTTCCAACACCAAGTATAAAATTATTTTCCAACACCAAGTATAAAATTATTTCCCAACACCAAGTATAAAATTATTTTCCAAACAAGATGGGTTTATACTTTAGAGTGTTGAATGTAGAGGAAGCAAATGTGCCGAACAAGAGATTGCCAAGATGTACGGTTCTTTAACTTTCATCAGGTCAAAAATGTTTCCAATGTGAGAACAGATTAAGAATAAGCTTCGTTTCATCGTCCGCTGACTTTGAACATCCATTATTTTCTAGGATATAATTGGCATTGTATGGAGAATTCACTTTAATCACCCTTCTTCTGATCAGAACCAGACTGATTGCACAGATAACCTTTGGTAGAAAACGAGTCCAAAATGTAAAATTTTAAATTGCTCAGAACTTCTTGCCAACACCATACCTCCCTTGTCCTCCTCCAACACAGATATCTTCCTTTTGTTTCAAACTGTCCCTTAACAGCCATCCATATCTGGCTATTCCTTATGCATTAAATTCACATTTAAACGATGATTGTACAATGACACGAATTCTACAACATCCTATATACTTGTACTTTGATTTAATAATAAAACTGTAAATAGTTGTCGGCCTGAATTAGCTTATTCGAAACTGATTGACTTCTCTTTACAGTGTCTGGATTGTCATCTGAGCTCTGTTCTTCATCGCGGTTTTGACTGTTTCAGGTCAGATTCTCTCCAAACGGTGAGTCCACCACCTCAGCTGTGGGTCCACAACTTCAGTTTTGTCAAAACAGTCGATCAATCTTGCAATGCAATTTCACCTTGCAATACTCTATCCATAGCTTACAGTTTTATCCATCGATATTTACCCTCCTTGCTCGAGGCTTTCATGTGTTATGATACATTCATAATCCTTGTTGTACGTTGTTACATTATATAGCTGGACAGATGCTAGTCAGCACTGCAGAATCAGGTTGTTAGTCGGATACAAAATCTTTTACTTCTGAACTTCCTACATGATCTACCACTCCCATCGTTACCATTGAAAAGGGTTTGCAATGTATATTTGTCTGAATATTTACATTTTAAAATGTGTACACACATAGGCACTCTCATTAGAAAAGTTAAGAAGAGGTCAGCTCAACTGGGATAGAGAATGAGTCATAATAATTGCCCAAGATCAAGGACATGACACCAATGGATTAAAAAAGATGGCAGGACTGAGCCAAATGGACAAGTGTACGTTCTGCAAGACAGAAACAGAAAGTACGAGTCACCTGCTTTGAGGATGTAAAAAACTATTGTCAGAACAACTTTACACACAATGGCACAACAAAGTATGCAAAGTGATTCATTGGCACATCTGTAAAAAATCTCAACATCCCAGTTCCCGATTGTCAGGTCAGGCCAGATCAGATATGTGACTTGCTACAGGTGCCATGTAAACTTGTACTTACCTCCTTCATGGTCAGTTTGTCAGTTGTCAGAGGATGTATGGATATGAACACTGAGCAGGATGAAAAACAAAACCTGTCAAAGGGCGGAGGAGCTCCTTGTGATCCAACAGGCATCCACATCTGGTGCCCAGCTGTGTCTGCAGATGTCCTCCTGTGGATAGTGTACTTTTTAATGAGGTTGGTGGCAGGATTTGCACTTCAGCCACCATAAAACACCATTCCGCAAAACAAAAAAAAACGCAAATAAAACTGAAAACCCACTCCGTGAGAGTACCTCCTGCGCAGCTGCCCTTCGTAGGGCAGTTCACCGGATGACTGGATTGGGGCAAAGCCTTTGGGACCCCCACTCTTTTATGATAGTAGGAAAAGCGTGGGGTAACCTTCCTGGGTCAGATTGCAGTGGTGTGTGTCAGGGTGGTGCTGAGGTGTGGTCCACAAGATGGTGATCTCCTCGGGTTAACAGAAGGCAGCCCTTTGGGTGGATGCCTGGAATATTCTATCTCCAAGAGAGGATGATCACCTGTCATCTGAGCTCCAGCGTTTGGACATCGGTATTACAGCACTCTCTGAGGTTCGGAGACCGGATAATGGTGAGATCGTGGTGTGTGGTTACATATAATCTGGTCTGGTCTGGTCGCTCTGATGGTTACCATACCCAAGGAGTTAATGTGGCTGTGTCCAATAAGCTGACTCTCATGATAATTTAGGTAACACCAGTCAACAAATGCATTATGAGACTGAAGGTGTCATTTCCCTGGTCTCTGTATGTGCTCAAACTGAGGTGAGAGATCTCACTGTGAAGGATGGATTCTATGCCGCGCTCGAGTCCATGGTTGATGAGTGCACCAGGTGAGATACTCTTCTAGTCGGGGGATTTCAATGCATCGAGAGGAACTGATAGAGATGGTTATGAGACAAGTGTTGGTCCCCATGGGTCTGGAACTGTGAACCAGAATAGCACTAAGTTCCTTCACTTTGCAAGAAGTAATGGACTGAGGGTGCTGGTTCATGGTTTCAGTGCCCACAGGCTCATCGCTGTACTTGGTATTCCAACGCTGGTGGTGTGGCAAAGGAGATTGACCATGTGCTTTTTGATGGTAGCTGGAGGATGATTCAGAACTGCAGGGTCTACCGGAGTTCTCAGTTCCTCAATACCGAGCACAGGCTCGTAGTCGCAACTCTGAAGTTGCAGCATAAATACTGGAGAATGGTACCATCCCAGCCTTGGCTGAACATTGGCAAGCTTAAGGATGACAGGGCAGCTGAGGAGTTTGCAAACAGGTTGAGTGGGGATGTGGGATCTTGGTGTTTTGGGGAATCCTGAAGAGTTGTAGAGTGCCTTCAAGATTAGCATTACCATCCTTGATGTTGCTGGTGGATGTCTTGGAACTCATCATCAGGCAAGAAGAACTTTGTCTTCCAAGGGACACTAGATACCATTGACCAGGCTTATTGGCAGAGCTGAGCTGTTCAGGCAGTTGAGGCGCAAATCTGTACGTGCATTGAGGGTGGACAAGGAGGCCTATGTGCAAGGAATCT
>CM068959.1:94258062-94270963 GCA_035128595.1 Eptatretus atami
AGAGCATCACCTGTGGTCAAGTGATTCTCATCCTGCCTACAGAGGAATTCATGCATTGTGTTCTTCTAAGCCCGTCTATCAGTGTAGTACAGTTAGAGCAGAGGGTGGTGGGCTCTTGACAGAGGAGTCCAAAGTGAAAGCCCACTGGGCCGGATACTTTGAGCGGCTGTACCAGGCTGACCCACCAGCTGTTGAGTTTGACTTCAGGGGAGTAACTTTCCTTATTGCTGACCCTCCAATCAACTGTGAACCACGTTTGTTTGTGAAAACACAGTCTGCGCTGAACCAGCTAAAGGAGGTTAAAGCAACTGGGATCCACAGCATCCGTACTGAACTTCTCAAGGCTGGTGGAAATGCTGTACTCATCTCATTGCATGCGGTTCTGTGCTCTGTTTGGAACACAGCCATCATCCCAACTGACTGGAAGAGGGGCCTCGTTGTCCCTCTTTGGAAAGGGAAGGGTGATCACCAGGACTGCAACAACTACCGATGGGTGACACTGCTCTCAATGCCAGGCAAGGTCTTTGATAAGATTATTCTTGATGGGGTTTGCCACAATCTGCTTGAACACCTGCACCCAGAGCAGTCGGGCTTTATACCAGAGGCTAACGGTTGACTGTATCCTTGCTCTTCTGGTCCTCACCAAATGCAGAGGAGAGTTTCGGTTGGGGCTGCTCCCAGCCTATGTTGATCTCCTCAAAGAGTTTGTTTCAGTGAATCATGATGCCCTATGGAGATTTCGCAGTCTTCGTGGGGTGCCACCAAAAGTGATCAATCTGATTTCTGAACTATACTCTGGTACTGAGAGTGCTGTGATGTGTGGTGTTTCCATCTGACTTATTTACAGTTGTTACTGGAGTTTGTCAAGGGTGTGTACTGCCCCCCACACTTTTCAGTGCTTGTATAGACTGGATTCTGGGGAGGATGTAAGAGAGATTAAGCTGCGCTGCATTTTTTGGGAATGTCATGATCTCTGACCTTGATTTAGCAGATGCTTCGGTGATCTTTGCATTGATGCTGGATACCCTGATGGGGACCCACGAGGCACTGAATGAGGAGTTGGAGCCAGTGGAATTATGGTTTTCCTGGGTCAAAACTAAGATCCACACTTTCAATGACATCTTTAATGCTACTATCTTGTCTGTACCTGTTTGTGGTGAGGATGTTGAGGTCACAGGGATATTCAATTTCCTTGGCAGTGATTTTCATATCTCCACCTGTTGTCAGTCAGAAGTCAATAGACATCTGCGTTGGGGCTGGGGAGTCATGGATTCACCAAATCATGTGATGTGGTGCTGTCGGTACAGATGCAGGAGGATGAAAGTCCGAGTCTTTAAGTCCTTGGTGAATCCTGTTTTGCTCTACAGATGTAAGACTTGAACTCTGACCAAGGGTCAGAGACAGAGACTTAACTCCTTCGATACTAGGTCTCTTCGGAGAATCCTTGGGTATCGCTGGTCAAACTTTGTGTCCAACTCATGGTTGCTGAGAGAGACTCAGATGAGATTTTTTACTTCTATAGTCCATGAGCATCAGCTGCCGCTATGTGGTCATGTGGCTCGTTTTGCTGACTGATCCTGTTCAACAGATTCTCTCAGCGATGGAGCCTCATAGTTGTAGGAGGCCAATCGGCCAACGACGTGCCTCGTGGTTGCCGCAGGCTGATCGGAATCTCAACGAGATGGGGATGGCCAGACTGAGGCCCCTGGAATACCGCGGTAATTGGATGCATTGACACCCTGCTCCGGCACATGCTTCCAAATATGACGACCTGATTCAGAAAACTCATGGAAACACGAACCAAGGGTAATCATTGAAAATAAGGATGTCATGCTCATGGACGACCTGATGATCCCATCGAGCGTGAACATAGAAAACAAAGCCTTGCGACCGGAATTCATTCTCAGGGATAAAAAGGAAAAGACAGCATTGCTGATTGAGATATCATTACCCTGCGATTTTTGTTTAACTAATGCAGAAATCAAGAAAATGATCAAATACCAGGACCTCTAAAATGAGATCAAGAGATCTTGGAAGCTGAAGAGTGTCGAAATTACACCATTGATTGTAATTGGAGCAACAGGAATACTGTAATAAAGAATAACCTCACTGAGATTTTAAAAACAATTCCTGGGAATTTTGCCACAAACGAACTACAATTGGAGGCAGTCCGGGGTTCTGTGTTGATCCTGAAAAGAGCCCTCAGAACAAATCTCTGAGAACAACAAAGTTGAACACATTGGTCCATGAACTGAGATCCCTTACCGAAGTGGAGGTGGATACTTCCTGGGAGGACTCCGTTCCATCTCCTGAAACCCGCAAATGGAAATAACAACCAACGACACACACACACACCACCACACACAACACACACACACACACACACACACACACACACACACACACACACACACACACAACACACACACACACACAAACATACACACACACACACAACAACATACACACAACAAACATACACACAACACAAACACACACACACACCACACACACCACACCACACACACACACACACACACACACTGTTTCTACAAAGTAAACGATTCAACAAAACAACCTTTGTTCCTGAACACAACAAACAGAGACCCCCCTCTATTTCCGCAACCTTTGGGATTGGTGAAGGAGTCATTCGTTTGAGGTGCCCGTGCTGCACATCAAGGACTGCGTGACATTGACATAGGGAAGAGTGAAAGCAAGTGACCCTTGGTCCATTTATATTTGCTCTGAGCGAGGGTTCGACCTCTCTCATATTTGTGCGCACGCTCCACCAGACGGATGGCAAACATGAGTAACCTGTTATTTGTTCTGTGTGCCATATGTGTAGCATTTTACCTCGCTTATAACGATGATTGCAAACAATATTTGGAACACAGCGAGATAATAGAATAGGTCACACATCAAAATGTGCTTGCAAAGGAATTTGCAGAATGGTGTGTTTTCAGTCTGAGCTTGAGTTCAGGTTCTTTCGAATTAAAACACAAATATTGAAGCTCGTGCAAAAGATGAAGGAAAGAGCGTTACAAATCAGAAAATAACTGTTTAGTTGGGACAGCATGTTAAAAAGTGTGGCTTTTGCAAAACGGTGAAAACCAGAAGCTCAAGATACTGTATAATTTGAGGGGGTATAGGTGTTGAGGGATGGAGAGGACCAGGTGTTGAGGTTGTGGGAGGGAGGTGTAAAGCCATGAGTATGGTTGAGTCACATGTCCTGCAAAAAAAAAATGGCTGTGAGACCTAAGGTGCCACATTCTCATCTTCATCCACTTTTTCATCATTTCTTTACCAGGAGAGAGGGTGAAGGTTAACATACTGACAATTGCATGGTGGAGAACAAGCAACGCGGTTAACAAGGAGTGGGTTGGTTGAGAAATGAAAGTGACCTATCGAGGCTGGGGAGGATTAAATAGGTAATGGAGTTTCAAGGTACAAGACAGGATAAGACACCGTGGAGGATCAAGAGGCCACCAACACATCTGAAGTGAGAAAGGAGCACATGCCGTACCGTGGCCTTCTGATTGATAATGTCAATGATGTTTAGAGCTTTTGCCTCAGATGTATCCAGGGATGGAAAATGGGATGTGGAAGCTCCAGCCCAAAGTGGAAAGACGTACTCCATTGCATCGTGTTCAAATGGTTTGCTTAAAGCTTTGAAGAGTTCATAGACGCCAAGGAAGGACTTGTATTCAGTCTGCACGTCTCTATTACTTTGAGAACCTTATCACAGGTAAGACTTAACATGCTCATAGAAGAACTGAATATTTAATTAATAACTTGATGAATAAACTGAAAAATGTATAAATTATAGTTGTATTGACTGAAGGCTGTATGACTCTGATGAAATCTATTGAAATGTTTCTTTTTAAAAATCTCATTTCATCATTCAATATGTGGTCAATGTATCATCTTCGAGTCACATTCGATTTTACTTTCTGTGCAATGCTCGTAAACAATGGCTAACAAATGGGAATTATAAAAAGACAAAGGGAAACGGCTGGTTATGTTGGTAAATAGTGGTGATGATGAAAGCAAACTGAAACAGGGTAGTACTGTGATTTTATAGATTATGGTTATGGCCACTCTAGTTGGCCATGAAGGTCATGTTGAGACTCGGTATTCAGCATCGGCTAAAGTCCTCCTTAGGTTCTTCAAAAGCACAGCTTACAAAGCGTTTGTTTGGAACACAATGGAGTGTCGATATCCCTTGTGGGCTAGCGCACTTGCATCCTATCTTTCTCTCGGGGAGGCGTGAAGGCAAACGTTCCGAAAATGATCGCTATCACCCATCATTAGGCTATCAAACAGAACTGACTTCACTACCCATGGACTACTTGGTGGTCTTCGAAGTTCTACCATGTCTCAGCCGGTGTTGCTTTCACTGCTCATTCAGTCCTCCGCCCTCTCTGATTCTTCTATGTGAAAGTATTCATCCACCAACCCTCACCTTGTCAACTTTTCAACGTCCTGGCTTCTTGTTCACTTCCATTCATTTGTGAACCTTTTCCCGTCTATGTAATCGTTTCTCCATGCCAATCATGTTACTCCCTCCATTACTTTAAGGTTTTAACTCACCATCACTTCACATTGCCTCCACCTTCCATTTAAAATTCTTTTAAATTAAACTTCCTGACATATGTCCACATTTTCCTAGAGGTGATGGGTTCACATTTTATAATACAGAATTGCAGCAGATACTGGGAAAGTAAAACGAACCTTTTGGTACCTGAAATCTCGCTCACAAATATCTTGCTGAAAAAAGGTTTGAATCGATGATTTTTTTTTCACTTCCACCAGCATTCTGTGGTTACAACTAAGTACTTCTCAGTTGGAGCAGGTATAGGGGCAGTTGTGAAAAAAAAAGACGATGACTGAAGTCGATGGCATGCCATTGGAAATCCCCATGCTTTCCACCGAAGGTAAAGTTTCTGCTTGGGAATAAACATGTGGTCAAAACCAAAAAATCGTTCCATATTTCAGGCGACCCCAATGTTGATTGTATATACAAAGTTTCATTAAAAAAATATTTCAAAATGTGCTCGTAATTACACTTTTTGAAACTTGACCTTTTGACACTGCCCCACCGCCCCCCCTGGGGCGGTGTCAAAATGACTGTTCTCACACCTTCTTGCCATGTGGTGATCATAACTACCAATTTTTCTGAATTTCTGCCCAATTGTTTAGGAGGAAATAGCATGACGGACGGACAGACGGACAGAGAGACAGACGGAGCCGATTGCAATTTATGCCTGGTGTTGGCTTAATGGTTAGGGTGGTGGGCTTTGTACCCTAGGGTCCTGAGTTCAAATCCCGCTCAGCTGTTGAACTAATACCAGGTGGGGTTAACTCGGCCTGTCATCCTTCCGAGGTCGGCAAAATGAGTGCCCGCATGCTGGTATACTGTGTTGGAGTGGCGACCCGTCCAGGATTGTGCCCAATAGCCAAGGAGACTGCTTAAGCAGCACCAACGCTCTACACAGAGTATGGTCCCAATCTCATCTCCGCCTCCTATTGCAATATCGCCCCGTTTTTTTTTCTACAAAAAGCATGAGGATACAAAGAAAAAGGAAAGTGTAAAATTGAGTGACAACAAACATTTAAAGTGAAAGGCATAATTAAATAGAGCTATGAATGTATATAATGTATTCAAATCCAAAGTTATGGCCACCTAATGCAGACGGTTATAAAACAGGTTTGAAAGGGAAGGCAGTAGAGAGTGACTGTGACATAACTATATACTGTGTGGTATGTATAGATAAAATAAATAAATAACATTTTATTATATGTAGATATCATTTATATTAATATCCAAATGGGGCCCGAGAGGATATCTTAGTGGGATGCACACTCACCTTTGAGCTGTCTCGCCTGCGTTTGAATCCTGACCCAGCTGTAAACTCTCCTGGTGTTTTGCAAGGCATCGATATGTATGCCGTTCATTGGAAGGACGATTCCACAAAGACTTGGGCCAGAATCGTTCCCTGCGGCCGACTCCACAAGGTGGGAATAATTGGGTGATACACGTACAGTAATGTTTATTACCAGGTCATGCACATACATTCACGGTCATTAGAATGCCCTTCTCGAGCTACTTGATGACATTCTCGGCAAATGTCCTACATTATTCAGTCACTGGGGAACACGATTGGGAAAACACTAATTCAAGATAATTTATCAAAATTAAAACTGGAATTGGACTTTTTCATTAGATACTCACTATTCAAGAAGCCTCTTGGTGCCGCCACAGTGGATACAGGGGTATAAAACGTTACTGTGGGTTCAATCAAGTGTCCATGTATTTGAGGTTCAAATGAAAAGCTATTACATAGTGCAAAACCCAGATTAATTTATTGTAAGCTTTACAAAATTTCGTTTTAAACGGCTTTCCATTCCATGTTTGATAATTCTCACTTCGGCATGGTGTCCAAATTACAGTATATTTATCTAGGATGTCCCATAAAAGCTTACACAGTTTCAAAAATGCTCACAACCTTTGTTGTTTTTAATCCTGTGATTTAATAAAACTGCCTTTAATGGGAAACCCACAAAGGTTCTGATTTCTTTGTTTTCCGTTTTCCATGTTGCTTGATTGATGATAATGTTTAATGAAAAATTGAGAAGTTTAACATAATGAAAGGGAAAGACAAAGCATGTGCATAAGAGGTCTTTTTTTCAGCAGAATATACAGTGATAGGACCAGGGCCATCGCCTGAAAGTAAAGAAGAGGAGAGTTACAATAGTAGTGAGGCAGGGGTCTTTCATTTAGAGAGTAGTTTTTATTTTGTGTGTGTGTACAAGGTCAAGACTTTTGGAAGAAGGAAAAGCTGGTACACTGAATGGATGATGATGCAACAAAACACAAGAACTGCAGAGAGACAGAGGGGGGGGGCACCAACATCAGGGTTGAAGAACAAAATAGAGGTAGACTTGGACAAATAATGGTTGTGGGGAGGAATGTGGTGTAAGAGAGGAAACCATGGGGTGGACAAGATGGATACAGAAGCAAACTCTCAGGAAGGAAAAACTGGAAATTTGGAAGGAAGGGGGATTTGGGTTGGGGTAACGAGGGTAGAAAAGATAATGGCTTTGGATCGGGGATGAAGTAAGATGGTGATGAACAGCTGTCTTGAAGACTTGGAAGGAAGAATGACATTGAAGAGTATGTGGAAGTTGGTTCTCAGGTGAGAAAAAAGAGGAACAAATAAATGGGGGTGAGCAGTGATCCTGGATTCAGGTAATTTCACCAAAAGGGGGTTTGTGATGGTGGACCGTGTGTGCCCTGCAGAAATCTGGGGGAGGGGGCGGGGGGGGGGACAAAGCACGGAAAGAGCAGAGGGTGCAAAATCAGATAGGAGGTGGGAGAAGACAGAGAGACTACCGACCTGTCTGCTATGGGAAAGTGATAGGCCCGTCGACTCAACTTCATCATGGAAGATTCCAATAATCCTGAAGACTTTGGATTCTATGGTGTAAGACTGGGCAAGATGCGAGGCAGGGGAGCCAGCACAGAGGAAGAGCAGTAATCCATTGCCCAAGATTGGTAATTCAAAACAAACCATAAGGCCAATATTCTCCAATTTGGCATCCAGGAACTATTTCAATACATATTCCATTGAATCTCCCCGGCAATGCTGGTTACTTCAGCTATGTATATATATATATATATATATATATATATATATATATATATATATATATATATATACATATATATATCTTCTTCTTCTTTCGGCTGCTCCTGCTAGGGGTCGCCACAGCGGATCATCCGTATGATCCGCATAGTGATTTGGCACATGTTTTACGCCGGATGCCCTTCCTGACGCAACCTGGTCGCCACAGGATATGATACACCTATTTTAACCGGGTATACACCGGCCCAGTATACTGGTACTCATTTCGCCGACCTCGGAAGGATGACAGGCTGAGTCAACCCCCTGGTGTATTAATTCAGTGGCCGAACGGGGCTTGAACTCAGGACTCTTGGATCCCAAGCCGCTGCCCTAACCACTGCGCCAACACCAGGCTTATTATATATTATATTATATATTATTAATATATATAATATATATATATATATATATATATATATATATTATATATATATTATATAATATATATAATGTTTTGTAGGGGTGGGGAGCAGATATTACTTTAAAACAGAAATGTGTGGAATATTATGGTCCGTGTATGAGTAGCTAGAAATCTTGATGTAATTAAATACGGAAATGTAGCTTAAGGATTGTGTTGTTTAAAGGTGCACCATATGAGGCCTAGAGTGCATGGTCATAATTAAATCGTGTTTATGGTAAAGGAACTTGTAAGTATAACCTCCTGTATTCCCCCTGGGTGAGGTACTAGTATGAGGTCTTAGGAAAGTCAGAGGAGTTTTGAGAGAGAGGTGCCATTATCCAGGTGAGAGTGTGAGGAGCTTTGATCACCTCGCGATTGGCTGAGTTAGGTTACCCCCAAGAATGGCGGAGTTTTCTTTTTCCCCAAGAGGGCAGAGTTTTGGAGTTGTCTTGAGAGAATTGGGTTCAGTGCAAAGAGAGAGAGAGGGAGATATCGTGAGAGGAAAACCAGTTGCTCTGTTTGTCGCCTGCCTCATCGCCAATTTATCATCCCTGGTTCCTGCTCATTTGCCTGTTTGTCATCCTGCTCATGTTCCTGCCTTCTCCTTGTTCCTGATCTTGCCCGGTTTCTGCTTTGTCGTCCTGCCATGTGCTTTGTCATTAGTTCATCGTACCTACTCCCTCCTCTTCCACCAGCAGCTGAGGCCTCACTCGGGTTTTCCTTTCCCTTCCCCCCTCCCCAGTCTGTGCTTGAAAATGAATGGCCTGGAGGAGCATCCCACTGGTGTGAATGTCACTTTGCACCAGTGGGAAGAAACCATCCACATGACGACGTTTTATTCTCATTGTAAATATTTATTTATTTCTTGAATCCCTTTTCTTCCACCTCTCATCCCACAATAGTTCTCTCTGTCAGATCAATCTTCCCCTGGTTCTTTCTATTTATTTGTTTGGAAAGAAACCCCCATTTTAGGAGTTAAGAGCTTGGTGTGCTTCTGTGATAATGCACATGCAAAGCCACCATTATTCGAACGCAGTCCAAGGGAGTAACAGCCAGTTCGGTATATCCATCCAGCGTCAGTGTTAAACAGCATGGACACAACATTTGGTGTCAGGAGTGGGATTTTTCAAACCCCTGACTCTGACAATTGGAGTCAGGAGTGTGGGTTTTGAACCCTGATCAAAATTTGTTGATCAGGTGTGGGATCTATAACCCAAAGGACTTCTAAATTTGTAGTTAATTGGTGCCAGGAGAGTGCAGTTGAGCGCGCTGCAAATTAAAAAGATCTTTTTTGGAATTTATTGGTGCGTGTGGAAAAAAGAATACTGCACAAAATGGCAGATGTGCACAGAATGTCGGTGCGCAAGAGCAGCGAGGGTAATGGAAGTGAGCCAGGGGTAGGACCAAGCAGGGAGGAGCCGAGGTTAAGAACCTCCCCACTCCTAAGCTGCCTAGCCAGGAGGTGGGCGATGTCATTACAGGCCATATTACAATTATTAATGGAGAAAATGGATGAGACTAAAATGGAAATGAAAGGATATATTTACAAAATGAAATAACAGAGTGAATGAATGGAGGGTCAAATGAATAAAAATATAGATGATTTGAAAAATGATAAAATAAATAATATGAAAGAAATGAGGAACGAGATGGCATTCAGAGAACTCATACCCTGTGCATTCTTGAGAAGGACTTGGTGTGAGCCAACTCTTTTGGTTTTTTTTCTTTGATCCAATATGGCTGCCAGGCTGCAAGACCGAAGATGTCATCTTTGTCAAACCATATTTCCCATGTGCAGTTGATCAATTAGTTAAATTTTGCATTGATCGGTTAAGCGATTTCTCCTACGAATATTTTCAATGATTTTCCCTTAGATCCAATGTGGCTGCAGGACCATGTGACATGTGATTGCCATTTTTATGAAAATCCTGTTCAAATTTCAAGTCAATCGAATGAAAATTTAGGATTTCAGAAATTTGACCAATGTGGACCTCAAAATTAATTGGTAGTTGAATTAAATGACCAAATGTGCAAATCCTCTTCAAATTTCAAGTCAATCAGATGAAAATTGTCAATTTTATAAATTCGGCCTATGTTTACCTTTTGGCTATGTTGACCTCAAAAATAGTTGGTGGTTGAACTTATTGACTTGATATGCAAATCCTGTTCAAATTTCAAGTCAATCGGATGAAAATTGAGGATTTCAGAAATTTGGCCTATGTTGACCTTTTGGCTTATGTTGACCTCAAAAATCATTGGTGGTTGAATTCAGTGAGCTGATCTGAAAATCCTGTTGAAATTTCACATCAATTGGATGAAGATTGACGATTTCAGAAATTTTGGCCGATGTTGACCTCAAAAATAGTTGGTGGTTAAATTTAGTGACTTGATATGGAAATCGTCTTCAAATTTCAAGTCAATGAAAATTGAGGATTTTAGAAAATTGGCCTATGTTGACCTCAAAAGAGTAACCACTATATCACATGGTCAGGTAACATGTGGTAAAGTTTCAATTTCCGCCACGGAACAGTTTTCGATGTACGCTCTTCACAAAATGCAAACATGACGTACGCCATACGTGTGTACGGCGTAAGCTTAACTGATCGCTCAACCCCGCTTTTCACTTTGCGAGCGCAAGGTAATAAAACTAATGAAATAAAAAGTGATTTGCGGGTGAGGTTGGAAGAAATGTAGAATGAACTGGGAGCATGAATTGATGGAATGGCAGGTTGGTTTGGGGGGACATGTTTGAAAATGAATGGCCTGGCGGAGCATCGTGCCGGTGTGAATGTCGCTTTGCTCCGGTGGGAAGAAACCGTCCATGTGACGAGCAGGATAGAGGGTTTGGAGAGGTGTAGGAAAGGCTCCATGGTGTGCGAAGCAACCTCCATGGTTTGCGGTATGGTGCTCATGGGTGCCTGGTTGGACCCAGCAGTGGTTGTCCTGGCTCGCCCAGGACCGACAGAGTGCAATCCGATGCCAGCTCGGGTGGACGTACAGGCGGCCAAGCCTGAAACGGTGAGCCAGGTCTTCGAGCCTGCAACATGTGGGGTGGCAGGCAAGCCTGCTTATGGTGGGAGGGAGGTTGGACCACTGGTGAGTAGGTTCAGGCCTGCGCTCGTCGTCGTGTGTGAGCTGGTGTCGGCTCCTGGGGTGTTCGAGACGGGCCCTGTCGGGGTTGACTCGTCGCCTGGAGTTGGTGAACCGCAGTGCATGGGGTTTGTGTTGGCCAACACGGGGCAGCAGGTAAGAAGGAAAAAGTGTAGCGGAAGGGAACTTAGAAAGAGGCTGGCCAACGTGAGCCAATGTCAGTTGAAGACCCAATTGGAATTCGTTGTTAAAGCATGAGTCACATTTGCTCTACGGCTAGGATACGGCGGCCGCCTTACCCCCCCCCCCCCTAGAATTAGACAGAAAACGCATGCGCGCCGCCAGCAGGTCCGCCAAGTATTCTGACGGTGCCGACTCAGGTGCTGGCCCTACGCCGTATGGCTATATTTTAGAGGCCGTAGGGGTCTCCGTGGAATTAGAGCACGGAGTTATAACTTTTTTCATTTCTAGGTTGGCCATAGCAATTCGACAAGCCGTAGCCATGCGGTAGATGTGTTCCACGTCGACCATACGTAGGGCGTACGGTGGGCTTGCGTTATTCGTGCGGCTGCCGTAGGCTCCTTATTTCAATGAAAAATGAATTTGCCAACCCCAAAAAATTACGGCGGCCGCACTATTTCCACGGTTGCCGTAGGGTAGTCCTAAGGCGTCCCTGTGTTCAACGTACGGTGGCCTTGCGGTCTGTGTGACTACCTGCGGGCAACGCAGGGTCGACGCACGGTTCCCCTACGCCCGCCGTGCATCCTACGTATGGCCTCCATGGCAGTCTGCGTCGACAGTGCGCTCGGCTAGAGATCGGAGTATAGGTGTTTGCCACCAGTGTTGGGCACAAAAGCGATAATCCGATAACAGATAATTATCGAAGTTTACTTTTTTATCGGACTATTATCGGAAGTTAACTTCCATTTATCGTTATCGGACCAGTTAACTTCCGATAACTCGATTTTTTAGTCCCATAATGTCCGTTAATTTTTTGTCCGAAAACATTTTTATCGTTTCCGGGTCGCATTTCGCCGAACTAATTAATTATCAATGAGGAGAAAAATGTACATGATTATAGATTACTTGTTTTACAAGATAATGCTGACTGAATCAGGCTGCCGCTGAAGAAAAATGGAAGAAGAAGAGGAGGATGACGAAGAAGAATAATAATATAAGAAAGAAGCCTTGCAATGGCGACTTCCTCAGCCATGCGGCTGCTAGGCTCTGCAGGTACTGGGTTCGGTCAAGGTTGGGAAACCCGAAAAATTAAAACATATGTGACTGCCTACATTGTGTGACCGTGGAAATACTGCGGCTGCCCTATAATTGCTAGTGGCCGTAGATTTTTTAGACCCAACAGCCGCCGAGCCAAATGTGACTGAAGCATAAACATGCATGTTTGTGTGGTTCAGGAGCTGTGAGTCATGAGCAACTGGCGGCTTATGGCAATGGAAAGATATGAATAATATCTTTCCAATCTCAAGTCTGAACTCTCAAACCTCCCTCCCTCTTTCAAATCCTGGTGGCGTCTAATCAAATCGTTTTCTGGCGTATGTTCCTCCTCCATCCACTCCCTTACCTCAAATGGGCACACTTCTGAATGCCTAAACTCGGTGTTTGCATCTAAATCTTGTGTCCGAAACCAATCGCTTTCTGTACCCACCTTACCCAGTCGCATCCAGCTTTCCCTGGACTCTGTGTCCTTTTCTTCTGACAAAGTGGA
>CM068959.1:94279372-94290847 GCA_035128595.1 Eptatretus atami
TCCTGTCTGTGTCTGTTTGAGGTGAGGATGTTGAGGTTGTGGAGAGATTCACTTACCTCAGCAGTGATATTCATGTCTCTGCTGGCTGTGAGTCAGAGGTCAACGGACGTCTGGGTCGAGCCTGGGGAGTCATGGATTCACTGGATAATAGGGTGTGGCACTGCCGGTACCTGTGGGGGAGGACGAAAGTCCGAGTCTTCAGGTCCTTGGTGCTTCCAGTCTTGCTCTATTATATGACTTGATATGCAAATCCTGTTCAAATTCAAGTCAATCGGATAAAATTGAGGATTTCAGAAATTTGGCCTATGTTGACCTTTTGGCTATGTTGACCTCAAAAATCATTGGTGGTTGAATTCAGTGAGCTGTCTGCAAAAATCCTGTTGAAATTTCACATCAATTGGATGAAGATTGACGATTTCAGAAATTTTGGCCGATGTTGACCTCAAAATAGTTGGTGGTTAAATTTAGTGACTTGATATGGAAATCGTCTTCAAATTTCAAGTCAATGAAAATTGAGGATTTTAGAAAATTGGCCTATGTTGACCTCAAAAGAGTAACCACTATATCACATGGTCAGGTAACATGTGGTAAAGTTTCAATTTCCGCCACGGAACAGTTTTCGATGTACGCTCTTCACAAAATGCAAACATGACGTACGCCATAGTGTGTACGGCGTAAGCTTAACTGATCGCTCAACCCGCTTTTCACTTGGCGAGCGCAAGGTAATAAAACTAATGAAATAAAAAGTGATTTGCGGTGAGGTTGAAGAAATGTAGAATGAACTGGGAGCATGAATTGATGGAATGGCAGGTTGGTTTGGGGGACATGTTTGAAAATGAATGCCTGGGAGCATCGTGCCGGTGTGAATGTCGCTTTGCTCCGGTGGGAAGAAACCGTCCATGTGACGAGCAGGATAGAGGGTTTGGAGAGGTGTAGGAAGGCTCCATGGTGTGCGAAGCAACCTCCATGGTTTGCGTATGGTGCTCATGGGTGCCTGGTTGGACCCAGCAGTGGTTGTCCTGGCTCGCCCAGGACCGACAGAGTGCAATCCGATGCCAGCTCGGGTGGACGTACAGGCGGCCAAGCCTGAAACGGTGAGCCAGGTCTTCGAGCCTGCAACATGTGGGGTGGCAGGCAAGCCTGCTTATGGTGGGAGGGAGTTGGACCACTGGTGAGTAGGTTCAGGCCTCGCGCTCGTCGTCGTGTGTGAGCTGGTGTCGGCTCTGGGGTGTTCGAGACGGGCCCTGTCGGGGTTGACTCGTCGCCTGGAGTTGGTGAACCGCAGTGCATGGGGTTTGTGTTGGCCAACACGGGCAGCAGGTAGAAGGAAAAAGTGTAGCGGAAGGGAACTAGAAAGAGGCTGGCCAACGTGAGCCAATGTCAGTTGAAGACCCAATTGGAATTCGTTGTTAAAGCATGAGTCACATTTGCTCTACGGCTAGGATACGGCGGCCGTACCCCCCCCCCCCCTGAATTGACAGAAACGTGCGGCGGGCCGCAGAGTTTCTGAGGTGGCTCAGGGTGGCCCTACGCCGTATGGCTATATTTTAGAGCCGTAGGGGTCTCCGTGGAATTAGAGCACGGAGTTATAACTTTTTTCATTTCTAGGTTGGCCATAGCAATTCGACAAGCCGTAGCATGCGTAGATGTGTTCCACGTCGACCATACGTAGGGCGTACGGTGGCTTGCGTTATTCGTGCGGCTGCCGTAGGCTCTATCAATGAAAAATGAATTTTGCCAACCCCAAAAAATTACGGCGGCCGCACTATTCCACGGTTGCCGTAGGGTAGTCCTAAGGCGTCCCTGTGTTCAACGTACGCGTGGCCTTGCCGGTCTGTGTGACTACCTGCGGGCAACGCAGGGTCGACGCACGGTTCCCTACGCCCGCGTGCATCCTACGTATGGCCTCCATGGCAGTCTGCGTCGACAGTGCGCTCACGGCTAGAGATCGGAGTATAGGTGTTTGCCACCAGTGTTGGGCACAAAAGCGATAATCCGATAACAGATAATTATCGAAGTTTACTTTTTTATCGGACTATTATCGCGAAGTTAACTTCCATTTATCGTTATCGGACCAGTTAACTTCCGATAACTCGATTTTTTAGTCCATAATGTCCGTTAATTTTTTGTCCGAAAAATTTTTATCGTTTCCGGGTCGCATTCGTCGAACTAATTAATTATCATGAGGAGAAAAATGTACATGATTATAGATTACTTGTTTTACAAGATAATGCTGACTGAATCAGGCTGCCGCGTGAAGAAAAATGGAAGAAGAAGAGGAGGAATGAGAAGAAGAATAATAATAAGAAGAAGAAGCCTTGCAATGGCGACTTCCTCAGCCATGCGGCTGCTAGGCCCTGCAGGTACTGGGTTCGGTCAAGGTTGGGAAACCCGAAAAATAAAAACATATGTGACTGCTACATTGTGTGACCGTGGAATACTGCGGCTGCCCTATAATTGCTAGTGGCCTAGATTTTTTAGACCCAACAGCCGCCGAGCCAAATGTGACTGAAGCATAAACCATGCATGTTTGTGTGGTTCAGGAGCTGTGAGTCATGAGCAACTGCGGCTGCTTATGGCAATGGAAAGATATGAATAATATCTTTCCAATCTCAAGTCTGAACTCTCAAACCTCCCTCCCTCTTTCAAATCCTGTGGCGTCTAATCAAATCGTTTTCTGGCGTATGTTCCTCCTCCATCCACTCCCTTACCTCAAATGGGCACACTTCTGAATGCCTAAACTCGGTGTTTGCATCTAAATCTTGTGTCCGAAACCAATCGCTTTCTGTACCCACCTTACCCAGTCGCATCCAGCTTTCCCTGGACTCTGTGTCCTTTTCTTCTGACAAAGTGGAGAGCTTGCTGTCAAACCTCGACTCAGATTCTGCAACCAGTCCAGACGGCATAGCCCACATGTCCTAAAAACCCTGCTCCTCTGCTCTTGCTCACCCTCTTTCTGTTCTATTCACCCTCTCATTTGCTCAAGATCATCTGCCATCTGCTTGGAAATCAGCAAACATTACCGCTCTGCTTAATATGGTGCAAAAACAGATCCCTGCAACTACAGACCGATCAGCCTTCTCCCAATCATCAGCAAGGTTATGGAATCCATCATCGCTTCAGACATTAAATCCTTCCTCTTCTCCAATGGCTTGATTTCTGATCATCAATTTGTTTTAGACCAGGTCACACCACCCTGAATATGCTGCTTCTTCTATCCAACAATGGATGGAGGCACTCAATGCCGACATGAAATCAGAGCCATATCCCGAGACATATCACATGCTTTGACATGGTCTGGCACCCGGCCCTGCTCACCAAACTCTCCTCTTATGGTATCCAAGGTCATCTCCACTCCTGGCTCACAGACTTCATCTCCTGTCGCAGCCAACGTGTGGCCATAAATGGAGCTCTCTCATTGCCTCTTCCTGCCCAGGATGGAGTTCCTCAAGGTAGCGTTCAGGGCCCTGTTCTTTTTCTGGTTTTCATCAATGATCTCTCCAACTCTCTGGAAAATCCTCTTATCTATTTGCTGATGACTCCACCTTTGCCGTATCATCTGTCATTCCTCAGACCAGCAAGCAGCATCTTCTTCGCTCTCTACAGATTTGGAAAAATCACAATCTGTCCAACACATGGAACATATCTTTCAATCCTGACAAATCTCACACTCTCACTATGTCTCTCCGAAGAGACAGTTTGGACCCCCCCATCTATTTTCTTAGTAATCCTCTTGAAGAAGTCCTTTTATTCAAGCTTCTGGTCTCACTATCTGCCACGATTTTTCCTGGGAAAGCCACATTTCTAACCTGGCCTCCAAAGCCAGTCGCCGACTGGGAATCCTCCATCGTGCAAAGTTTTTCTTCGGCCCACCTGAGCTCCTGACACATACAAAGCTTTGTCTTGCAGCCTGATTTAGTACTGCTCTCCCCTCTGGGCTGGTGCTCCCACCTCTCACCTTTCTCGGCTTCACGCGTGGAAACAAAGGCGTTTAGGATCATTGGTATCTCCGTGATGAGGCTGTCTTTGGGCCTCTCACTCTCTCACCACAGGCATGTCGGCGGTCTTTTTTTGTCTTCTACAGTCTCCTCTCTGGCCTTGCCCCCCCTGCTCTGTCTGCGATATGTCCCCCCCCCACCCATATTTCCACAGGGTGCTCAAGGTCCGCCAGCAACCCCCTTCTCGTAAAACCACCAAAATCATGAATCACTGTTCACCTTCACTCTTTCATTCTCTTTTTTCCCGCCTTTGGAATAAACTCCCATACTCTCCTCAATCCCATTCTTCCCTCCAGTCCTTCAAAACAGCTGTTCCCACCACCTCTTACCTTCCCCCACCACGATCTTTTCTACCCCCGTTAATCCACCCAAACCCCACCTCCTTCAAATTCAATGCCTTCCTTCCTGATAGTTCCTGTAATGTCCATCTTGTGTATCCCGTGTTCCCCGCCCCATCCCTCTCTTTCCACAGATCTCCTAATGTTTCTGTTCCCACTGTTTTGTCCTTCCCTCTCCACCCCCCTTGTCTCCTGCCTCCCTTGTTGTGTGTTGTGTGTTAGCTCTCATCGAGCCTCGACAATGCATACAAAAAAATAAAATATAAAAGAAAACCAAGACAGATTGGAAATAGCAACAAACAGTTATTTATGACAAGCACACAAGCAAGCAATCATTTACAAGCAAGTATATATAAGCAAGAAAGGAAAAAGGCACATCAGAGCAGGTTTAACCATAACACGTGTTCTTCTTTAATATGGAGTTCTACAATTTTAGTTTGTGTTGAATGTCGTAATGTTCCATAATTCAAATATTCAATGGTTCACCAGTAACGCACAAAAATAAATAAATAAATAAATTATAGTCATATTTCTGAACAGAAGTGACTTCACTGTGGTCACAACCTGTGACAAAATCCGCTAAAGGGACGATTGGGAAATGTGCATTTAAAGCGCTATGGAAAGATTAACTCAACACCTCTCATCCATGTCAGCCTCCGCTCTGGTTATATTAGAACGAGCTGATAAGTCACATGGTCACGGATTGTTTAACCCCAATATGGGGCCGTTCAAAACTTACATAGTGCCATGTTTTTAGGGAGGTGTGTACCATGCATGCTGAGGGCTTGATTAAACTTTACTGTTAATAATTTTTATTCCGCGTATTGTTAGATTTTTTGGGGTCCCTCATCATAACACTTGACCCAAACAAAACCAATGGAAATCTGGCATAACAAACCCGGGTAGTGTATAATCATCAGAGGCCTACATGCCTGATGTCTTTGGCCAACCAGAAAACCAAGATGGCGGCCATATTATTCTGTTTGGATGCCATGGTGGGTGTAGTCAAGCGACAAATGCAATGCAGCTGTCTGACCAATGGGTGCACATTTCAAAAACCGACCCCAAACATGATCCACAACAAACAGCAACAACAACAACAACAATAATAACAACCATGTGGAGCTCTTGTGGACCAGCAACATGTTGCAGGTAAAATATATGCAGTACTTTACAAAGGTGTCACATATAAATGCCACACCCTGCATGTACTGTATATACTGTATATTACATACATGGTGAGGTGTGTCTGGTGGCTGCATCTTACCCCACCTTTCCCGACAGGTGCATCTTGCCCCACATCCAGAGCCGGATTAAGCCTCGGCTGGCCCTAAGGCACATTTTGAAATTTAGAGAATGGCCTGAAAATTTTAAATTAGATCTCGGGCTCATGGAAATGGACCCCAGACAAAAGATGAACTGATTCAAGAACAAAATTTAATACAAAAAAAGACAAATATTTAATGTGAAAAGAAAATAGTTTATTTAATCCCTCTATACAATTTGCAGTGGAGAATATATGCATGACAAAACACGTACACATTTGGCACTTTGCTTTACAGTTTACTAGACCTTAGATTGCAAAGTTGCCTAAATTTTTGTGGCCCAATTTTTAGCTGGCCCTAAGCACATGCCTTGTCTGCACCGCCCACATCACTCCCTCAGTGCTGTGTTTTTCTCCTGCGTGTAAACATGACATTTCTTCCTATTCTATATTATAAATTTATGCAGGGAAAAGGAAAATGTGCTCCGTACATGTCTCTTTTCTTCCCTTCAAAAATTATTTCCTTTCCATTCAAAATGTTCCAACCTCACCTTTCTCTTTCCACCCATTTCCCCTTCTAATTTCTCACCATAGCTCCTCTCACACAACACCTGAGACCACCCAATGTACAGTCTGCACTCAACACTAAGCGAACCCTGACAGTTCAGGAATCTAAAAGCATTATACTCCCCTTCCTACAATTGGATTCAAAGCGGACGACAAAATGAGGTAGGTTGTTGAACCATGTCAGGAAAGGCAGTCTGAAAACTTCCATTTCCAGAAGATTGATTTTTCCAAAGAAAAATGGTATACGCATTTGAATAACAACAAGAGAGCTGAGATTGAAAATCAATGTCCCGTCTTTGTCTGTTGCATGAACTCTTGATTGTCCTTTAAATTCGAAATGAAAGAGCCACGACTCGTGCGTAAACAGTACACGAACTTTGATGAAGACAGGTTTCTACTTCGGCTGCACGTACTTTGTTATTGCCCTCCATACGTGCACCGATCCTTCTTGATTCCTTGGATATTCAGCTTGGGGTGTTAACTCCTCATTGTAGAACCAGCACAAAGCATTTCATGGCAAACCGATAAGGTGGCTTATTTTCTGTACTAGAGGGCCTTTAACCACATTATGGTTTTCTTTAATTTTCCTGACTACATCCTTTGATTCTTCTCATCATTTGTTCCTATTTCGTTTTTTTTTTTTTAGTATGAACTGGCATCCTATGTACATTTGCTTTTGAGAGAACCTGAGAATTTGCACAAACAACCACTCGAATCATGTATTATTCACCATTCAATGAATGCCATCCAAAGAGGAAACGACACCACAGCCTCACCCAGCGTGTTTCCCATGATGTTTACATGGTATTTCATGTACATTAAATGCTTCTTCACGCAGGAGCTGTCTCAACCAAGTCCCGTGAGACTGCGTTACGTGCACAAATTCTTACAGAGCCGTTTTGGGTGAGGGTGGTGGTTGAAGGGAAATGCTGAACTCCATCTTGAACATTTCCTTGAATATAACCACCTGATGCTTGCATTTTACATACGATAAACTACTGCTGGGATAGGAAGGTACCACCTCCTCTGTCACAAACCTCCTCGATCATAAACAGCCTACACCAGTAAAAAACCTTGTGAAAATGGTTTGGTGGATCTCCCATGCAAATGACTATCTTATCCTTTCAAGTGAGGCAATACTTACTTACCTGTCCATGCACAATCAATAAACTTCACAGAACAATCCACAAAATACAATCATAGTTCATTAAACCTCCTCTTCAAAAATACAATCATAGTTTCATCAACCCCTCTATCAGAAACCTCATCTCTCATAAACCTCATCTATTGTAATCCTCCTATATCATAAACCTTTATCATCAACCTTCTCTATCATCAACCTTCTCTATCACCAACCTTCTCTATCATAAACCTCATCTCTCATAAACCTCATCTATTGTAATCCTCCTATATCATAACCTGTACATGAACATCATGTAGCTCCCTTATCATCACCCTCCCCTATCATAAACCTACTCTATCATACATCTTTTATAATCAACCTTCTCCATCATCAACCTTCTCTCTCATAAACTTCATCTATTGTAATCCTACTATATCATAAACCAGTGTCATGAACATCATGTAGCTCCCTTGTCATCACCCTCGCCTGTCATAAACCTCCTCTATCATAAACCTCCTTTATCATCAACCTTCTCCATCATCAACCTTCTCTATCATAAACCTCATCTATTGTAATCCTCCTATATCATAAAACGGTGTTATGAACATCATGTAGCTCCCTTGTCATCACCCTCCCCTATCATAAACCTCCTCCATCATAAACCTCTTTTATCATCAAACTTCTCCATCATCAACCTTCTCTATCATAAATCTCATCTATTGTAATCCTCCTATATCAAAAACCAGTATCATGAACATCATATAGCTCCCTTGTCACAACCTTCTCTATCATAAACCTCATCTATCATAAACCGTGCTGTCATGAACATTCTCTATCATCAACATTCTCTATCACAAACCTTCTTTATCATCAACCTACTACCATCATAAACATTCGTCTATCATCAACCTCCTCTATCATAAACATCGTCGATAATAAACATTCTCGATCATAAACCACTTATCTCTATCATAAACCCCATCCATCATAAACCGTGTCTATCATAAACCTTCTCTATCAAAAACATCGTCTGTAATAAACATTTTCAATAATCAACCTACTCGATCATAAACATCGTCCATATTAAACTTCTGTATCATCAACCTCCTCTATAATAAAACCCCTCCATCATAAACCTCTCTCATCACCTTCTCTATCATAAACCTGCCATAAACCTCCTCTATACTCATTCTCATAAACCTCTTTTGTCAACATCATGTCAATCCCCTGTCACCAACCTTCTCTATTATAAAACTCCTCTATCATCAACCTCCTCTATATAGCAAAAACCTCCTCTTTCATCAACCTCCTCTATCAAAGGCGGAGGAGCTCCTTGTGAGACAACGGACATCCATATCTAGTGCCCAACTGTGTCTGTGGACGTCCTCCTGCAGTTGGGTTACTTCTTATTAGGAGGTTGGTGGCAGGATTTGCACTCCGGCCCTCGTAAAACCCTTCATTCCGCAAAACACAAAAACGCAAAGAAATCTGAAAACCCACTCCATGAGAGTACCTTCCTGTGCAGCTTCCCTTCGCGCAGGGCAGCTCACCGGATGACGGGATTGGGGCAAAGCCTTCTAGATCCCCAATCTTTGATGACAGGAGGGAACCCACGGGGTAACCTTCTAGTGTCAGATTATGGTAGTGTGTGTCAGGGTGGTGCTGAGGTGTCGTCCACCAGACGGCGGTCTCCTTGGGTTAACCTGAGCGGTCCCTTCAGGTGGGTGCCTGGAATGTCTTATCCCAAAGAGAGAATGATCACCTGTCTCTGTTATCTGAGCTCAAGTGTTTGGACATCGGTATCGCAGTACTTTCTGAGGTTTGGAGTCCGGATTGCGGCAAGGTCATGGTGGGTGGTTACACCTACCATTGGTCTGGTCGCTCTGATGGTTACCATGCCCAAGGAGTTGCTGTAGCTGTGTCCAATAAGCTGACTCCAATGATAATTGAGGTAACACCGGTCAACGAGCGTATTATGAGACTAAGGATTCGTCACTCCTTGGTGTCATTTCCCTGGTCTCGTTTATGCTCCAACTGAGGCGAGTGATCTCACCGTGAAGGACACATTCTACACCACGCTCGAGTCTCTGGTTGATCAGTGCCCCAGACGAGATACATTTCTAGTCTTGGGGGATTTCAATGCATCAACTGAAACTGAGAGGGATGATTATGAGAAATGTGTGTTGGTCCCCATTGGTCTGGAACTGTGAAGCTGAATAGCACATAATCCTTGACTTTGCAAGAAGTCATGGACTTAGGGTGGCTGGTTTATGTTTCAGCGCCCACAAGCTCATCGCTGGACTTGGTATTTCAACGCTGGCAGTGTGGCAACGGAGAATGACCATGTCCTCGTTGATGTCGCTGGAGGATGATCCAGAACTGCAGGGTCGACCGGAGTGCTCAGTTCCTCATATATTGACCACCGGCTTGTTGTAACAACTCTGAAGTTGCACCTTAAATCCCGGAGAATGGTACCATCCCAGCCTAGGCTGGATGTTGGCAAGCTCAAGGAGAAGAGGGTAGCTGAGGAGTGCGAACAAGAGTGAGTGGAGATTTGGGGGTGTGGGTGCTTTGGAGGTCCTGAAGAGTTGTGGAGTGCCTTCAAGACCACCGTCCTTCATGTTGCCAGTGGATGTCTTGGAACTCACCATCGGGCAAAGAAGAATTTTGTCTCTCAAGGGACACTGGATACCATTGACCAGAGTCGCAGGGCCAGGCTGAATGGCAGAGCTGAGCTGTTCAGGGAGCTGAGGCATAAAACTGTATGTGCGCTAAGGGTGGACAAGGAGGCCTATGTGCGAGGAATCTGTGAGGGGGTAGAGCTCTGGTCAAGTGATCAAGTGATTCTCGTCCTGCTACAGGGATTCGCGCATTGCATTCATCCAAGCCCATCCCTCGGTTTACTGCAGTGAGAGTAAAGGCTCTTGACAGAGGAGTCTGAAGTGAAGGCCCGCTGGGCCGGTTACTTTGAGCGGTTGTACCAGGCTGATCCACCAGCTGTCGAGTTGGACGTCATGGGTGTTACAATCCCTGTTGCTGACCCTCCAATCAACTGTGGTCCACCTTCGCTTGTGGAAACACAGGCTACAGTGAACCGTTGAAATGGGGTAAAGCTCCAGATCTGTGGCATCCATGCTGAACTTTCAAGGCTGGTGGAAATGTTGCACTCGTGTCGTTGCATGCAGTTTTGTGCTCTGCCTGGAACACAGGCATCATCCCAACTGATGGAAGAGGGGCCTTGTTGTCCCTCTCTTGAAAGGAAGGGTGATCGCCAAGACTGCAACAACTACCGAGGGGGACGCTGCTCTCAGTGCCGGGCAAGGTCTTTGCTCGGATAATTATTGATAGGGTTACCACCATCTGCTTGAGCACGAGCGTCCAGAGCAGTCAGGCTTTACGCCAAAGAGGTCAACGATTGACCATATCTTTGCTCTTCATGTCCTCACTGAACGCAGATAAGAGTTTCGGCAGGGGCTGCTTGCAGCGATGTTGATCTCTGTAAAACTTTTGATCAGTGAATCGGGATGCCCTCTGGAGATTCTTGGTCTTCGTGGGGTGCCACCAAAACTGATCGATCTGATGTCTGAACTCTACTCTGGTACTGACAGTGCTGTGAGATGTGGTGGTACCATCTCTGACTATTTTCCAGTTGTTACTGGAGTTCGTCAGGGTGTGTACTGGCCCGCACACTTTTCAACACTTGTATGGACTGGATTCTAGGAGGATGTCGGAGAGACAAGCGGCGGTGCATCGTTTGGGTATGTCAAGATCTCTGACCTTGATTTCGCAGAAGATGCAAACATCTTTGCGGAGACTTTAGATATCCTTTTGGGGCACTCGAGGTGTTGAATGAGGAGTCGGAGTCACTGGGATTACCGGTTCCTTGGTCAAAACTAAGATCCAGGCTTTCAATGACATCTTGGATGCTGCTGTCCTGTCTGTTGTCGTTTGAGTGAGGATGTTGAGGTTGTGGAGAGATTCACTTACCTCAGCAGTGATATTCATGTCTCTGCTGGCTGTGAGTCAGAGGTCAACGGACGTCTTGGGTCGAGCCTGGGAGTCATGGATTCACTGGATAATAGGTGTGGCACTGCCGGTACCTGTGGGGAGGACGAAAGTCCGAGTCTTCAGGTCCTTGGTGCTTCCAGTCTTGCTCTATGGATGTGAGACTTGGAGTCTGACCAA
>CM068959.1:94314813-94317313 GCA_035128595.1 Eptatretus atami
GCATATGTAGATTTGCCCAAACTTGCCCGTTTCTTTGGTGGCATGGTAAAGTTGTTGGGATTTTCGAAAACTGCAAAAAAACATTGCCTCATTAACTTCGTCATAACCATTACGCACACGACGGGACCTAATTTGGCAGAAAATGGCAGGACCGATTTTCGAGAAAAATGCAACAAAATCTGGAATTGCTCCAAACTTTACACTTGTTCATGTTGCAGGTACAATCAAATGCAGTGTTGTTGCAGATCCTGTGTGCTATACACTCCATTCTTGGTAGCTCTAGGTCAAATGGTTTTCTTGGTAGCTCTCGGTCATATGGTTTGCACTTGCATATAAGACAGACAAACAGACAGGCCAGATATTTATATTTATTACATGTATATATATTACATATTAATTTATTATTATTTTATTACTAATGATATACTTATATATATTTATACATAGTATACATATTCCTATTATATATATACATATATATACATATATATAACATATATATACATATTATATTTATATAATATTATATATATATATATACAAATACATTTATATATATATTATACATATATATATATATATATTTAATATATATATTATATATTATAATATATATTATATATTAATATATATATACTAGCATATACCTGTGCTCCGCAGAACTGATAAGGGTCTGGGTGAGAAGACCACAAGGGAAGAAGGGTGGTCGGTCCAGTGTCTCTGATAAGGGTCGGTCCACCAGACTCCCCAGAATCGCAGGCCGTCACACACGATAACTCCGTGACACAGCGGTGTCGCGAACCAACTGTGAACGCCAATAACTCAACACGTGACTTAGGGTCCTCCGTCTAATATTGGTTACCTAAATATAATCACGTGACCTAATTACCGGGGGACCGCCTCGATACGCCTTTTCGAACCGATCACTTACCGCATCAGATGCAGCCGAGCGACACTGCAAGGACGTACCAGCGAAACGGATGGATCATTGGAATAAAGTCCGGCTCGGCTAGGATATGGACCATGCTGGATCAATGAAAGAAAGATATAAAACGAGCTGGGAACATTTCTATAAAAGATTTATTGCAGCAGCGAGGAAAAAATGTGGCACAATAATATTGTTTATGTTGTGTTTAAGTAGAGTTAGAAAGAAAGTGTGGTGTGACAATAAACAGCAACTTACAAAAGCAGACAGTGCAGACTTATCTCATATGTTTCTGCATCTTAACTTATAGTGAGGACGAGGCGCCATGTACACACACACACACACACACACACACACACACACCACACACAACACACACACACACACACACACACACACACCACACAAAAACCCCGATAAAGAAGAATGTATATGAAGCCAAAAAGAGAGGGGATGAGGCTAACGGTCTATAATACCTTGCACGATTGTGACTGACCATGCCACCCAGCACATTTTGGTGGTGATGTCTCTGCTGAACGATCCTCCTTGATAGTTTCTCGCGTCCCTTTCCGCTTGGCTATCCTAGAGAAGGGGTGAGATCTAGGTGGAGGGAGGACTTTGGGGGGGGGGAGACCAGCAGCGATGTGGGTCGAGAAGGCGGAGTCGAGAGTGAGTGGGTGGAGAAGGTGGAGGTCAGGAGAGCGACGTGGACAGAGTGGCAAGACAGGGATCAAGTGGGTGGGTGGAGCCAGCGACGAGGCGGTGAAGAAGGCGAGTTCAGCATCGCGGTGGAGTGGGTGGAGAAGGGTGAGTCCACAGGCGAATGCAGAAATCGATCCCAGGCCAGACAGAGGAAGAGCAGGAGCGCAGATGGCCTCTGCAACCCATCCTTTACACACCCTGCAGTGCAGCGTTGGGGCGCCACCCTGATGCGGTGCGTTTCTACCCTGATTCTTGGCATCTCTCCTTCTGATTTGGCCACTGCTTCTCCACCGATCAGCTCTCTCGTCCGCCTTATTGACCGGAAGCAGCCTCACTATACACGTGGCTAGCCATAGCTGAGCTGCGGAATCGTCTCGCTCCGAACCTCGTGATATGAATCGCCTTGCACCGAACTCCCAGGCCTTGCCCCAGCGACTGGCCAGGGGGCGCGTTGGCCCTCGCATGTCCGCCCGGGCACCCCCAGTGATCCGTGGTTTGCGCAGGTCAATACGCCTGCTCCGTGATACGCCACGCGCCCCGAGCGATCCGGGCCGCACAGCACACCTCTGTTTGGTGGCGGCTGCATCGAGAACACCTCCACCATCCGTGGGAGACACCGGTGGCTGCGGTGGTGAGCGAAGATCGATGGTAAGATGTTATTGTAAACCCATGCACAGACCCGAATGAAGAGATGTGCTATGCATGCCCCATACAGTGCACGCAGGTCCGATATTGTACATGTGGTTATTTATGACAGGGCTGCACCCGTGTCTGCCATCGTGCTCACAGTTATTTATCACAGGCGGTGGTGTGCGCGGTGCCGGCCCTGATCTGTGTCATGAATTGAAGGAAAGGATTGGATATAATTATTAG
>CM068959.1:94322313-94330307 GCA_035128595.1 Eptatretus atami
AACTTGACAAAAACAACGGATTAAAAAAAATTGTAAAATTTATTAATTGTTCTTCTCCATTTTCTCACCATAAAAGTTTGTTGAAAATTTGATGACAAAAGCTGAAATCTTCTAATAATAATATATAATAAATGTGTGTGTGTCTCCTCCAGATCTCCAAAACCATGAAACCTAGCAGCCCCAAACTCTGCATGCACATGAAGGAAACTCCAAAGAAGTGCATGAATGAAAATTGGGTGTTTGGGTAAATTTAAACACCCCTTTTTGAAGATAATTAACGGCTTACCTTCATGAAAGGCTTATCCTTGGTCAGCCCAACTTCACCTCACAGGGGTCTTAGCCGCCATTTTGATTCGGCCTAATAATATGGCTTGCTTTGGAACAGGTCGTAACGGTTTCTGGACGATCAAGCTTTAGACCTACAAATCACTGTATATATCCCTGATCGCTGATCTACATACCTACGAATCACTGGATACATGGCTATTCACTTGCCAAGCATGGCTATTCACTATCAACAAATGTCTGAATCCATGGCGATACAGTGCTTGCTTCAACCGTTTCGTTGGAGTGCTTGCTTGAGTGCTTCAGCCACTTGGTGAATGCTCCACAAGCTGCTTTGTTTGAACAATCTTTTTTTAAAATTCCCTCTCCATGACGGACCCAGATTGCATTTATTTCAAAGTATTAAAGAGGTGGGGATTGGCCTGTCGAATCTGCTGAACATTTTCAGCCATTTGATCCAGAAGCATTCTCAACTCTGCAAGATGGTTCTGAGATGTTTAAAAGAGAACTGGAAATCCATAAAGTATTATAAATTACCTAAAGGCTCCTTCATTCACGTGCAGCTCTGAAAACGCCATAAAACTTAAAAATAAGAAGAAGATCCCTCATTCTCCATATTCTGCAAAGCAACCCGGTTCACACACGTCTTTTTACAATGCGACGGTGCTGAGTGAGCAACGTGGTAAGGTGACAGTTGCCAACGAACGAGATGAACTTGCACAGTTGTTCAGGCACCTGCTCTTCCCACGCTACATTCGTAGTGTTAATCATGGGCAAAAAACAATAAGAGAGGTGTGTGTGTGTGTGTGTGTGTGTGTTCATCACCTGTGCTACCCTCACATGTTCACCTGCACTCACTGTCACTCTGCTAAACACAACAAAAAATACATTCTATTCTCCTTTTAATAACTGGTCAATTGTTCATAAAACAAAGTGTAGGGCCCCACAGTGTTGTGCGTTTCCTCAGAGTCATCTGATGTGATTTCTTATTATTATTGGTTTTTTTTTTTACACGAGATCCATTGTTTCCCCTTTTTGTGCGATCTGCTTCATTTAGGATGTTATTTAATTTCATTCGGAGCTTGGAGCGATGTTATCTTCTATATAAAAGCGAATGAAACGTTTGTTTGTTTGTGACACTACTCCTCTGAGCTCCCGAGGTCACGATTAAACTTTATAGGATCATGTTTTTTTTAACCACAGCTACCTACTCAGGGTTTTAAAGTCATTTTCTCACAATTCATAGCTTACCTGTTGCGTGGAGAGGTGGGAGTCCAGAGGGAGGGGGTGGGGTGGTAGGAGACAGGGGAAGGAGTGGGAGGAGGTAGAGGATGGGTAGGGTGGAGGGAGAGAGACAAGTGGAGTAGGAGGAGGTGGGAGGGAGGTAGCGGGGGGGTGAGAGGGTGGAGGGGTGGGAGGAGGGAGGGGAAAAGGATGGGTTGGGAGTCTGGAGGGAGGAGGTGGGGGATGGGGTGTGAGGATGTGGGTGGAGGAAGAAGGGTGGTGGGTGGGAGTTCGGAGAGAGGAGGGAAAGGGTGGGAGGAGGACCCAGTGTTGCGCGCATGCCGGGTACCTTGCTAGTGGTAAATACGGAAGCGATTGCAAAACCTTGCTGTCTCATGATGTGCGGAAGACAGGCAAATAAGGGATGGTGCCCTGCATCATATGCTCTCCTGGAAGCTGTGGAACCCTATGGGATGATGTCCCTGCATCACATATGCCTCTCCTGGAAGCTGTGGAACCCCTATGGGATGATGTCCCTGCATCACATATGCCTTCCTGGAAGCTGTGGAACCCCTATGGGTGATGTCCTGCATCACATATGCCTCTCCTGGAAGCTGTGGAAACTAAACTCAACATTGTTGACATTCCCCAATGAGTCCGACGTACAAGGACTGTTGCTCCCACATCAAAGACTGATCAGTGGACTGTTTTTCTTTACACCTCTCCTCCAGTCTAGCTCCTTCTGTTTTCTCAGAACTACAACCCTTCTTTGCTCCTCCAGGACACGCATTCTTGCAATAACTCCGTCTTGGTTAGATTCCCAAAAATCTACGCTGACTGCCCACCTCCACTCGTTTCCCCATTTGTGGAACTACTTCTGGAGGTTGTTCAATCACACTTTTCTCCAATGCTTCATTTCAGCACACACTATGATCTCATGTCGTTCAAGACTCTTAATCACTATCATTTCACCCCCATTAACCTAACCTAACAAAACCCTCTTACTTGCAGATATTTTTTTGGGGATCCATTGTCGAGCCTCGTGGAGGAGCTACAACACAGAATGGATCAGATGTAACAGAGCAAAAAGAACAGTAAAAAGTTGGGGGGGGGGAGGGTGAGGGGACAGATGTGGGCGGGGGAGGAGAATGCACCAACAGCAGTGTTGAGGGACAAAGCAGAGGGAGACTTGGGCTCCCTTCCCTTCTGTCTCACTTGAGAAGGCCAGATTACTGGGCTTCCTCCCTTCCACTCTCACTCATTACCAGTTCGTTATTTCCCTTTGCTTGTTACATCTACCTGGTTTCCCACTGTCATATTTGTATAACAACAAGGAGCTGATACTCAAGGTCCCCTGCCTTTTGTAAGGAATGAGGAACAGATCTGTGTAATACGAAAGCTAAATTTTGAACAGTTTTTGAAATATAGCGTACACAAGCCAAGTTACCGAGATGGTTGCCATGGCAACATAATTCAGTCAATCACAGCCGTGATCAAATTAGGTTGAGATAATGTCATGAGGAATAGATATCTGCAATATGAAAACTAAATGCTCAAAGGTTTTTTGAAATATCCCATACACAAAGTACATGGACAGATGATCGGTCAGTCGGATGGACAGAACTCATTTTAATGTCCCCTGACTCTGACCTTATCAGAGAGGCGGGGGCCAATAATACAAAGTGTATCTGAAACTAATCTTACACCTTATCTAAATAGAGTAATTAACATACACAACTGGCATTGGATTCCAAGAGTTCTTTGTTGGCACAGTGTATATGGAAGCTAAAGAGAACTGGAAGTCTGAAGAAAGGCACAAGAATAGAAGGAGGAGAAGAATCAGTTATCACTTGAGTGAAGATGTGTAACTGGTGGCAATGGGTCTCTGTCTCTGTCTGTCTCTCTCTCTCTCTGTCTCTCTCTCTCTCTCTCTCTCTTCTCTCTCTCTCTCTCTCTCTCTCTCTCTCTTCTCTCTCTCTCTCTCTCTCTCTCTCTCTCTCTCTCTCCTCTCTCCTCCTCGGCCTTTTTTGAATATTTATGAGTGACAGCCACCTTGTCTTTCTCTGTGTGCAGACCCGTTTTATACCCTACTGCCCCAAGTGTGCCCCATTTCCAGAGGTTTCTAACTTCTTGACAAATCAACAGCATCATCCATGAGGTTAATGCTCATGGGTTCCCCTGGTGGTCCTTCAGAGGATGCTTTTAGTGAGAGGTCTTTGTAAAGTTTCAATCATGCTACAGGAATGTGGCTGTCATGCAAGTTGATGGGAGATCGGTGTGGTGGCATCTCCTTTTATACCATATTCCTGTTTGTATTGGTTTAGCTGTTATGTCCTTGTGTGCACGGACTAATGTAATCTGATGTGAAACTATGTATTGAACTATACAAATATTATTCAGCTGACAAAATATGGGCTTTGGCACGACGGTTCAGAGAAAGCGTGCTCCACTTTTAGTTGTCTCGACTGGGTTTGATTCCTGCCCCGATTACTAAACTGTCACACTGATGTTTTACAAGCAGAGCTGTGAATCAGTCAATAAATGTGCTCTCCATCGGATGTAACGTTAAGCCGGGGGTCCATCCACCAGCACTAGTTGATAGTAAACGTTTGCAGATCCCACAGAGTCTTTCACATATAGTAAGTGATTATAACCGGAACCTTCGCCAAGTTTCAAAATTCCTGCTCTAACCTACAGGTGTAACTGCATCAGTTGTACAACTGTGCTACCAAACGTGATGCAATTAGCAGCCAGGCATAAGACACGAACGAATTAATGAATGAACCCATCATGATTGTCAAAATAACAACATATTGAAAACCTATTTCTCCCAAAGTACAGCAAACAATTAAAGAAAAAAAAAAGGTAAAAGCCCAATATCAGTCGCTTTATGTTTAACATTGTATAGAAAACATTTAAGAAAGAAGGTACGTGCAAACTTTGCAGTTTGGTGGTTAGGTGGGTAGGCGTGTTGATATATTCACCACTATGGGTTCCATTCCGATGGCCGTTCAGTTGTCAGGCTTTGATTCACCTCCCCCCATCCCTGTCGTGGAGTCTTCACGTGATGTGATCTGCTTTGTGAACAATGGGATGCTTAATCTTCCTTCCGAAGGGTTTGCAAGACAGTGATGATGACGAATGACAACGACGACGATGATTGTGATAACAATGCTCATGGTCATGATCACATTGACAATGATGATGTTTTGCCAACTTGTGAGGCTCGTGCTGAGATTTATAAGATCTCAATTTCATTAGGAAGACATTCAAAGAAATGACCGAATTGTCCTCTTTTGAAAATCTTCCCCCAGGCTCGATTTCTGTGTTGGTAAAGAAAAAAAAGTAATTTTCCTTTGAAGTCTATCTGCTTGTCGTGTTTTTTTTTTTTTGTCCATGGAAATTGGCTTGTCGTTTTCGTTTTGCACTTTGTGGAAAATGCAATCCAGCATAAAAATGGCATTTGTGGGATAAATAAAGGGCCGTCGATATGGCCAGACACTCACCTGGAGTCGAATCCCGACCCAGCTACAATGTGCTGTCCCTCGTTAAACTGGGCATCCCATCTGCCAGTATTAGTTGGCGGATGTTGAAGATCCCGCGTGACCTTTGCGAAGCGTAGGCGAGCTATCAAACACCCTGAACAAATTCCTAATTCCTGCTCTACCTAAAGGGGGCACTGAACCGGCGGCACTGCTGCGCCCCTGCGAGAACTGATGCTAACCCTCAGGCATGTGCTGCATTCCAACGACTATGATGATGACAATTGTCCGACACCAAAGAGAAAAAATAGCCCTGAGTGGGCTGACGGTCATCTCTTGAGGTTGTAGTTCAGACCTCTGCTGAATCCAAAATCTGGAGACTGTGAGTGAATTTTTGGGGAACCCTCCCACGATCTGAAACCGAGAAATCGAAGTGTGAGCGATTGTCGTGGCGACTGTCTTGTTATTTCGTGTCAAGTTTCAGAACAATCAGCCAGGTGATAAGGGAGGAGTAGCAAAAAGTTAACGGACGGACAGACATCTGGACATCACGACCCATTTTATAAGTCCATCTCTTCGAGAATTGACATGAGATGAACTACTAAGCTTATATGGATATTTATGGACATTGTTTTTTTTTGCTTACTGAACATCCTTGGGGTACTGCTGCGTATGTTCGATAAAAATGAACCGTACCATCAGATGGGGATTCCAGCACGGGATCTGAACCTCGCGAATTATGTGCTCAGATGGGAATACCAAACAAACTAACACATTTTCATGGAACGTGCAAGTTCAGTTCCATCGATAGCTGCAGTATAACATCGTCTTCTCGAAACCCAATGATCCACGTTCATGAGCATGGACTCACCAAAGCACCTCAAATAAAACCATTCATTTCCATAATAGAGAGGTTTCTGTACAAATCTCAACTTAAGACGTTAAACCTGATCAGGTGAGTGAACATAAAACACACGGTTTAAACCAAAAGTAATTCGTGCATGACAAGGCCAGGCATGACCGACTATAATTTCACCAAATAAAAGGAGCATTACAATCTCTCAACCATCTCTCACCACCTTTCATTTTGCGTTTCTCTTCTTGTGATGGTTTCCTGTTTTTTTGTTACCCTAGCCAAAGGAGAGGGTATTGTCTTTGGGTTTCCGTTTGTTACTTGGCGAAATCTTCGATTTTGTCAAGTATGTGGTCTGTTCCGTTTGTTGGTTTGTTTGTTTGTCCGGTCGTCTACAGCCCAAACGGCTGGACCAGTCGTTCTTAAATTTTCACACCTGATAGGCAATCCACCTGAGACGGTCCGCGTCCAAACCCCGGTCTTAATCAGACTAAACGTCGCGACGTGACGTCACACAACGTGGAAAACACATTTTTTGAACATAACTCAGTAACCGGAAGTCGTAGCGACTTCCTGTTGACGCCAAAACAAACTTCAATGGAATATCTAAATCTTTGTGAAATGCATCTTATTACAAATTACGCACAGTTTTCGCAAGCGTATGACGTCAAAGTTTTTAGCTATTGGCGTGATTTAAAAAAAATATATTCGTTCTACAGGTCACAATTCTTAACCGATTTGGATGAAATTTTAACAGCTGATAGAAATCCACAGTGCAAAAAGATATGTGACTTTTGGTGATGTTCAAGATCAGGATATGGATTCTGCATCACTTATATTATCGCCCATTATAAACCAATGGGTAATTTTGTGAATTACACATGGCTATTTCTCAAACAGTTTTGCACTTATTATATTGAAACTTATACTGTCTATTTATGCATGTAATAATATGAATAGGCAAAGCCTAGAAGCGAACGCTAGAATTCTTCTTACATTCGCTTCTGACTTTACCTATAACGTGTTCACAACTGTATACTTGCCAACTATACTGTGGTACATGTAAGCGCCGCACAGCTGATGATTTTTGACGCAATTTCCGGTTACTTCGGCCTGGATTCGGATCAGCGATCAAATAATGTAAATCACGATTAAAAATTATTTTTTGATGATGCAGGAGATATCTTTATTAAAATTAACTTTGGGAAAAAAATAATTGAATCAATAAATAAATAAACAATCACTTCTGGTCAAGAATAAAAGAAATTAAAAGTTCCGGAAAGAGTTTCAAAATCACTCCCGGTAATGTTAAATACAAAATAAACACTTCCTGTCATGAAAAAAATCACTTTCGGAAGTTATAAAATTAACTTTGGGAAAAAAATAATTGAATAAATAAATAAACACTTCCGGTCATATTCTCCCGGCATGCATCATTCCCCATGACAAAAACCGGAAACAAAAAAAAAAACCAGAAGCAAAAAAAAAAACGGAAGCAAAAGGGTCATAGCAACGACACGGATTCACAATTGCCAGGGTATTGTGTTGTTTTTGTTGTTTCCTATTCTCTCATGTGCACGCGTTAATAATATTCACAAGATAGAAATAAAACCCAATCGTGTTTGTACACCGCACAGCATTTAACAACAACCGGAAGCAAAAAGTCATAGCTAACGACACGGATTCCAAATAGCCAGGGCTATTGTGTTGTTGTTGTTGTTGTTGTTGTTTCCTATTCTCTCACGTGCACGCGTTAAGTATGAAGCTCACTGCGTTTCACTATTAACATGTGTACAAAGTTTGATCGAAATTGACCCAAGGTCAAGGTCAGGGTCACCCAAAACATGAAAAACACACAATATAAAACACATATTTTTGTTTTACAACATATTTCAAAACCTGATAATGGGATCGTTAAAGCTGGTTGAAAGCAATGTTCCTAGGTATTTTCACATATTTTCTACGATCAGAATGAAGGCAACAAGCACCGATATAAGTTGTTGAACTGTCACCATTGGTGGCCTTTAAATGAGTTGTGAAAATTTTCAATCTGCTGCCGTTACCATGACAACGCGCGCGCCTGATAATTGTTATTTGTGACATCGTGTCATTTTATTAATGTACGAACAAATAAACACCACACATTCCAT
>CM068959.1:94330317-94344164 GCA_035128595.1 Eptatretus atami
CTTGGACCACCACACGGAAAGGTCAACTAATTCGCCAAGTGTTGTGCTCAGCACGATTTTTCATTTGTTTGTTTGTTCGTCTGTTTGTTTGTCTGCACAGAACTTTTGTGTTTTTCTCTGCAACTGCTTGTTGGATTGAGTCGAAATTTTCACCATTGGTGCGACTACGCATGTGGACTGTTTTAATTATAATTGTAACGTCATAGATCACGTGGTGTGGCGGCCATGTTGGAAAACCTGAAAAACGTTGGACCTCTGTACCTCTGAAACCGTACCAAGGAAAGGAAAGAAAATGTTTTCTCTGGAACTGCTTCATCAAGCAACATTAAACTTCACAATTATGATCCCAGTAGTGATGGGGAAAACATGTTTTAATTTTAAACTTTATCGGATGCATAGTTTGGCAGCCAGAATTTTTTAATTTTTTGATCTGGGTTCTTTTTTATTCTTTTTTTTTTAAGGCTGACTTGGCTGTGCCTGGATGGGTTTGAGAGTAGAGAAGTAGCAGCTGAAATGTGAATTCTATCCAGTTCCTCCTGATGACTTCATCTTTGCTTTTTTTCTTGTTTGGGTTCTTTCTGATTACTCCAATGCAGGACTGTTCCTATTTGGTCTTCCATTTGATTTGAATTGAATTTATTTTAATCCCATTCTAAATTCAATTGAATAATAATGAAAAATATCATGGGTCAGGGTCAGGTGTCCAATCAAAGCTGGGTTGCATCAAAGTGGGATGTCTTGGTACCTGGTCATCACTGCCAGCAGTTACAAAGTGGCAGTTCTAGTTATGTCTCTTATTAATTACGTAACACACCAGTGCATAAACACCACACAAAACTACACAAACACCACACACATAACCAACTTCCACACAAAACTACACAAACACCGCACAACACATCACACAAAACTACACAAACACTACACAAAACAAGTTCTGGCGAGGATCTGCAATCTCTGATTGCTCTTTCTAATTTTTATTGTATAGACAGTCGAGGCTCATGGAAGAGCTCGAATTAGTACATTGAATTGATCAGGATGCAACAGGACAATAGGAGAGGCAGGGGGTTAGGGGGATCGGGAGAGGAAGTACCAAGCAGAGCCGAAGGCCAAGATAGAGGGAGACTGAGACAAACAATGAGTGTGAGAAGGAATGAGGGGCAGGGGAGGATGCATGGTGTCGACAAGATGGACACAAAAGGAAAAGGAGGGAAAACTGGAAATTTGGAAGGAGGAGAGCTTGGGGTGGGTGGGGGCTCAACAAGAATAGATAAAATCATGGTTTTGGATTGGGGACAATCTGAGATGGTGGTGAACAGCTGTCTTGAAGGCCTGGAGGAAAGAATGAGATTAAAGAGAATGTGGAAGGTTGTTTCACAGGTGGGAAAAAGGTGGAGGTGAACAGTGATCCTTGATTTAGGTGGCTTCACCAGAAAGAGGTTGATGATGGCTTCACTAGAAAGGGGAAGAAACAGAAAGGAGGCAGGAGAAGACAGAGAGACCACCGACCTGTCTGCGATGGAAGAGATTTATTTCTAATAACGTGTATGTTTTATCATTGTAACAATAGCACTTTTAATGTTCAGTTCCCCCATTTTAAGGTAAGCATAGTATTTTTTAGCATATGTTTCATTACATTTCGTCAACATTATATTATATATATTAATATATATATATATATATAATACTATATATGTATATTATGAACATATACAACATATATCATCCATTGGTACAGACTTGCTGCAGAGCATTGGTGTTTGCTTAAGCAGTCCCTAGCTATTGGGCACAATCCTGGACAGGTCACACTCCAACACAGGATAGCCAGCAAGCTGGCACTCATTTGGCCAACCTGCCAGAAGGAAAGATAGAAGAGTAGTGTGTGGATGTGCATATTACATATACATACACCCACACACACACAACACAACTAGTCTTTTATCTTTCATATAATGGCAGAAGTATCATTCAATTATGGGTTCACTGTTTGGAATCGCATTTGAGGCACCTACATTGATTGTTAGAATTCCCTGGGTTTCAGGTCCCATGTACTTTGCAGATTTGTCAATTGGTTCCATTTAATTAATGTGGGAAGGTTTAAAAATGTCCATGTCCTCCAGGAAGTCAGACACATGCTAGAAAAGTTATTTTTTCTGCAATGTGAACATGTAAAGAAAGCTTCATCCGTTAAGCTGATTTTTTTTAAAGGACTTGCTCCGTTACAAGAGGGTAAAACTTTACCAGGAAGAGTGAAAAGTTCCAAACCTTTTAGGAAACTCTTTGAGATTTGCAATGGTGAGTAGAGGAACATTTTCAAAGCAAAAGTATTACAGATCAACCATTTATATTCAAACTGAGACTACGGGATGGCCGAGAGGTATCCCTCTCCCCGGAACCCCTTCCTCGAACCAAGAGGTATTGTTCGAATCCCGACCCAGCTATAAACTGTCATCCTGGTGTTTTGCAGGTGATTCAATTAATTGTGTATGCTGTGCCTTGGATGGATGAATAAACGGGCGGCCTGTCCTGCCGTCATTAGTTGGTAGACGTTATAGCTCCCACGGTGCCCTTGGCAAAGTCGGCAGCCGTCCAGGCACTTGAAAACAAATTACAAATTACTGCCCTAACCAGCAGAGGGCATTGCATCAGCAGCACAGTCACGTCCTCAGCCTGATGCTCCTCCGCAGCCTTTGCTGAATCACAAAGGAAGAAAAGTTGGTGGATGTGAAAGAATTCCACATGTCCTTCAAGAAGATGTAGGCGAGCTTTTCGCCGGCACATGATGAATCAAATTACAAATTCTTGGCCCTACTAAACTTAGTCGAACATCACGGCTAGGCCAGTGTTTGTGAAAGATTTTGGCCAAAAAAAAGCACAATTAAATTATTATTCATGACAATTAAATGTGCGTTCAATTCGAGAGCTCTCCAGCCACCCAAACAAGTGGAAAAAGAGTGAGAAATTGGAAGAAGAACAACTATAGATATTGTTTTGCCTCCAGGGGGGGTTAAGGCTGACCTGGGCGATAGCCGATACAATTTCTATCCTTGGTGGGCGGAAAGCCGAAGTTGCCCTGGAGATCATGGCGTGCGCGGGATGGGAAGGCGGTGAAAGCACCTACCAGATATTTTGTTTTCACTCAGGATGAAGGACAAGGGTTGTACTCGACCCACAACGGAATAGACAGACACAAGTAATTCCTTATAAGGGGTTTTAATGAACATAAATCAAGTATTCACAAGAAGAATAAATCAGAAGTGTAATGAATGAAAACAAATCAAAGCATGATTTAATAAAACGTGAGGTATTTATCAGTCTAAAAGTTAGGCGCCAATGACATCACAATTACAAAAATGGACAAGGGGAGAAAGATAAAGAAAATAAAAATCCCTCCATTTATTCTGACACTTAGCTTTTCCAGGATTTGATCCTTTTGGACCTGGTGTTCGTCAAACCACCTAGTCAGGTCACAGGTATGAGAGCATGTGCCCAGAACAGGCCGCGTCGCTTGCGTCCACTTTCCGCCGGTACTCCGGGGCTCCGTCCTGGCCATCCCCCAGGCAGATGCCAGGCCCATCCATCTGCCTTGGATGCTGGTCAAACTGCTGCAACCACGAGGCAGCGTGGTCGGCCCACTGGCCTCCTCCACTCATGAGACTCCCTCGCTGAGAAATCTGGTGAGCAGGATCAGCGTCAGGAAAACGAGCCAAATGTCGCATACAGCCGCAACTGAACGGCTCACGCGACTATGCAAGGTAACAAAATCTCATCCCGAGTCTCTCTCAGCAACCGCTCGTTGGACACAAAGTTCCAGACAAAAGCGATAGCCAAGGTTCTCCGAAAGACCTGTACCAAAAGGAAATTAAATCTCTGTCTCAAATCCTTGTCAGAGTCCAAGTCTCGCATACCATATGAGAAAGACTGGAAGCACAGGACTGAAGACTCGGACTTTCGTCCTCCGCCAGGTACGCGGCAGCACACACCCATGATCCAGTGAATCATGACTTCCAGGCCGACCCAGACTTCTATTGACCTCTGAACTCACAACCAGCAGGAGACATGAAATATCACTGCCAAGGTAAGTGGAATCTCTCCACTAACCTCAATATCCTCACCACAAACAGACCAGGACAGGACAGACAGCATCCAACGATGTCATGAAGCCTGATCTTTAGTTTTTACCAAGAAACCCATAATCCGCGGCTCAACTCCTCATTCAGACCACCTTGAGGCCCACAAAAAGGAATATCTAAAGTCTCCGCAAAGATAGACTGTCATCATCTGCGAAATCAAGTCGAAGCATCTGACTTCCCAAACGATGCAGCCGCAAGCTGTTGATCTCCCGAATCCTCCATAGTCACTGCACCGACAATTGCACCGAAAATGTGCTCCAAGCCAGGTCTCTGGCGGGAAACGTACAGGAGATATCGTGTGGCGGTATTCAATGCCAGGCACATCAAGTAACTGCCATTCGCAGCTTATCTTCTCACGAGTGAACATGACCGACCGTTCCTCTCGTTGCACAGGCCATTCACCATGATCGCCCACCTTCCTCCCTCGACCATACGTAAGAGACGATCTGAGGCCCGTGGAAAGGCAACGGGAGCACACTCGTCTACCTCTCAGAAATCGTCATGCCTTCACGACACAGCCGAACAGACAATGGCTAAGCGTTTTGCTCCAAGCCCGAACAATTTCGCCTCTGCATGAGCCTGAGAATCAAGCAACTTCTTTACTGTTTCGAGGGGATAGCCAGCGAGCTGGATCCTTTTGCCTCCAAAATCGCATATTCACATAACTCTCCTCTCCCTCAAACCTTCTGACCTAACACCATTCATTCATCACCCCAGGCATTGGTTTGTGATTTGTCATTCCTGAGGGCAGGAGTTTTTGCCGACTTGAAACGTTCAGCTCAGTTGTTGATTTTTTAAAGGATGTGATTCCTTTTTAGCCGTTCTTATAAATGCAAAAACATCGGAAACAGGTCACAGGGGACAATCACATATTGGAAGAATATCCTTAGACCCTACCTAATTAACACAGCACACCACCCCTGTGCAGAGACACGTAACAACTTAAGCTGACAGTTTTCCCGACTTAAATTACATTGAGATGTCTCCTGCTCGTCCATGGACCATACTACTCTATACAATCCTACCTTTGTGATGAATTCCTCCATCTACCACAGAAACATAACAATATGAAACTCTCACTAATGACACTGTTATTTTTGCCTTTTAATGTATCACATTTTTGATGAAGCATTAAACAAACCCAAACCATTGAGTGTGAATGAACCTGTTATTTGTTCCATAAATTGTGGCAATAGTGTACAACTCCTCTGATTATACTTCCTTAACAGCCCTATTACTCCTATCTTGTGGGCCAGCTAAGGTTTTGCACCGAGTCTTTCATTAACCAGCTGGTCCAGGCCCGACGTTCAACTTAAGGAATTTGTAATTTGTTCAAGGTGCGGCGATGACTCGTTTATTCTCCATGAAAGACATCGCAATAATCTTCAAAGTCCACCAGCTAATGCCAGCTGACAGGTAGCCGACTTAATATCCATCTGAGGGACAGTGTTCTCAAACGCAGCAACAGTACAAGCTATCAGAGGTCTGAAACATACATTACATACATTATATGTAGGCGATGAAAACACAGCTCCATGAGCCATTGCGTTTGCCTTGCCTGGAAGCACCACTGCGAAGCAGCAATCCGAAAGTTTCTGGTGGGTCGGGACGAACCAAGACTAGACAGCTCAAAGTTAAGTGCACGCACCACCTCGTAGTATCCCGTCTGACTTTTATGACGTACATATATTTCCCAAGTACTTGCCTCATTAAGAGAGCATGATGTAACACTGCAGAAAAATGCCACTTACCTGTATTTATTGATCGGAGTGACGATTAACAGTCTCATTGCTGCTGGAACCATTTTTGTCAATCTTTATGGCAAAACTTCTCAAACTCAACAACAACTTCCTGAGAAATTGAAACATTCAAATCCAGACAAAGTATACTGCGTTATCAATTCGTTCAGAAAGAGAATGAAAGGAACAGTGTCATGGTGTTGCATCAAATGCACAAAAAGATAGCCAGAAAAACAACTTTTTAAAATCCCATCTCAACATCTCAGGATCCACCACATCGGTGAGATAAAAGGGATGATATCTCAAACGTGTTGTCCATTTCAGATATCAAACTGGTGATCAGGAATAAAAGAGCTTGTGAAGAGAGATCTAATTATGCCTGTAGCAATAATGATATGACGACCTTACTCACAATTGACAAAGGACTAATGAGATGGTAATTAAATGTGATTTTCCCCATTTTTATGAATGAGTGCCACATTTTTCTGTTCCACATGAAAGGACAAGAGAGAAGGACAATTATGTAATGCAAGGACATAGATCAAGCCAATTGATTCCAGCAAGTTTTCAATGGCCGTCGAAACTGACGTCGCTTTTGGTCCAGTTGCTGTGAAGGTTGATAGCTTGGTGGAGGACGGACAACACTTGAGGAGGCGGTTGCAATAATTGGATGAGACTTGAGTGGATTTGGAACGTGAGCTTTAAAGTGGAAGTGAAGTTAATGCATTTAGTTTTGATCTCAGGCAGTTGTTTTCCAACAAAAGTGGAGAAATTAAAAACAAACAAACCAAAAAAAAAACGATTTCCCAGGTGCCATATATACTTTTGAAAGTAAGAAGAAGTAAATACAATCTCTCTGCTGCTTACAACAAGGAAGTCGAGGCTCATGGAGCTGTGTTTTCATCATCTACATATATGGAGGAAAAGCATGTATGTATGTACAGTATGTATGTATGTACAAGTATGTATGTATGCATGTATGTATGTACAGTATGTATGTATGTATGTACAGTATGTATGTATGCAATGTACAGTATGTATGCACTAGTATGTATGTGTACAGTGTAATGTATGTAATGTATGTACAGTAGGTATGTATGTACAGTATGTACAGTATGTATGCTAGTGTATGTACAGTAATGTGTGTACAGTATGTTATGTACAGTATGTATGTACAGTATGTATGTATACAGTATGTATGGTATGTACAGTATGTATGTATGTATGTACAGTATGTATGTATGTAGCAGTATGTATGTATGTACAGTATATATGTACGTATCTATGTACAGATGTATGTATGTACAGTATGTATGTATGTCAGTAAGTACGTACAAGTATGTATGTACAGTATGTTATGTATGCATCATGTTAGGTATGTACAGTAATGTATGTATATAATGTACAGTGTGTATGTACAGATAATGTAATGTGTAGTACAGTATGTATGTATGTATGTTACAGTAATGTATGTTTTCAGACACTCTTGTAGCTTTTACATGTTGCTATGCGTTTGAGCCTGGGGAAGTAACTGCTGAACTCTATCTCTCCGGGTTTCTTATGTGACATCTTTGTTCTTTATGTTCTTTTCACAGTTTCTTTCTAAATTTTTTTCTTCACATCTTCTCTTTATTCATTCTAATTCTTGCCTTTTTATTCTCTTACATCTCTTTTAGTCTTATATTTGTTCTTCCATTATGTCTCTCTCTAAGGAGAAGTGAATTCTTGCGAAATTTTGCTGTAACGCTCCTTGGCTGTGCCTGGATGGTTGAGAGGAGAGGAGTAGCGGCTGAAACCCGATCTGTCCAGGTTCCTCCTGATGACTCCATATTTGCTCTTTACTTCTCAGGGTTCCTTCTTTGTCTTCCGTTTGATAACACTGAACAAGAAAATTTTTTTACCTGGAGATGTGTAAAGTGATTTAGACTAATTTGGGTACGCTGATTTCAAAATATAACCGTTTTGCTGTATCGTCAGGATTTTCAGTAACAGAAATATTCCCATTGCCTAGAAGTCAGGATTTCAATGAAATTTACAAAAATTCATTTATTCATTAATTTCATTATGAATGCTTCAAAATTATAGAAATTACAGAAAAACTCCACTAGAATGTAATTAAAAATGCTTTAGGCATTTGGCTTTGCGTTTGTGCTGCTCTGTGTCAGTTTCACGATGCAGGAACCAGCAGAAATCGCCCATCATGTTCGGGTTGTGCCGCCCTTGTAACGCGTCTCCATGAGTGAAATCTCTGGTGGAATCGCTCGCCGTGCTCGTCCGAGACTGTCCCAAGTTGTCAGGGAAGAAGTTTCAGGTGCTGGTGTAGAAATGGATTTTCAGGGACATCCTGGAGCAAGTTTCGCTGAAGGACTCCAGCAGCTGCGCACTATTTCTTCATAGTTGTCCGCGCGTCGTTCCCCAAGAAGTTGGTCCGTCACAGCTTTGAAGCTCCTCCACGCTGCAGCTCTTTGGGGTTTAGAGTTGTCGGAAAAGTTTCGTCCTTCATAATCTGTCGATTTGCGTCCAACAAAGACACCAGCTTGATCTTGGCCTCCGACAAGGTGTTGCCAAACTTTTCCTTGAGGTATAAAAACCCACGCCCATTCAATCCATTGCCCGTACAAAACTTTCATCAAGCCGAGCTTTTATGTGGAGTGGTGGAAGGAAAACCTTGGTCTGGTCGACAAGGGCGAACATGCTTCACGTTGTGTCGACCAGGTACATGCTCTTTTCGCTCTTCCCAATCTTTCTTCGTCCAGTGATTCTTGTCGTCTCTGCCTATCCCAGAGACAAGGAAGACATGTATTTCGTGTAGCCTGACTGCAGCCCTAACAACAGCGCCACCACTTTCAAGTCTCCCGCAGATGTGCCAGTTGAAGTCATTGTACTTGATGGAATCAAGCAGCTGCCGCATAGTCTCATATGGTCTCTGTCATGCCGAACGCGTGAGCCAGTGGGACTGATGGTTTCCTCGTTGCCATTGTGGAGCAAAACAGCCTTCAAGCTGTTCTTCCCGAGTCGATGAAGAGGCGCCAGTCTGCAGATCTGTGATACACCCAAGTTCTTTCAACAGACCGTTGATGTCACTGCAGAATGTCATCGTGTCTTCCATCTCAAAGAACTCAGCCATGTCTCTGTGACGTGCTCTGAACAAGGATATCTTGGTGTTTAGGTTCAAGTAGATTCCACTGCTGCAGCCTGATCCAAGCAGCTCTGCCTTCGCCTTTGACAGCGAGAGATCTCTTACAAGATCATTAGTCTCCCTGGTTCAGAAGGTGTGATCTTGAGTGTCGGGTTCAAAAGGTTCATCATCACCATCCTCTTCACCACTGCTTACAGCTATGTTCTGATCAGCTGGAGGGTGTTGAACGGGGTTCTCGTCATCATGAGGCACAGGTTACGAGCAGAGACGCAGTCAGCGTACTTGATGTGACCTTTATTCTTCTGTTGAAGCCGGCGATGCTTGTGCAGCAGAAATAACAATCATCATGATGAGTTCTGCGGCTCACGCCATATCATGGGCACCGCAAATGGATGCTCGCGCGCTTGCCCACCAACCACTGAGTCAAGGTTGTGTGACAGCTTGTGCAGCAGATGTGTGGTGCCCCAGCTCTGTTCTGGTCCCCACCCTTACACCCGAAGTAGTGAAAGTAGGCGGCCTTCATTTTCACTGCTGTAGATATACTTCGCTGTTGATCTTTTTTGGTATACCGACCACAGACATAACAGAAGTTGTCAGGATGATTGGTACAGGAACGCCTACTCATCTTATCTGAAAGAAAGAAATATAACACAAGTTAACAACAATTGTACGAAATAGACATGTTAGACATATGTAATTTTCATGAAATCCTGACTTTCTAGGCAATGGGAATATTTCTGTTCCTGAAAATCCTGACGTGATACAGCAAAACGGTTATGATTTTTGAAATCAGCGTACCCAATTTAGTCTTAATCACTTTACACATCTCCAGTAAAAAAAATTTTTGAAATTTGTTGTTCAGCTGTAATCTATACCTCCGAGAGGATTTGACCGAGGAAGCTGAAACTTTCATGATTTATGAGGCCATGTTGAAGTTTTGTTTGATTCCATAAAGTTTTGAAAAAAAAAGTTTTATTCCATTGGGGGAGGGGTGCATTGGTTAAATGAGTTAATAGTTAGTTTTTGTTTTTAGGGGCGATCGAGGCAGCGGTCTGTTGCCTATACACCACCCAAATAAAGGGATGTGTCAGAAGAACGTGTTGCACACTTGGAACGAGATTGCCATCGGGCGGGTACTCTGCAATGGTATTAATAATGATAAAGATAATAACATGACCCCCCCCCCAGCTGCTCCCATAAGGAGGCGGGTGCTTCTAGTATGTAGAAAAAGACCCATGAACACTCATGCATAAAGTGATGCGGCAATAATGGACTTGTTCACCTACAATCATCCGCAGTGTCTTTCACAGGAGTAGGCTAAATGTTAGCACCCTCTCGAGTTCCACCCTGACTACTGCTGGACAGGTCATGTCAACCAACAAATGTATGTCTTATAAGTCATTTGCAGGAACAATGCTCTGGAAAAAAAAAAGGTACAGGTTAATCATCATAACCTCATGATGAGGTTTCCATACAAAACTGACCAGTCTAACCCTCGACCCTTAAACACATAAGTAATTTCTCATGTGCATTTCCATTTCAGATTTAGTTGCCAACCAAACGAAATGGTTTTAAAATGCCCACAGCACGAACACCTGAGGTTCCACATAACTTATTAATGCAAAGTGATTGTCCATTTTATCTTATTTTTGTTTGTTTACTTTTGTCTACAATTGTACACGATCGAGGCTCATGGAAGAGCAAGAGCAGAATGAAAGAAACAAAATGGAAAGGAGGAAACACCAACGGCAATGCAGATGTGAGAGTGAGATCAAGGGGAGGGGGAGAAACACACATGGGGGTGAACAAGCTGTACACAAGCTGGAAAGAGGAAGTTTGGGAATGGGGTCATTTGGAGTAGAAGAGATTATGAATGAGAGATTATGTATGGATGAGAGATGACCCAGGCTGTAGTGAACAGCTGTCTTCAACCTTGGAGGGAAGAATGGAACTGAACAGATTGGGGAAGTTGGTTATGCAGGTAAAATGATATAAAATCTACATTATCGACCGGATTCAAAGGTTTAAAATCGTCTTCTTCTCCACATGTTAAAAACATGGTTGGCTTATCTACTGTGTGTATGTATATATATATATATATATATTAGGATGGTCCAAAAAAGTCGAAAAAAATAGAATGTTGCTCCACAAGCTTAAAACTATTCAATATGATCCAATAACCGCATAAATTTTTTTAGCTTCATCGGAGGTGATTTAGAGGTCGCTCCATATGACGACTTTTAGTCTCATGACTTGAATAAATTAAGGTATGGTCAGGTACGATTACGGGTACTTCTGGATGTCCGAGGTGGAAATGGAGTGCATTTTCGAACTCTATGGGGTCGATTTACTCTAAGAAATGACTGCACCGACATTGAATTCACTACCATTCGAAAATATGACCTAAAACAAGATTTATCATTACTGGAGTTGAGTAACTAATCCTACTCATTTCGATATTTTCTAATCTATAATTAATTGTTGTCCGTCTAAACATTTCTTAGAGTAAATCGACCCCACTCAGTTCGAAAATGCAGTCCATTTTCACCGAGGAAGTTCAGAAGTGTACGGATTCGCATCTCACCATACCCTAATTTAATATAATAATAACTAAATAAATAACTAACATATTTTTCGTGAATCATTGAATCTAAACACTGGATGTTGGGCCGGTTAGAAATAAGTTCAGGCGGGAGTGGAGACAGCAATAGAGGCGGAGATGATAGTGGTATTTGTAAATGAGACGAAATATTCTAATAGTTTGTAATTCCATTGATTGAAAAATTAGGGTATGGTCAGATACGATTACGTGTACTTCTGTACTTTCTAGGTGAAAAAGGACTGCATTTTCGAACTCAGTGGGGTCGATTTACTCTAAGAAATGTTTAGACCGACAACTATTCACTATAGGTTTAATAATATCGTCAGTATGATTAGTTAGGCCTAAGTCACATTTGCCACGCGCGCCGTGGGTCTCCAAAATCTACGGCCACTAGCAATTATACGGCGGCCGCAGTATTTCCACGGTCACACAATGTAGCAGTCACATATGTTTTATTTTTTGGGGAGCCGCACGGCGTATTTAGAAATTGTGGAGACCGAAAACGTGGTGGTGCCGTACAGTCTTTGATTTGATGTCACACGGTGACCTTAGGGTGTCCCTGCGGCGCCATAGAATTTTCAAGGCAGACGCAAGGTAGCCTCAAGGTGCCCGCAAGGCGACCGAGGGGGCGAAGGCGAACGTGCGGCCAGACGCACAGTAACGAGTGGTATATATACCAGTTCTTTTTTACTGAAATAAAATATAACAGTTCGGAATATACCAGTACGTGGTGCCCCAGAATCCGAATTGAATTCGTTCCAGGAGCTGTTTCGGATTGCAAAAAGTTCGATTCCCAAACTATTTTCCCAATAAGAAATAATGAGTGAATTAATCTGTTCTGGACCCAAGAAAACCCACTTTCAAGACACTTTCAACTGAAATTCCCCATGTTTAAGGTAAAATAGGATGAGTAAATGACCTTCGGTGCGGTGTATTGGTATGTAAACTGGTACAATCACCACATCCAAAGGTCCACACAGGCTCGAGCTCCGTCCTGGGTTCCGATCGCTCGCGCACTCTGCGGAGCGCTGCCCCAGGGCAGCTCATCAAACATGATGCCCCAGAACCACAATCACTTTCATCAAACGCATCGGGCTGAGGTATTTATGTATTCCAAATTACAACCGGTTTTTTCTGTGAAAGTAAATCCTTGCCCGACAGTCCGTCACACCATGTGATGGATTGCTTTTTGTTATTAATTAAAACACAAGATGAGTAAAAAAAAACCAGCACAAGTCAAGGTGAAACACGAGGTAAAGTAGCGATCGACACACGAGAGATGCTTTCACGAGGACTTCCACCGACGAACTGAATGAACAAAGCGCGAAGATGCGGCTCGAACAGGTGGGGGAGACACGGTGAACAAACATGAAGCTTCGTTGTCTTCGGTTTTTTAAAAATGTGTTTCCGGTTTTTAGGGCAAAATTCATTTTTCATTGATAAGAGACTACGGCAGCCGCACGAATAACGCAAGCCCACCGTACGCCTACGTACGGTCGACGTGGAACACAACTAGTCACAACTACGGCATGTCGAATTGCTCAGCCAACGTAGAAAAGAAAAAAGTTATAACTCCGCGTTATAATTCCACGGCGACCCCTACGGCCTGTAAAAGATAGCCAAACGGCGGTAGGGGCCCCCTGAGGCCACCGCAGAAACTCTGCGGGCGCACGTTTCTGTCAATTCAGAGGGGGTACGGCGTCGTATCCTCGCGTCCGCAAATGTGACTTAGCTTACTCAAACTCCAGTAATAAAAAAAAAAATGTTTTTTTAGTCATATTTCGAAATGGTAGTGAATTCAATGTCGGTGCAGTCATTTCTTAGAGTAAATCGACCCCATAGAGTCGAAAAATGCACTCCATTTCCACCTCGACATCCAGAAGTACGCCGTAATCGACCTGACCATACCCTAATTTAACCAACTCATGAAACTAAAAAGTCGTCATATGGAGCGACCTCTAAATCACCTCGATCAACTTAAGTTTTTTTATGCGCGTTATTGAATCATAGTGGAATAATTTAAGGCTTGTGGAGACGTCTGAATTTTTATTATTTTTTTTGCTGTTTTTGGACCACTCTAATATATATATATATATAAATTTATTTTTTTATTTTTTTTTTTTTTAAGAAATATCCAATGGCATTGTAATATTTTCCACATTTAATAATTCAAGGTCTTTTAGAATTACTGGAATCTCCTGCGTGAATCTGATTAGATGGGCCGATCACTTTGC
>CM068959.1:94344189-94368694 GCA_035128595.1 Eptatretus atami
TGTTTAATATATATATATATATATATATATATATATATATTAGGATGGTCAAAAAAGTCGAAAATAGAATGTTGCTCCACAAGCTTAAAACTATTCTAATATGATCCATAACGCGCATAAATTTTTAGCTTCATCGGAGGTGATTTAGAGGTCGCTCCATATGACGACTTTTAGTCTCATGACTTGAATAAATTAAGGTATGGTCAGGTACGATTACGGGTACTTCTGGATGTTCGAGTGGAAATGGAGTGCATTTTCGAACTCTATGGGTCGATTACTCTAAGAAATGACTGCACCGACATTGAATTCACTACCATTCGAAAATATGACCTAAAACAAGATTTATCATTACTGGAGTTGAGTAACTAATCCTACTCATTTCGATATTTTCTATCTATAATTATTTGTTGTCCGTCTAAACATTTCTTAGAGTAAATCGACCCCACTCGTTCGAAAATGCAGTCCATTTTCACCGAGGAAGTTCAGAAGTGTACGGATTCGCATCTCACCATACCCTAATTTAATATAATAATAACTAAATAAATAACTAACATATTTTTCGTGAATCATTGAATCTAAAACACTGGATGTTGGGCATCTCTCTCTTTTTACACACAGTAGATAAGCCAACCATGTTTTTAACATGTGGAGGAAGAAGACGATTTTAAACCTTTGAATCCGGTTCGATAATGTAGATTTTATATCATTTTACCTGCATAACCAACTTCCCCAATCTGTTCAGTTCCATTCTTCCCTCCAAGGTTTGAAGACAGCTGTTCACTACGACCTGCGGTCATCTCTCATCCATACATAATCTCTCATTCATAATCTCTTCTACTCCAAATGACCCCATTCCCAAACTTCCTCTTTCCAGCTTGTGTACAGCTTGTTCACCCCCATGTGTGTTTCTCCCCCTCCCCTTGATCTCACTCTCACATCTGCATTGCCGTTGGTGTTTCCTCCTTTCCATTTTGTTTCTTTCATTCTGCTCTTGCTCTTCCATGAGCCTCGATCGTGTACAATTGTAGACAAAAGTAAAACAAACAAAAATTAAGATAAAATGGGACAATCACTTTGCATTAATAAGTTATGTGAACCTCAGGTGTTCGTGCTGTGGGCATTTTAAAAACCATTTCGTTTGGTTTGGGCAACTAAATCTGAAATGGAAATGCACATGAGAAATTACTTATGTGGTTAAGGGTCGAGGGTTAGACTGGTCAGTTTTGTATGGAAACCTCATCATGAGGTTATGATGATTAACCTGTACCTTTTTTTTTTCCAGAGCATTGTTCCTGCCAAATGACTTATAAGACATACATTTTGTTGGTTGACATGACCTGTCCCAGCAGTAGTCAGGGTGGGAACTCGGAGAGGGTGCTAACACATTTAGCCTACTCCTGTGAAAGACACTGCGGATGATTGTAGGTGAACAAGTCCATTATTGCCGCATCACTTTATGCCTGAGTGTCATGGGTCTTTTTTCTACATACTAGAAGCACCCGCTCCTTATGGGAGCAGCTGGGGGGGGGGGTCATGTTATTATCTTTATCATTATTAATACCATTGCAGATACCCGCCCATGGCAATCTCGTTCAAGTGTGCAACACGTTCTTCTGACACATCCCTTTATTTTTGGGTGTGTATAGGCAACAGACCGCTGCCTCGATCGCCCTAAAAACAAAACTAACTATTAACTCATTTAACCAATTGCACCCCTCCCCCCAATGGAATTAAAACTTTTTTTTTCAAAACTTTATGGAATCAAACAAAACTTCAACATGGCCTCATAAATCCATGAAAGTTTCAGCTTCCTCGGTCAAATCCTCTCGGAGGTATAGATTACACTGAACAAACAAATTTCAAAAAATTTTTTTACTGGAGATGTGTAAAGTGATTAAGACTAATTGGGTACGCTGATTTCAAAAATCATAACCGTTTTGCTGTATCACGTCAGGATTTTCAGGAACAGAAATATTCCCATTGCCTAGAAGTCAGGTTTCAATGAAATTACATATGTCTTTAACATGTCTATTTCGTACAATTGTTGTAACTTGTGTTATATTTCTTTCTTTCAGATAAAGATGAGTAGGCGTTCCTGTACCAATCATCCTGACAACTTCTGTTATGTCTGTGGTCTGGTATACCAAAAAAGATCAACAGCGAAGTATACTACAGGTGAAAATGAAGGCCGCCTACTTTCACTACTTCGGGTGTAAGGGTGGGGACCAAGAACAGAGCTGGGCACCACACATCTGCTGCACAAGCTGTTCACACAACCTTGACTCAGTGGTTGGTGGCGCAGCGCGAGCAGCCATTTGCGGTGCCCATGATATGGCGTGAACCGCAGAATCATCATGATGATTGTATTTCTGCTGCACAAGCATCGCCGGCTTTCAACAAGAAGAATAAAGGTCACACAAGTACGCTGACTGCGTCTTGCTCGTAAACCTGTGCCTCATGATGACGAGAACCCCGTTCAACACCTCCAGCTGATCAGAACATAGCTGTAAGCAGTGGTGAAGAGGATGGTGATGATGAACCTTTTGAACCCGACACTCAAGAATCACACCTTCTGAACCAGGAGACTTAAAATGATCTTGTAAGAGATCTCTCGCGTCAAAGGCGAAGGCAGAGCTGCTTGGATCAAGGCTGCAGCAGTGGAATCTACTTGAACCTAACACCAAGATATCCTTGTTCAGAGCACGTCACAGAGACATGGCTGAGTTCTTTGAGATGGAAGACACCATGACATTCTGCAGTGACATCAACGGTCTGGTTGAAAGAACTTGGTGTTGATCACGATCCTGCAGACTGGCGCCTCTTCATCGACTCGGGGAAAACAGCTTGAAGGCTGTTTTGCTCCACAATGGCAACGAGAAAACCATTCAGTCCCACTGGCTCACGCGTTCGGCATGACAGAGACCTATGAGACTATGCGGCAGCTGCTTGATTTCCATCAAGTACAATGACTTCAACTGGCACATCTGCGGAGACTTGAAAGTGGTGGCGCTGTTGTTAGGGCTGCAGTCAGCTACACGAAATACTGTGCTTCCTTGTCTCGTGGATAGCAGAGACGACAAGAATCACTGGACGAAGAAAGATTGGGAGAGCGAAAAGAGCATGTACCTGGTCGACACAACGTGAAGCATGTCGCCCTTGTCGGACCCAGCCAAGGTTTTCCTTCACACTCACATAAAGCTCGGCTTGATGAAAAGTTTTGTACGGGCAATGGATCTGAGATGGGCGTGGGGTTTTTATACCTCAAGGAAAAGTTTGGCAACACCTTGTCGGAGGCCAAGATCAAGGCTGGTTGTCTTTGTTGGACGCAAATCCGACAGATTATGAAGCGACGAACTTTTCGGACAACTCTAAACCCCAAAGAGCTGCAGCGTGGAGGAGCTTCAAAGCTGTGACGGACCAACTTCTTGGGGAACGAGCGCCATGCGGGACAACTATGAAGAAATAGTGCAGCAGCTGCTGGAGTCCTTCAGGAAACTTGGCTCCAGGATGTCCCTGAAAATCCATTTCCTACACCAGCACCTGAACTTCTTCCCTGACAAGACTTGGAGCAGTCTCGGACGAGCACGGCGAGCGATTCCACCAAGAGATTTCACTCATGGAGACGCGTTACCAAGGGCGGCACAACCCGAACATGATGGGCGATTTCTGCTGGTTCCTGCATCGTGAAACTGACACAGAGCAGCACAAACGCAAAGCCAAATGCCTAAAGCATTTTTAATTACATTCTAGTGGAGTTTTTCTGTAATTTCTATAATTTTAAGCATTCATAATGAAATAAATGAATAAATTGAATTTTTGTAAATTTCATTGAAATCCGTGACTTCTAGGCAATGGGAATATTTCTGTTACTGAAAATCCTGACGTGATACAGCAAAACGGTTATGATTTTTGAAATCAGCGTACCCAAATTAGTCTAAATCACTCTTACACATCTCCAGTAAAAAAATTTTCTTGTTCCAGTGTTATCAAACGGAAGACAAAGAAGGAACCTGAAGAAGTAAAGAGCAAATATGGAGTCATCAGGAGGAACCTGGACAGGAATCGGGTTTCAGCCGCTACTCCTCTCCTCTCAAACCCATCCAGGCACAGCCAAGCGAGCGTTACAGCAAAATTTCTGCAAGAATTCACTTCTCCTTAGAGAGAGACATAATGGAAGACAAATATAGACTAAAAGAGATGTAAGAGAATAAAAAGCAAGAATTAGAATGAATAAAGAGAAATGTGAAGAAAAAAATTTAGAAAGAAATGTGAAAAGAACAAAGAACAAAGATGTCACGAAGAACCCGGAGAGATAGATTTCAGCAGTTACTCCCCAGGCTCAAACGCAGCAACATGTAAAAGCTACAAGAGGTCTGAAACATACATACTGTACATACATACATACATACTGTACACACATACATACTGTACATACACACTGTACATAGATACATACATACTGTACATACATACTGTGCATACATACATACTGTACATACATACTGCACATACATACATACTGTACATACATACATGCTGTACATAGATACGTACATATATACTGTACATACATACATACTGTACATACATACATACTGTACATACATACATACATACTGTACATACATACATACTGTACATACATACTGTACATACATACTGTACATACATACTGTACACACATACTGTACATACATGCATACATACTGTACATACTGTACATACATACCTACTGTACATACATACATACATACACTGTACACATACATACTGTGCATACATACTGTACATGCATACATACATACTGTACATACATACATACATACTGTACATACATACATGCATACATACATACTGTACATACATACATACTGTACATACATACATGCTTTCCCTCCATTATATGTAGATGATGAAAACACAGCTCCATGAGCCTCGACTTCCTTGTTGTAAAGCAGCAGAGAGATTGTATTTACTTCTTCTACTTTCAAAAGTTATATGGCACCCTGGGAAATCGTTTTTTTTTTTGGTTTGTTTGTTTTTCAATTTCTCCACTTTTGTTGGAAAACAACTGCCTGAGATCAAAACTAAATGCATTAACTTCACTTCCACTTTTAAAGCTCACGTTCCAAATCCACTCAAGTCTCATCCAATTATTGCAACCGCCTCCTCAAGTGTTGTCCGTCCTCCTCCAAGCTATCAACCTTCACAGCAACTGGACCAAAAGCGACGTCAGTTCGACGGCCATTGAAAACTTGCTGGAATCAATTGGCTTGATCTATGTCCTTGGTATTACATAATTGTCCTTCTCTCTTGTCCTTTCATGTGGAACAGAAAAATGTGGCACTCATTCATAAAAATGGGGAAAAATCACATTTAATTACCATCTCATTAGTCCTTTGTCAATTGTGAGTAAGGTCGTCATATTCATTATTGCTACAGGCATTAATTAGATCTCTCTTCACAAGCTCTTTTATTCCTGATCACCAGTTTGATATCTGAAATGGACAACACGTTTGAGATATCATCCCTTTTATCTCACCGATTGGTGGTGGATCCTGAGATGTTGAGATGGGATTTTAAAAAGTTGTTTTCTTGGCTATCTTTTTGTGCATTTGATGCAACACCATGACACTGTTTCCTTTCATTCTCTTTCTGAACGAATTGATAACGCAGTATACTTTGTCTGGATTTGAATGTTTCATTTCTCAGGAGTTGTTGTTGAGTTTTGAGAAGTTTTGCCATAAAGATTGACAAAAATGGTTCCAGCAGCAATGAGACTGTTAATCGTCACTCCGATCAATAAATACAGGTAAGTGGCATTTTTCTGCAGTGTACATCATGCTCTCTTTAATGAGGCAAGTACTTGGGGAAATATATGTACGTCATAAAAGTCAGACGGGATACTACGAGGTGGTGCGTGCACTTAACTTTGAGCTGTCTAGTCTTGGTTCGATTCCCGACCCCACCAGAAACTTTCGGATTGCTGCTTCGCAGTGGTGCTTCGCAGGCAAGGCAAACGCAATGGCTCATGGAGCTGTGTTTTCATCGCCTACATATAATGTATGTATGTATGTTTCAGACCTCTGATAGCTTGTACCTGTTGCTGCGTTTGAGAACACTGTCCCTCAGATGGATATTAAGTCGGCTGACCTGTCAGCTGGCATTAGCTGGTGGACTTTGAAGATTATGCGATGTCTTTCATGGAGAATAAACGAGTCATCGCCGGCACCTTGAACAAATTACAAATTCCTTAAGTTGAACGTCGGGCCTGACCAGCTGGTTAATGAAAGACTCGGTGCAAAAACCTTAGCTGGCCCCACAAGATAGGAGTAATTAGGGCTGTTAAGGAAGTATAATCAGAGGAGTTGTACACTATTGCCACAATTTATGGAAACAAATAACAGGTTCATTCACACTCAATGGTTTGGGTTTGTTTAATGCTTCATCAAAATGTGATACATTAAAAGGCAAAAATAACAGTGTCATTAGTGAGAGTTTCATATTGTTATGTTTCTGTGGTAGATGGAGGAATTTCATCACAAAGGTAGGATTGTATAGAGTAGTATGGTCCATGGACGAGCAGGAGACATCTCAATGTAATTTAAGTCGGGAAAACTGTCAGCTTAAGTTGTTACGTGTCTCTGCACAGGGGGTGGTGCTGTGTTAATTAGGTAGGGTCTAAGGATAATTTCTTCCAATATGTGATTGTCCCCTGTGACCTTTTCCGATGTTTTTGCATTTATAAGAACGGCGATAAAAAGGAATCACATCCTTTAAAAAAATCAACAACTGAGCTGAACGTTTCAAGTCGGCAAAGCTTCGCGCCCGCTTACGGTGCATTCCAATCACCCCAACATGCCCATCCGTAGCTGGGAGTTGATCAGTCGGATCTCCGATCATGCACGCAAGTTTTGGGTCACCGAGAGCACGTGAGATTAGGTGAGATATGCGAATCTGAGCGTCAAAGATGGCATTCAGACTGCTCCGCGCGTTCACCTCGCAAACCAGTAAAGAAGGCTTGATTCTCGTGCTCATGCAGAGGCAGATTGTTCATTGTTGGAGCAAAACGCTAGCCATTGTTCTGTTTCGGCCTGTGTCGTAGAGTGCCACATTCTGAGGAGGTAAGACGAGTGTGCTCCGTGACCTTCCACGGGGCCTCGAAATCGTCTTGTCGTATGGTTCGGGGAGGAAAGTGGGCGATCATGGTGAATGGGCCTGTGCAAGAGAGGAACGGTCGCATGTTCACTCGTGAAAATAAGCGTCATCCAGTTAGTGAGTCCCTGTATGATGAATACCGCACACATCGAAATCGTTTCCGCTAGTAAGTACTTGCCGTGTGGCACCCATTTCGAGGTTGCAGTTTTCGGTGGCAGTGTCTAGGGAGGATTCAGAGAGATTCAAGCTGCGGTGCATCGTTTGGAATGTCAAGATCTCGACCTTGATTTCGCAGATGATGCAGTCATCTTTCTTTGCGAGACTTTTAATATCCTTTTGGGACCCTCAAGGTGCTGAGATGAGGAGTCTGCTGCCACTCGGGATTATGGTTTTCTGGGTAAAAAACTAAGATCCAGCTTTCATTGACAATCTTGGATGCTGCTGTCCTGTCTGGTCTGTTTGTGGTGAGGATATTGAGGTTGTGGAGAGATTCACTTACCTGGCAGTGATATCCATGTCGTGCTGTTGTGAGTTGTAGTCGATAGCTCGCGGTCGGCCTGGAATCATGGATTCACTGGATCTGGGGTGCTGGCCTGTGGTGTGCCCGTGGACGGTACCTGTGCCGGAGCGACAAAGTCCTGATCTCTCAGGTCCTTGGTGCATTCCAGCTTTCTCTCTATGATGCGAGATTGGACTCTGACCAAGGATTTGAGATAGATTTAATTCCTTTGTACCAGGGTCTCTTCGGAGAATCCTTGGCTACGCTGTCGGACTTGTGTCCAACGGTTAGCGCGTTGGCTTGCTTAGAGAGAAACCTCGGATGAGATTTGTACGTCGCACTAGTCCGTGAGCGTCATTGCGGCTTGTATGGACATTTTGGTCTCTATTTCGTCGCTGATCTCTGCCTTCACCGAGCATTCGTAGCCAGGTCGTTCTAGCGACGGAGTCTCCTGAGGAGTCGTGTCGAGGGCAAGTGCCGGTCCCGACACGTGCCTCGTGTTGCAGGCAGTTTTGAACCAGCATCTCAAGGAGATGGGGATGGGCCGGCATCTGCTGGGGATGCCAGACGGAGGCCCTGCTGAGTACCGGCGGAAAGTGGACGCAGCGACGCGCGTTCTGGCACATGCTCTCATACCTACCTGACTAGGTGGTTTTGACGACACCAGGTCCAAAAAGGATCATCTCTGGACAAAGCTAAGTGTCAGAATAAAGGAGGGATTTTTATTTTGCTTTATCTTTTCCCCTTGTCCATTTTTGTAATTGTGTGTCTTGGCGCCTAGACTTTAGACTGTAAATTACCTCACGTTTTATTAACTCATGCTTTGATTTGTTTTCATTATTACACTTTGATTTATTCTTCTTGTGAATACTTGATTTATGTTCATTAAACCCCTATTTATTAAGATTACTTGTGTCTGTCTATTCGTTGTGGGTTCGAGTACAAACCCTTGTCCTTCATCCTGGTGAACACATCTGGTAGGTGCTTCACCGCCTCCCATCCCGCGCACGCCATGATCTCCAGGGAACTCGGCTGTTCGCCCCCAAGGTAGAAATGTTCGGCTATTCGCCCAGGTCAGCCTTAACCCCCCCTGGAGGCAACAATATTATAGTTGTTCTTCTTCAATTTCCACTCTTATTCCCACTTGTTGGGTTGGCTGGGAGAGCTCTCGATTGAACGCACATTTAATTGTCATGAATAATAATTTAATGTGCTTTTTTTTGGCCACATCTTTCACAAACCAGCTGGCCTAGCGTGATGTTCGACTAAGTAGTTAGGGCAAGAATTTGTAATTTGTTCATCATGGTGCCGGCGAAAGCTCGCCTACTCTTCTTGAAGGACATGTGGAATCTTTAACATCCACCAACTTTTTCTTCCTTTGTGTTCAGCAAAAGGCTGCGGGGTAGCATCATTGGCTGAGGACGTGACTGTGCTGCTGATGCAATGCCCTCTGCTGGTTAGGGCAGTAATTTGTAATTTGTTTATCAAGTTGCTGGTGACGGCTTGCCGACTCTTCGCCAAGGACACCGTGGGAGCTATAACGTCTACCAACTAATGACGGCAGACAGGCCGCCCGTTTATCATCCATCCAAGGCACAGCATACACATTAATGAATCACCCTGCAAAACACCAGGATGACAGTTTATAGCTGGGTCGGGATTCGAACCAATACCTCTTGGTTCGAGGGAAGGGGGTTCGGGAGAGGGATACCTCTCGGCCATCCCGTCAGTTCTCAGTTTGAATATAATGGTTATCTGTAATACTTTTGCTTTGAAAATGTTCCTCTACTCACCATTGCAAAATCTCAAAGAGTTCCTAAAAGGGTTTTGGAACTTTCACTCTCCTGTAAAGTTTTACCCTCTTGTAAACTGGAGCAAGTCCTTAAAAAAATCAGCTAACGGATGAAGCTTTCTTTACATGTTTCACATTGCAGAAAAAATAACTTTTTCTAGCATGTGTCTGACTCCTGGAGGACATGGACATTTTTAAACCTTCCCACATTAATTAAATGGAGACAATTGACAAATCTGCAAAGTACATGGGACCTGAAACCCAGTGGAATTCTTAAACATCACATGTGGGTGCTCAAATGGGATTTCAAACAGGTGAACCATAATGAATGATACTTCTGCATTATATGAAAGATAAAAGACTAGTGTGTGTGTGTGTGTGTGTGTGTGTGTGTGTGTTGTGTTGTATGTATATATGTATATATGCACATACACACACTACTCTTCTATCTTTCTTCTGAGGTTGGCAAAATGAGTGCCAAGCTTGCTGGTATCCTGTGTTGGAGTGGTGACCTGTCCAGGATTGTGCCCAATAGCTCAGGAGACTGCTTAAGCAACACCAATGCTCTGCACAGAGTCTGGTACCAATGGATGGATATATGTATGTATATGTCTATATTATACTCATATATATATATTATATATATATATATATATATATATATATGTTGGACGAAGATGTAATGAACATATGTAAAAAAATACTATGCTTACCTGAAAATGGGGGAACTGAACATTAAATGCTATGTTTTTACAATGATAAAACATACAGGTATAGAAATAAAAGTTGACCTTCTGTGCTCTTGCCTCATATTCATCTTTTGATCTCAAATCCAAATTTCTTGAGTATATCGCAATAATATATTTGGCTTCACTGTTCCAATACTTATGGAGGGCACCGAGTTCTGCAAAAGACCCCATTAATCTCCTCCGCATATCGTCTTGCGCTACGTGTAGGACTGTCTGAGCTTGACGGCCATGAGGATTATCACACCAATATAAAATAATAATTGCATGTTTCACGATTTAAAAAAGAAGTCAAAGTCCTATTCCTCACTGAGAAAGGTTCAAAGCAAATGCCTTTTTGTCCTGATATCATTTCAATTTCCTTCCAGATGCATAATTATGTGTATACACAGGAAATGGAAGAGGTTTGCTGCTCTGTGTAATACTGAGGGATGATAGATTCCAATTATAATCTGAAATGTTCCAAAATGGAAGAGTGTTTGCTGCTATGTGTAATACTGAGGGATGATAAATTCCATTTATGAACTGAAATGTTCATTCTGCAGGGAATAATGATTATCTAGTTAATAGCTCATCTTCATTGACTCACTCAGTAGGTGGTTGGCTATGCTATTATCTTCAGCAATATTTGCCGATGTATTTTAGATTGCACTGCTTAGCTTGACGTACCTTCCTCTTTAAAGACTCGTTATTAAAAGTAATGTCTGAGTCTTGGTCGTTGGTATGCAGTGCGTGGCTGCTGGTTAGCATCAGTTCTTGCAGGGGCGTGGCAGTGCCGCTGATGCAGTCACCCATTGAGGTTAGAGCAGGAAGCAATTTGTTCAAAGTTCTGGGGATAACTCACCTACTCTTCATGAAAGCCACTTTGGGATCTTTAATGGGCACAAACTAATGCCGGCAGATGGGACGCCCAGCTTGATGTCCATCCGAAGGACGGCAAACACATCGATGCCTTGCCCTGCCTGCGAAACACCAGGATCACAGTTTATAATTAGGTCGAGATTCGATCCCAGACTAAAGAGCACATGGGTGAGTGTGCATACCTCCAGGTAATCCTTCCAGCCTAATGCCTGAGTAAAGTTACAAAAATGGTACGTGATGCTTCCTTACTTGACGTTCAGCATTCAAAAGGACAAGAGTATGGACAACCCCCAAAGACTGGCATCCATGGGGAGGAGGAAATTCTTTCTTTGGAAATTCCCTGCTGAGTGGGTTAGAAAGATGGCGCCATTGTTGTGGTGTCGCCGAAGTGAAGTCACAAGCATTCCCTCAAGCTCAGTGGCTGTTTGTCTCGTTGAAAAGGTGTGTGTGTGTGAGAGTGGTGCTGTGTGTGTGGTGTGTGTGTGTGTGTGTGTGTGTGGTGTGGTGTGTGTGTGTGTGTGTGTGTGTTGTGTGTGTGTGTGTGGTGTGTGTGTGTTAGCTCGACTGCGAGCCTTTGATGTCAAAAAGAAAATCTCAAAAAAAACACAGAAGTAAGAAAATAATGCGACACTCATCACGAGTGGGGCAACTTAGCTAAATATAGCATAACAATTGTGATTTTGTGAGGAAAGCACCAAATTTGGCACACTAGTAGCCTATCATATTATGTACAGATTTGGTATTGGGCATCTCAAATTCAGCCGCTGATGGCTGTGGCAGCATTTTCCACGCCATCAAAAATTTGAGATGGCCAATATCCAAATCTGTTCATAATATGATTGGCACTAGTGTGCCAATTTGGTGCTTTCCTCACAAAATGCACAATCTACTATACTAAAAAAACAGAATATGTTTGTATGTATGTTTGTTCGTCCTTTATAGGCGGCCGACCGTTGGATGTAAAGATGAAACTTGGCATGAGTGATCCTTGGGACATGAGAACGGACATGGGGGGGGGGGTCAAGTTCAAGGTCAAAGGTCACGGGGTCAAGGGGTCAAGGGGTCAAGGTCACCAGGTAACTTCAATTTCTCAATTCATCCGATCGAGACGGACCAACGCCATTCGACAGATAATCAAATTAAATGACAGTTGATTGACGACATTCACTTCCGACTTCGGTTTTCGAGTTATGACGTCATAAATTGACTAAAACGTATTTTTCATGTTTTTTGTCCTTTATAGATGGCCAAACCGTTGGATAGAATGAGATGAAACTTGGCATATGTGATCCTTGGGAACGGACATAAGGGGTCATCAAGGTCAAGGTCAAGGTCAAAGGTCAGGGGTCAAGGTCACCGGATAACGTCAATTTTTCAATTTCATCGATCGAGACGGGACAATGCCATTCAACAGATAACTGTACCCGCCCATGGGCGGGTACTTTGCTAGTTGTTATGCTAAGTTGCCCCACTACACATGGTGATGATGTGAAAAAAGGCTTTCACTTCAACTTACCACATCTTACCACTTACCACACAATTTAGTTATTGATGGATGAATCCCGAGTGGCTCTATGTGTGAAGGAAATGCATTCCATACTAAATCTTCATCTTCACCTGATGGTCCGAATGACATTGCAGGCACCATGTGTGTAACAGATTTTCAATGCATGACCATTTTTGACGTGGACCTGGATCGACAATCTATTTGGATCACTGTTTGTTTCAAGTCTTGATTATAAATGACTTCTGGTTCTGGGTTTAAGCCTGTTGGACATTGGGTCCTCTTTCCAGTTCATCCAAGCTAAGTTTTCCGGACCAGATCCATCGTGTTTTACTCTTATTTTTTCATCACTGTGTTGCTGTTTGTGTTTTCGTCCAATTTTCCATGATTACCCCTTCCTCATTGTGGTGTTTTGTTGACTGTGTGTCCCTGTGTGTATCAGGCCTATTCAGCCAGGCCTCAAGTAGTCACCATGCAAATCATGTTTCCACACGAACACCGTCGTGTGCCTCATTCTGCTGTCTTTCTCCCAAGTGTTATCCTTTCGCCTTACTCAAATTTATCTTATTCCCCCTCCTCACTTAAAAAAGAAAAAAAAATCACAAACTCATTTTTCCTGTATTTCCTTCCTTCCTTCATTCTTTATCCCTTCCTTTTCTCAATACCTCCAAACTGAATCATGATTGAATGAATTGCTTTTTACTTTTTTAGCTTAAAATGCTTTGCTTTCCTTATTTCTCGATGAGGAAAACACTATGCATTCTTCCTCTTCATCACAATCGATTCCTCTTTCTCTTCTACGTGAGACTTATTTCCCCCAAACTGTCTCATTCCTAAATGGTTGGTCTATCAACTGTACCCCCATACCTACAGCACCACTTTCCTCCTTGCCTTCAACAACCATTCATTTCACCCCTCCCATGATGTCTGTCTCCACATATCCAGATGAGGAAACTTGAGAAGTCCAGTTTGCAGAGGTTATCTGGACGTGATCATCACTTTCCCTTCAAGTCCATTAATGGTGTCAAAGCCCTCCATAGCAGTATCCTCCTCACATAATCGCTTACATGACCTCCCAACCAAGTCCTCCTAACTCCCCTCCTTCTTTGTGGTTCACTCTTCAGCATCCCTCCATTTCATGTCACCCCCTTTGTGCATCCCCCACCCACCAAATCAAGGCTTCCCCTCATCTGTCTCTTCCATCTTCCTCCTCCACACCTCCTCCCATATTCCCTTCAGCCACCCTCTCCCATCTCCCCATCACCACCCCCTACCATATCCCCATCGCCCCACCCTCTCCATATTCACCATCGTCCCATCCTGTCCCATATTCACCATTGTCCCACCATCTCCTATCTTCCCAATCACCCCACCCTCTCCCATCTTCCCCATCACCCATCCTCTCCCATATCCCTAATCTCTCTCCTCTCATCTTCCCCCTCCCCTACAGCTCCCTACACCACACCACCCAGCTTCCCCCTGGCCCACCCCCACCCCTCTCCAAGTTCCACCATCCCCTTACCACATTCCTTACCCTACCAATAGTGCCTTCTCCCTATCCAAACTGTTGCCCTTAACATCCTAGCCTCCTCTCCAATCTGACGAATTTCTCAATCCAGACCACTGCTGATAAACTTGTCACCATTTGTTTAACAGAATCTCACTTCCCACAGGATGTTCCCAACTCCTCAGTGTCTCTCCCTGGCTATTGTCTCCTATTGTCTTCTTGATCAATATGAACCCCCTCCTGGCGGTGGATTGCATTTTACATCACAAACTCCATTTCTCACTGTCCGTGTACTGCTGGTCTTACCTCCCAACCCCAGGAGTACCTTTGGCTATGACCTCCCCACATCTTGTTTGTCTGTGTGTTGTCCTGTCCTTCTAACAGTGTTGACTCCATCTACATCTCTCAGCCAAAAATCGACCAACTTTTAACCACTAATCCTAACTCTCTCTTGCTCATATGTCATATTTCAATTGTCACCATTCAAATTGGCTAGGTGTTGATACCTTTCAAACCAGTTGTGGCATTTCAGCAAAGGACTTCTGACTCCATAGGCCTGACTCAATCAGAGAACTTTCCAGCCCAGATTTCTCCCATTGGTAAATCCTCCCTTCTGGACTTGGTGATGACAAACATCCTCGCTCACGTCTTATGCTCTTCCTCTGCTCCAATTGGTTCATCTGATCATATGCTCGTGAGAGTGAACATCTCTCTGGCAATTCTCATAGTCGCCTGACTGCTGGTGAGACTGGCAGTTCACTTGGGCAGGGTGGACTGGCATGGACTGCAACCTGCCATCTCACTTCAGGATTGGTCTCCTCTGTCTGCCTCCCCTGATGTCTCCTATGTCTGGAATTCTTCCACAGAAACCTGCTTTCGTTAATGCACAGATCCATCTCATCTAGTCTTCAGTTATCCTTTCTGTTGTGAGGTAGTTGCTCTGAAACAACTTGCCTTCTCTTCCTGGAGAGCAAATCTGACTGAAGGCAACCTCAGATCATTCCACAAACCCACAACAAGTGTGTGTCCACTGTCAGGACAGCCAGAAAACAACATCAATCCAACCTCAATATTGAACTTTCAAACTTGTCTCCCTCCTGTAAAACCTGGTGGTGACTTGTCAAGTCTCTCTCTGGAGTATTCTCTCATTCCATCCCTTCCCTCTATTCAAATGGCGCCACAGCCAACTCCGCTCATGAAAAGGCTGAATGCCTCAATTCTGTGTTTGCTTCCAAATCTTGTGTCCCCAATTCCTTGCTCTCTGTACCCACCCCAGTCATTCTCACCCAACTGCTCTTAGACTCTATATGTGTTTTTTTTTTACCTGAGAAGGTGGAGAAGTTTCTGGCAACCCTCGTTCTGACTGCAAATGGACCAGACGGCATCAGCTCACGTGTTCTGAAAACCTGCTCTGCTGCTCTTGTACATCATCTTTCTGCCATTTTCATCCTTTCATTTGCCATTGGACATCTTCCATCTGCTTGGAAATCAGGAAACATGACTGCATTACACAAACATGATGCAAAAACAGATCCTCCTAATACAGACCTATCAGCTTACTTCCAATCATCAGCAAGGCTATGGAATCCATCATATCAGTTAACATCAAATGCTTCCTTTTCTTCAATGGCCTGACCTCAGATCACCCATTCGGATTTAGACCAGACCACTCTACCTTGGACATGCTGCTTCGACTCTCGCAACAATTGATGGAGACTCTCAATGTCAGACTTGATATCAGGGCTCTCTCACGTGACATATCTTGAGCATTCAATATAGTGTGGCATCCTGCTTTGCTCTCTAAATTATCTGCCTCTGGTGGCATCTAAGCCTAACTTCACACATGGCTTACTGACTTCCTCTAGTCTCTTAGACAATAGGTGGCTCTCAGTGGGACCCTCTTATATCCTCTCCCTGTCAAGGTGGGAGTGCCCCAAGGCAATGTTCTGGGCCCAGTCCTATTACTAATCTTCATCAATGATCTCTCTGACTTTGTGGAAAACCTTCTTTATCTCTTTGCTGACAGCTCCACCCTCTGCCATAGCATTCCTCGTCCTTCAGGTAGGAAGGCCACAACCTCTCCCCTCAATTCAGACCTTGACAAAATCACAAGCTGGTCAAACCCTTAGAATGTCTTTCAATCTCACACTCACTCAGTCTCTCTCCCTCTCTCTCTCTCTCTCTCTGAAAGGACTATTTGACGAACCCTCCGTTCAGTTTTCTTAACAAGCCTCTTGAAGACGTTCAGTCACTCAAACTTTATGGTCTCATCATCAGCCATTATCTTTATTGGGTAAACCACACTTCTTCGCTGGCTTGCAAAGCCAGTGGCCGACTGGGCATCCACCATCATGCAAAGTCCTTCCTTCACCAGCCTGAACTCTTATCCACCAACAAGGCCTTAATCTGCAACTTGATGGAATAATACTGTCAACTCTGGGCTGGTGTCCCTGCCTTGCACCTTGCCCAGCTTAATGCCATAGCAACCAAGGCCTTCAAGATCATTTGAATCTTTTGTGATGAAGCTGAGTCGATGGGTCTGTCACTTTCACATCACAGACAGGTCGGTGGTCTCTGTCTTCGACCATCTCCTTTTTGTCTTGTACCCTCTGCCCTTTTTGTGCTTTGTCTCTCTCATGTTTCTGCAGGGTGCACACAGTCCACCATCAACCCCCTTCTCGTGAAACTCCCAAAATCTAGAATCACTTTTTACCTCCTCTCATTTGTTCCTCTTTCTCCCTGCCTGTGGAATCAACTACCACATTCTCTTCAATCTCATTCTTTGCTCCAGGTCTTCAAGTCGGCTGTTAACCACCATCTCAGATTCAAGACGGCTGTTAACCCAATCCAAAACTATGATCCTGTCTACTCCAGTTAACCCTCTCCAAGCCCACCTCCTTCCAAATTTCCACTTTTCCCTTCTTGGGAATTTGTTCACCCCCTGCGTCCTCCCTGAGCCTTCATTCTTCACCACATCCTTTGTTTCTTCAAGTCCCCCTGATCCATTCCGTGTTCTCGCTTCTCCCCATGATCCTCGACATTGCATTCCAAAATTAACTGCACAATATGTTGTAAATTTTCTAAAACGATGTTCATTCAATCAAGCAAGATTATTCCTTCAATGGAAATCAAAGTGCACATTAGTTATGAATTTTTTGCAAGGACAAAGCCTTAGCCTCAAGTTCACTATTTTTTATCAGTATTTAAAACAAGATAACTGCCGCTGTGCTGACCTTTCAGCCACAACATGTGCTTAATAAACGAGGAAGGACATATGCTTGATACGAACCCGTTTCTTTGTTAAATAATTTTGTAAAATAAAGGTTTTTTTCAGGGATTTTAAAAATTATTTTTTCGTTTCATGCTGGCTGCTTGCAATTGTGCAGTTCCCACAACTTTAATGCATCTCGTGCGTTGCAATTCCTGGCACATGGTCAATCTAATTTGCGTGTTTAGTGGTGTGCTCACCTCCAAAGAATCGATAATGTAATACGCCATAGCAAAGGTCCGAATAAAGTGGCTAAACGGTATAAACAAGAGTTTGAAGAAGGAAAGAGTTGCCACAATCCGACATAATAATAGATTGTACTCTGATGTGTCATTGCGAGGTTCAGCAACGAATGTTGTAATGGAATGGCATGTCACTGTGACAATATTGTGCCATTTTCCCTTGTGGGCTTCCACACATTTCACATCAAATTCTTATCCATTGAGAAATACAAAGTGGGATGAAGACTCCGCTCCTGGCTATTTCCATAAGTGTCGCTAACTTAGGCGTTTTTAGCCACATAAGCCAGGTAGCCAGTTTTTGGCCAGGTAGCCAATTTTTAGCCAAGTAGCCAGTTTTTAGCCAGGTAGCCAGTTTTTAGCCAAGCAGCCAGTTTTTAGCCAGGTAGCCAGTTTTTAGCCAGGTAGTTTTTAGCCAGGTAGATATTTTATCCAGTAATGCAGAATTTTAAACCATCGAGACACGGCACTGCCATTCGACAGGATGGTGCAGAGTTAGTGCACTTTCCCCTGAGCTCTCTTGCCTGGGTTTGATTCCTGACCTAACCGTCAGATTTGTGCTTCTCAGGCTGGGCCAATGGCTGCGGGTGGCATAATTTGCTGGGGGTGTGGCTATGCTGCTGATGCAGTGCCCCGTATCGGTTAGGGCAGGTATTTGTGATTTGTTGAGGGTGTCGGGAATAACTCGCCGAATCTTCGTGGACACCATGAGATCTTTACCATTGCATCACAAAGTACGCCGTTCCTCAGATGGTGTCCCATCTGCCAGCATTTGTTGGGGGCTGTTAAAGATCTCATGGTACGTTTTTCACGAGGAGTAGGCGAGTTATCACTGGCACCCAGAAGAATTCCAAATTCCTGACACATTCGTTCTATCAGGCATAGACAGCCAGTTCATGAAAGACTTGGGCGAAACACTTTCATCAGCCAATCACCCAAGGAAGTGGGAATAATTGGGACCATTACAATATATAGCAGTCATTGTGTTCGGGCAGGGGAGGAGGGACGTGGGTAGAGCCGTATATAGAGTTGTGACAATGAGTTATTAGAAGCCATTTTGTGTCCAATGTGTGTATGACAGTGTTTGTGATTGTATTTAGGAATTAGAAACCATTTTGGTCGCATGTGTGTGGGACAGTGTGTGTGATTGTATTTAGGAATTAGAAGCAATTTTGTGTCTAATGTGTGTGTGCGTGATTGTATTTAGGATTAGAAACCATTTTGTGTCCAATGTGTGTGTGACAGTGTGTGTGATTGTATTTAGGAATTAGAAACCATTTTGTGTCCAATGTGTGTATGACAAGTGTGTGTGATTGTATTTGGAATTAGAAACCATTTTGTGTCAATGTGTGTATGACAGTGTTGTGATTGTATTTAGGAATTAGAAACCATTTTGTGTCCAATGTGTGTGGGACAGTGTGTGTGATTGTATTTAGGAATTAGAAACCATTTTGTGTCCAATGTGTGTGGGACAGTGTGTGTGATTGTAATTAGGAATTAGAACCATTTTGTGTCCAATGTGTGTGGAGAGTGTGTTGATTGTATTTAGAGATTAGAAACCATTTTGGTGTCCAATGTGTGTGGGACAGTGTGTGTGATTGTATTTAGAGAATTAGAAACCATTTTGTGTCCAATGTGTGTGTGGACAGTGTGTGTGATTGTATTTAGGAATTAGAGCAATTTTGTGTCCAATGTGTGTGTGAAAGTGTGTGGATTGTATTTGGAATTAGAAACCATTGTGTCCAATGTGTGTGTTGTGATTGTATTTAGGAATTAGAAGCAATTTTGTGTCCAATGTGTGTGTGACAGTGTGTGTGATTGTATTTAGGAATTAGAAGCAATTTTGTGTCCAATGTGTTGGACAAGGTGTGTGATTGTATTTTGGAATTAGAAACCAATTTGTGTCCAATGTGTGTGTGAAGTGTGTGTGATTGTATTTAGGAATTAGAAACATTTTGTGTCAATGTGTGTTGTGTGTGATTGTATTTAGGAATTAGAAACCATTTTGTGTCCAATGTGTGTATGACAGTGTTTGTGATTGTATTTAGGAATTAGAAACCATTTTGTGTCCAATGTGTGTGGACGTGTGTGTGATTGTATTTAGGAATTAGAAACCATTTTGTGTCCAATGTGTGTGGGACAGTGTGTGTGATTGTATTTAGGAATTAGAAACCATTTTGTGTCCAATGTGTGTGGGACAGTGTGTGTGATTGTATTTAGAATTAGAAACCATTTGTGTCCAATGTGTGTGGACAGTGTGTGTGATTGTATTTAGGAATTAGAAGCAATTTGTGTCCAATGTGTGTGTGAAGTGTGTGTGATTGTATTAGGAATTAGAAACCATTTTGTGTCCAAGTGGTGTGGAGTGTGTGTGATTGTATTTGGAATTAAAACCATTTGTGTCCAATGTGTGTGTGTGTGATTGTATTTAGGAATTAGAAGCATTTTGTGTCCAATGTGTGTGTGACAGTGTGTGTGATTGTATTTAGGAATTAGAAGCAATTTTGTGTCCAATGTGTGTGTGCGTGATTGTATTTAGGAATTAAAAGACCATTTGTGTCCAATGTGTGTGTGGCGTGATTGTATTTAGGAATTAGAAGCCATTTTGTGTCCAATGTGTGTATACAGTGTTTGTGATTGTATTTAGGAATTAGAAACCATTTTGTGTCCAATGTGTGTGTGACAGTGTGTGTGATTGTATTTGGAATTAGAAGCATTTTGTGTCCAAGTGTGTGTGCAGTGTGTGTGATTGTATTTGGAATTAGAAACCATTTTGTGTCCAATGTGTGTGTGGTGATTGTATTTAGGAATTAGAAACCATTTTTGTGTCCAATGTGTGTTGACAGTTTTGTGATTGTATTTAGGAATTAGAAACCATTTTTGTGTCCAATGTGTGTGGGACAGTGTGTGTGATGTATTTAGGAATTAGAAGCAATTTGTGTCCAATGTTTGGGTTGGTGGGGGACAGTGTGTGTGATTGTATTTGGAATTAGAAACCAATTTTGTCAATGTGTGTGTGACAGTGTGTGTGAATTGTATTTAGGAATTAAAACCATTTTGTGTCCATGTGGTGTGGACAGTGTGTGTGATTGTATTTAGGAATTAGAAGCAATTTTGTGTGCAATGTGTGTGTGCGTGATTGTATTTAGGAATTAGAAGCCATTTTGTGTCCAAAGTGTGTGTGCGTGATTGTATTTAGGAATAGAAAACCATTTTGTGTCCAATGTGTGTAGATCAGTATGTGTGATTGTATTTAGGAATTAGAAACCATTTTGTGTCCAATGTGTGTGTGACAGTGTGTGTGATTGTATTTAGGAATTAGAAACCATTTTGTGTCCAATGTGTGTGGGACAGTGTGTGTGATTGTATTTAGGAATTAGAAGCAATTTTGTGTCCAACGTGTGTGTGCGTGATTGTATTTAGGAATTAGAAGCCATTTTGTGTCCAACGTGTGTGTGCGTGATTGTAGTTTGGAATTAGAAGCCATTTTGTGTCCAATGTGTGTAGATCAGTATGTGTGATTGTATTTAGGAATTAAAGCCCATTTTGTTGTCCTGATTGGTGTTGTGTGTGTGATTGTATTTAGGAATTTATAAGCCATTTTGTGTCCAATGTGTGTGTGTGTTTGTGTGTGTGTTGTGTTGTGTTGTATTTAGGAATTAGAAGCCATTTTGTGTCCGATTGTGTGGGTCAGTGTGTGTGATTGTATTTAGGAATTAAAAGCCATTTTGTGCCCAATCTGTGTGTGTGTGTGTGTGTGTGTGTGTGTGTGTGTGTTGTGTGATTGTATTTAGGAATTAGAAAGCGCATTTTTTGTCCAATCTGTGTGTGTGCGCGTGATTGTATTTCTGAATTAGAAGCCATTTTGTGTCCGATGTGTGTGGGTCAGTGTGTGTGATTGCATTTATATTCTGACTTAATGAGGGGAATGTGTTCATACTTTTCCAATTTCATTAGTGGATGAATCATCACAGCTTAGATTTATTAATTTTCTGAGTAAAAATAACAAAACTTTAAATGTACATTTTTGTTGTAATTTTATTTTTCTCCCTTCCTATATTTTCATCTACACTTTCAAATATGCTCTGAAACATACCTTCAAGTACAATAAAATGAAGTAATGAAGTAAATTATAATTAAAAAATAACATTAAAATCATATACTGTACTGCAGTACTATGGAGAAGAGTTTACAGTATGTGAAAATGTAGCAGAGAGTGCAGTCTCTGAAATACACTTTTTATTACTCCACTGACGAAGTCACCAGAGGCATTGTGTTTTTCGGTTGTCCATCTGTCCGTACGTCCGTACATCCATCTATGCTAAATTTCTCTGTTTTCTCTGCAACCGCTTATCGGAAAGACACAACATTTTCACCAAAGGTGCGATTACTCATGGAGAATGTTTTAATGATAATTATGACGTCATAGGCCATATGTTGTGGCAGCCATGTTGAAAAAAAGGGAAAACTTTGGACCTCAGTATCTCTGAAACCGCTCCATGGAAAAAAATGAAACTTGGCACACATGAAGTGCTCTGCATGGGAAATAAGGATGATTTTTTGATGATGTCATAGGTACCTTAGTTGTGACGTCATAATTGGAGACATCAAATGCTTTATCGGATCAGTATGAAAATTTTTTATTGTATTTTTCGATCTTATCAATGGTGCTGATGCTTTTATTCCAAAAACAGCAAATAAAATTTCCTTTGTCCTTATTATTATAATCATGCTATCTGCGAGATATTTGACTTAAACCCAGGCAATATTGAGTAGCTTATTCCTTAACCATGATGATCACACACACAGTGTACTTTTTGTTTGTTTTTTGTTGTAATTTAATTTTTCTAGTGTAGATGTTTGGCTGACATCTACATTTAACAGACACAATCTTACAAATGTAGCAATTGATAAAAGGCTTTTTACCAATCAATTGATAATGTGATAAAGTAGCACACAAACTGAATGTGTAAGACGATAAACTACTAAATTTACCTCACACAACCGTGAAGATGACGATGATTATCAGTTTAGTCTCTTGACTTTATCTTCCCAGATTATATCTGTTGCTGTATTTGTGGAAAACTTGTACATTGACTTTTTCTGAATGATTGGGACATCCACAGGGACAACAACCTGTCATTTTTTTTTCTCGTATAACGAGTCAAGTTCTTTGTGTACTTTTAAAACTCCGTGGTCTCTGTTATGATGTGGACACAAAATGGCGTCCATTCATCACGTGATCTTGAAAAACAGAGGGGCCATTGTCACAACTCTTTCTATATATATATATATATATATATATATAAAAAAATACCTAGGGTTATTACTCCTTTGTAAAGGTGAATGAAATACATTTGCTCATTGACAGAAATCGAGAAATTAGCATTACACACAAAACTAGAGGGGAGCACTCGGTCGAGTGCAAACCCTCCGCCGCAATACTGCTGGGTCACTTAAGTGAACCTGATATCCTATTCATTGTAGGTCAAAACGGATCAGACTCTACTGAACCACGATTGAATAAACTAAACTAGATCGACACGCATGTAGAAATGCCAAAAAATAAATCTAATTTTTTGAAAAAAAAGTTGCAAAATTTGTTTTTTTTTCTCTACATAATTTTATTTTTGGGTTGGAATCACTTAAAACGTAGAAATGCAAAAAAAAAAATTTCAAATATTTTTCAAATAAAATCGAAATTTTTTTGAAAAAAAGTTGCAAAATTTCTAATTTTTTTTTTTTTGACCAAGTCCAAAATCTAATGGCATGATCCTTGGACATAATCCTAATCCCCCCACCGTTTCGTCGAAATCCGTCCAGGAGTTTTCCGTAATACTGTTCACAAACAACAAAACAAACAGACAGGGGTGAAAACAGTAACCTCATCCATCTTCGATGGCAGAGGTTACAAAATGCCTTTCTATTTGCAACATCCAACCATCTGCCTTACTGTTCGGTACTCATAAAAAGTACCTTTTGAACTTTTGAATCAACTACATGTACTCACTGAACAACCTTCTTTTTGAACCAACACAACCCATGCCCAGGTCCAGAGCTGTTAGAATTGTTAGCGCTGTGGAAATTCGCAAACATCATAAAGGTCCCATAGGTGAGGTATTTCTGAAGTACATGTGTAGTTAGCCCAAACCCATTGTCTAGAGGAATTAATGTGATTCATTCGGGCTGCGATACTTTGAGTTAGGCGTTTTTCTTTTCTGCTTTATTTTCGAACCAACCACACTTCAACGTCAACAACGCCGACCAACAACAACAACGCTAACCACGCCACCACTCTAACAACGCCAGCCCCGCCACCCTCACAACCACGCCACCACCATCTCACCAGCTACTACACCAACGAACGCCATCCTCAGCGGTCTACGTACGACGGTTTGCGCGTTGAAGGCCGTCGAACGGCTTGCCTCGTCCCCACAAGGCAGGTGGGAGGGAACGAGAGGGAACGCCCCCCTTCTGGAAGCGCCTCGAAGGAAGGTGGAGCGAACGGGGCGGGGCGCCGGGCGTATAAGAGGCAGAGGCGGATGAGGCTTCTCTCTCTCTTCTTCTCGATGCTTCTGCTTGGAGGTTCTTTGGTTCTCTCCTGAAGGCGCGAGAGGCCGTGCGGGCGGCGCGAGGCGCGGCGGAAGAGAGGGCTCGCGGACCACGGCGAGTGACGGTCGCCAAGGACTTAAACACCACAGGGAAGTCGACTTTCCATTTTCTTTTGGGTTTTGTGTGAACGTGTGTGTGTGGCGCCGTGTCTCGTGAAGTAGAATTGTGTAAGTGGTCCGTGTGTCGCGTTAATCGTCGTAGCTCTGCGTCTTTTGTTCTATGTGATATATGTGCATTTTGTTAATTGTGACTGTAATACATGCTGTGTTTTACGTGTGCTTTGTGTCCGTCTGTGTAAATAAATGCGTCCTTGTTGAAT
>CM068959.1:94368719-94383809 GCA_035128595.1 Eptatretus atami
TGACTACATGGGATGAATGCCCCTAATGAAAGATCAGCGGAACTAAATGGAAGGGCAAAAAGATCAGGCTTAGTGCACTATATGGAATGTGGACCAATATAAGATCAGCCTGCATAAACTAATGACTCCCAATTGTAAGGGAGCCCAACCTGTAAACTAACTGGAACCCCAATAAAGATCAGCATGTTAAACTAATGGAGAACTCCAATTAAAAAATATCAAGCTTTCGGAACCGCCCCGCATCGCGTCCTCACGTTCTGCACGATCGTTAAAATACGAATAATCGGGAACTTCCCCTCCCAATTTGAAAAAAAAGTTAATAAAATCAGCTAGTTAAAACTAGGGTGGGAAAGCCCAATAAAAGGATCAGTATTAACTAATGGAAACCCATGATAAGATAAAATTAAAAATGATCAGCTTTTGTTTAACTCATGAGGCAATTTATATTTTTAAAAGATCACTTGTTGTGGGATAGGCCGTGGAGGTGAGGTGGAACTTGAAGAGGACTAATTGTGTGTGAACCCAATGTGAAAGATCAGCTGAATAACTAATTGGAAAAAGCCAAGAAAGCCCTTGTGACAATGGAAAGCCAATGAAAGGATCAGCTTGTTGACTTAAATGGAATGAGAATGGCAAATAAAAAAGATCAGCTCGTGACTAATGGTGTGGACCAATGAGAAAGATCGCTCTCGGACTAATGGAAACCAATGTAAGATCAGCTTCGTTGTTTGAACTAATGGAACTCCCAATTAAAAAAGATCTAGCTTTATGTAACTAAAAGGAACCCAATGAAAGAATCAGGGCTTTGTAAACCTAATATGTGGAAGGCAGTATAAAAAAGATCAGCTGGTGGAGAGAACCTTATATGGACCCCAATGAAAGACAGCTGTGACTATGGAACCAATGAAAGAATCAGCTGTTAACTAATGGAAGCAATGCAAAGATCCCTTTATTAGACTAATGGAAGTCCATATTAATGTATTTCTCCTTCTTGTTTATTTTCATGTGAAGCATATGTGTGAAAGTATCGTCTTGTTGTTTGTTTGACTAAGTGAATTTTTTTTTATTTTTGTTTTTTTTTTTTTTTATTTTATTTGTTTTTTTCTTGTAACCCAATGAAGTATCAGCTTCAGTTTGATTAATGGAACCCAATATGAAAAGATTCCCCTTTATGACTAATGGATTAGCCATGAAAAGATTCTCCCTCGTTTTGTATCTATTACTTAATTATATTATGAACTCCAATGATAAAAATTATCTAGCTGTTGATCATGCGATTAGTCCAATTGAAAGATCCCTGTGATGGTGTTTTGTTTTTTTCGACAGGGCCTCTTTAAGGCTCACTGTAAGTTGATGCGCAACACAAATCACTCCCATGCAGGACAGATACATGATTACCACAGACTTGAGTTTCACACATTAATACAGCTTTGCTGTAATGATTGGGGGTGTGGGAAGTATTTTTAATGTTGTTCACTTTTCAAAGTAGCACTCTGGTTTTAGTTTTGTAATTGTGGTACTCAGTTCATGTCATTCTACTGTCAGGTCAGGACATCACTTTTTTTTCTCCTCCTATATTTCTCAGCCAGGTGCATATTGTAATTGGAGTAATTATTCCTCTCTCACCATAGATGCGCCACCCTTATATGTTGGATTGTTTTTCCTATTACTCTATCCTTTTAAATTGCTGGAGTGTAAATGCAAGGAAGCAGTACATGCCCTTTAAAGTGTTTGGAATGACTCGCCATGAGGATTTTTTTGAACTGCTGCTCTTCTCAGGATATCAGATGCGGACACTCTTCCATTACTAGTACCGATGTGATTATGGATGGAGTCCAAAATAAGATTTGCTACTTATTCACTGAATTTTGGGGGCTCAATGGTTTTAATGATACGTTGTTCTATGGTATTATAATACAAATGCTTGTATGTATATTACCATCGTGATTCCCCTAACTTTGCCCAGGGTGGGCCTCACTCTTCCAACCTCCCCACGCTCTCTCCCCTTCAGCACACCATCCTTCCACTAAAACCCACACCCAACCCTTCAATTTGAGATGCAGTTGAGGTACATAGTGTTTGAGATGTAATATAATTGTACTTATTTCAAAGATATATTTTATCAGATACTTTACGTGTATTTTATGGCACTGTTCATGATGGATTGTTTCCGTACCAGCAAACACATGGGTTATGGGGAGTGGGTGTTGGGTAGGTGCGGGGTGGATTAGGGGTGTTGGTGGGATGGGTGAGAGAATGAGGATATGGAGGAATGGGTTGGGTGATGTGGGTGGCTGAGCGCTGACCATATTTCACCCGATTTCACCAACCTGCATCAGATCCCTTTCTTATTCTAATTTGAATGGATTGCCATTTTGTAGGAATTTGATATATAAATGGTGAGAGTCGATTATTACTTACTAATTATCACACTCAAAATAAGTAAATTAATGTATGACTGTAAAATGGGTAAAGTGCCATTGAATATTTCCAGGTTAATGTTGATTGATGTCATAACTTGTGTAGTATTAGGATCCGAATATCGAAATTGTGTTGGGAGTGTATTATTTGTGTATATTAAAAAATGATATTTGAGTGAGATAGAAATATTGAAGGACCTTGCTGCAGTTTATTGAGTGTTGCCATTCAGAACGTAATTTATGTCATGTCTACCATGCTGACATTCAATATAATTGCCTGCATTTTTTCTGGCACATGATAGTTTATGCTTCATTGAAAATTACTCATATGTAAAGTTCCGAATTATGACTACATGCTCATAGTGTGGATATTTAAGAATGGCGACATGATTGCTGAAAGACTAAAAACAATCCGGTTAGACAAAAACAAGAAATGTCTGGTGTTATTTGGCATACGTTAACAAGATGGAATGTACTTGTTATGTCTGTGGATTGATGGCAGCTCGATTCAGAGCTCAGGAAACGTGCTCCTTTTTCTTCACTGTGACCTTTCCTACGCTTGTAAAATTGTGCAAGCCCAGAGTTGCTGAAAGCACTCATACAAGGATGCAGATTTACAGGTCGTCTGTGGGTTAAGCCATGACGATTAAATCTATATTTGAAACAAACTTGAACAGATTCCGTTTGACAAAACCAACGTGCATTGAAGTTTCTATTTGAGTTTGACAGGCAGACAAACAAGAACTCTTCCTTATCATATTTGAATGTTGTCGATTATAGAGCATTGCCATTGTATGCTTCATAATAAATTAATTTATCTTAACAATATAATATATAATATATAAATAATACAAATAAAAATAATAATCAATAAAAAGTTTAAATACTTTATTATTTAAATTTTACATTGTTGCTGTGTTGTAGTATTTTTTGCAATTTGTAGTGACATATTTATATTGTGAACGTTCGGTTCCTGCTAGTGTTACGAAGCATTGAGATATTGGCAAATAGAAACAGACAACTTCAGTTTGACGAGGGAGCACAAAAAGGTTCAAGAAGTGAGATGGTGGAAACATCGTCAGTACAAGGAGAGCAAGATCATCGAAGCAGTACAACGTGTACAGATGAACACGTAATACACGCGTCTATCGAAACGTCCAAGCAAGAGTGGATATGGTAATCTTGGGTTCAGCGGTCTATGTTTACATAATGATGTATCATAAAGCAGAGGCCTAGAGGCCAAATGACATTGAGCAATGTTTGATAGAGGTTAACAGATGAGGAGGTTGCAGTGGGGGGCGGGGAAAACTGAGAGCAATTCATATCTCATCATTCAGTTTCAAGTCTTGCTCATGCCTGAGACTGTTCGACGCAGAAACCGGTCATGATTAAAAATACAGAATTTGAGTTGTGAACAGTGCTTGGTCTGTCACATTTCCATAGAAAGGGTAAAGATGTTAAATATATGTTATATTATTTATATATATATATATATATATTATATATATATATGTTATTATATGCAAGTTAAGCAGGATGTCAACATTCTGACATATCTCATCTCACTTACTTCACTTGGCTTTAATTACAACCATGAGCCATGACAATCTCTTTCGTACCACTTTTGCAAGTTATATAAATGAGAGCCATTTATGCCTTGGCTTGGAATTTCAAAAATGTCACCCCATCTTCAGCTCCAGATTTTCAGTGGATCGTGTGTGAATAATTAAAAAAACAAAGATCTATACCTACTTCAATGCCAACATTAAAATTCGGGGCTTGGACATTCATTCTCTATTAATAAAGACGCTGATTTTATTTTCATTGTTGCTTGGTACAGAATACGATTGGCACAAAAACAAATTTAACCATCAGTGTGAACTCTTTCTTGTTTCTCTTTCACTTCTCTTTCTCTCTCTTCCTTACTGTTTCTATCTCTTTTTCTTTCTGGTTCTCTCTCTTTTTCTTTCTCTCCCTCTCTTCCTCTCTCTATCTATCCCTCTCTCTATCTATCTATTTCTCTCTTTCTCTCTTTCTTTCTCTCTCTCTCTCTCATTCTCCATGGCTTTATTTATTGTTCTTACGATTCCAGGGATATGGATGATGGTGCTACCCTTTCACAGGTGGAACTTGAAGGGCACTGAGTTTTGTAGATACATACCTCCGCCATGCATTGCTTGATCCAGTAGAACATATCAGGCTCAATAACTTTTCGAGATATCATGCTATATGTCGTTTTGTGTCCTATCTCAATGGTGAAGAATCACTCTTAAAAAATTAAATAATACTCTCCAGTATCCCGGAATCGAATTTCACCAAAATCAAATCAGTTCGTCCCTGTCACACATCCAAACTATCCACCAGAGTTTCATCAGAATCTGTCCAACTTTTTGAGATATCCTGCTATATATGTTTCAGCCTATCTCTCAATGGTGTGTGACATGTGTGACGAGGAAGAATTGATGTTCTTTATTTGTGTGTGAAGGGTAAACCTTTAACCTTTTGACCTCAAATAGGTTGGTTTCCCAATTCATAGTGATCAATATGCAAATCCTCGTTCAACTTCAAGTCAATAAGATGAGAAAGAACGATTTTAGAAATTAGACCTCAAGAAGACCTTTGACCTCAAAATCAATAAGCTTCTCAGTTGAGGACTACCTCGACAAATTGGTATAAGTTTCATGCGATTGGTTTAGAATTGTGACCTGTGTGGGCATTTTGACAAACAAACAAATACTGAAAAAGACGTCGTTGCTGAATAGGTGGTACTTGCAAAATGCACTCCTCTCCAAAGGTTGCCATGGATACATTCAATGTCCATTTCATTAAAGATTAGACTTGACCAATCTTAGTCATAGCTCAGGTCAATGGATGAAAATTGATTATTTTTCAGATTGAAATTGATGATTTAGAAGTTTCACCTTGAGTTGAACTTGACAATCAAAAAATAGTTGGTTTCCAAATTCAGTGATGGACTGTGCAATTGCTGCTTAATGTTCAAGTTAATCGGATGGATGAAAATTGACGATTTTTCAGATGAAATTTATGATTTAGGAGTTTGACCTTGAGTTGACCTTGACCTTTTCACCTCAAAAATAGTTTCCTTTCCCAATTTAATGATGGACTATGCAATTGCTTTTTAACTTCTAAGTAAAGGATGCAACTTGACGATTTTTCAGTGGAAATATGATGATTTTAGAGTGTTTGCCCTTGATTGACCTTTGACCTCCAAATATCAATAGGCTTCTCAATTGAGACTACCTCTACCAACTTGGTAAAGTTTCATGCTGATTGGTTTTGAATTGTGACCTGAAGGTGATTGACACAAACAGACAAACAACAAGACAGACAGAACACATCTATCTATAATTCAGCAATGTGTGTGTGTGTATGTGTGTGTATGTGTGTATGTGTGTATGTGTGTGTGTGTGTGTGTCTTGTGTCTGTGACCGCTGTTTCTTGACAACCAACTGGTCCGATCTAATTGAAACTTGCCAGGTATATGCTGGCGACCTGAGTATGTGCCTTTTCAAGGTTTGATATTAATTGGACAATGGTTGCCCCAAGTTTATGGCATTTATTTACCAACCAATGAGAACACGTTGCTGCGTAGCGTGCTGATGCCCATAGTTACCAATCACAGGACACGTTGCTGGCGTAGGGGTGGCCGTTGGGAAGAGATCCTCAGCCAGCGTTCTCCATTAGGGGTTACCAAACGTGTACGGACTTCCGGATAGTGATGACACTGTATTCTAATAATTTTCTCGATTTCTGATGATGGGCATTTATAGATATACACAATGCCCCAATCCAGTCATCATTTACGAGAAGCGAAGGAACGGCCTGTGTGTTGTTTGAAAGTTTTTTTTTTGGTTTGCACGTACGGCCACGTGGAGCGAAGGAACGGCCTGTGTGGTTGTTGTTTCTGTACGCGATTTGAAAGTTTTATTTTTTTTTGCACTACTGCCCGTACATACGGGCACTACTAGTAATATAATAATTATAATAATGATGTCGTGCAAGGCAACATAAAACAAATTTGACCTCAAAAATAATTGGCTGGTTGAAATTCAATGACCTGGAATTTCAATGCCTCTTCAAATTTCAAGTCAATCGGATGGAAAATGTAGGATTTTAGTAAATTAAATCCCCATGTTCCTAAGTTGTTTGACCTTTGGCCTATCAAAACCCAGACAAGAGAGCTCAGAGTAAACCTTTGATTTTGACCTCAATAACAATAGATTCTTCTCTTGACAAACTCTACCATGTGGTGAAGTTCTGTGAAGATCAGTTAAAAATTGTGACCTGCAGGTGATGAACAGACAAACAAACAGTCAGACAGAATAACAAAATCGACTAACCAGTATACTTTGAAAAATCTTCGATTTTACATGTAAATAAACAAGACAGTGTGAAAACATAACCTCCTTCCACCCTTCGGTGGATGGGGTAATTATCGTATCCATTCTTACCAAATTACGGGACTACAAAAAGCGTGTAAAAATAAAAAATAAAAAAACCTCTTTTTTGCACAAAGTTATATACGAGTGTCCTTTTACTCGAGCATGTGTTGCTTCACAACAGATACATCATAATTGTTGCTGGGCTCACAAGGTAGCCTCGATAAGTACACACACTCACCTCCAAGCTGTCTATCTAGCCTGTATTTGATCTCGGCCCGGCTACAACCTATCATTCCCGGTGTTCACAGGTAGGGGAGTGACATCAATGTTCCTTCAGTGGACGTTAAACGTGTCGTCTCGTCTGCCATCATCTGTGCTGTGGGACTGAAATATTCCCAGGTGTCCTTCACAAAGGGAGGCAAGTTATTCGCGGCACCATTAACAAATTACAAATTCCTGCCCTAACCTGCAGATGGCACCACATCAGCGGCTCAGCTGTACCCCAGCAAATATGTTACCAGCAGCCTCTGTGCTGCACATGAAAGAGCAAGAAAGAAAAAATTGCTTTCAAAATCACCCACTTAGTCACCTTCGTGGGTTAGTTCTTCCGCACTTGTTAACTTTGTTTCACCTCAAACAGTGAACATTACTAAAGCGGCATAATCAGCCCCAACCCACCTCCCACACCCCCATGAAAGTGTTGCGCACACCTGCAGGCTGAACTCACAACTGACTCCCGGACCAAAACGCATCTCCAAAACGAACGGACCTCAAACAATACAAAATACAATCACTTTTCGACATCACACAGAAAGGAAATAATGTTAAATTACATATAACGGTATTCATCCTTCAAAACACTTTATAAAAATAAATTAAAAAAACAAACAAACAAGGGAAATCATCTTCATGCAGTCTTCCTGCAGAAGTACTGCATGAAAATAAGGACAGAAACAAGAAAGAGCAGGTAATTTGAAAGATGACAGCCGAACATGCGTAACAAACATAATACAGTTTGTCGAGTCTCCTGGAAGGGACGGATATAATATGGGAGGTAGACATGAAAACAGAACATCCACCACAAATATATAAAAAAATACCAGGGTTATTACTCCTTTGTAAAGGTGAAATGAAATACATTTGCTCATTGACAGAAATCGAGAAATTAGCATTACACACAAAACTAGAGGGGGAGCACTCGTCGGAGTGCAAAACCTCCGCCGCCAATACTGCTGGGTCACTTAAGTGAACCTGATACCTATTCATTGTAGGTCAAAACGGGATCAGACTCTACTGAACCACGATTGAATAAACTAAACTAGATCGACCGCATGTAGAAATGCAAAAAAATAAAATCAAATTTTTGTAAAAAAAAAGTTGCAAAATTTTTTTTTTTTCTCTAACTAATTTTTTTTTTGGGTTGGAAATCACTTAAAACGTAGAAATGCAAAAAAAAAAATTCAAATATTTTTCAAATAAAATCGAAATTTTTTTGGAAAAAAGATTGCAAATTTCTAATTTTTTTTTTTGACCAAGTCCAAAATCTAATGGCATGATCCTTGGACCATACCTAATCCCCCCACCAAGTTTCGTCGGAAATCCGTCCAGGAGTTTTTCCGTAATACTGTTCACAAACAAACAAACAAACAGACAGGGGTGAAAACAGGAACCTCATCCATCTTCGATGGCGAGGGTTAACAAAATGCCTTTCTATTTGCCAACATCCAACCATCTGCCTTACTGTTCGGTACTCATAAAAAAGTACCTTTTTGAACTTTTGAATCAACTACATGTACTCACTGAACAACCTTCTTGAACCAACACAACCCCATGCCCAGGTTCCAGAGCAGTTATATATATATTTTTTATATATTTGTGGTGGATGTCTGTTTTCATGTCTACCTCCCATATTAATCCGTCCCCTTCCAGGGACTCGACAAACTGTATTATGTTTGTTACGCATGTTCGGCTGTCTCATCTCCTTCAAATTACCTGCTCTTTCTTGTTTCTGTTCCTTATTTTCATGCAGTACCTTCTGCAGGAATGACTGCATGAAGATGATTTCCCTTGTTTGTTTGTTTTTTTAATTTATTTTTATAAGTTGTTTTGAAGGATGAATACCGTTATATGTAATTTAACATTATTTCCTTTCTGTGTGATGTCGAAAAGTGATTGTATTTTGTGTATGTTTGAGGTCCGTTCGTTTTGGGATGCGTTTTGGTCCGGGAGTCAGTTGTGAGTTCAGCCTGCAGGTGTGCGACACTTTCTAAGGGGGTGTGGGAGGTGGGTTTGGGGCTGATTATGCCGCTTTAGTAATGTTCACTGTTTGAGGTGAAACAAAGTTACAAGTGCGGAAGAACTAACCCACGAAGGTGACTAAGTGGGTGATTTTCGCAAAGCAATTTTTTTCTTTCTTGCTCTTTCATGTGCAGCACAGAGCTGCTGGTAACATAATTTGCTGGGGATACAGCTGAGCCGCTGATGTGGTGCCATCTGCAGGTTAGGGCAGGAATTTGTAATTTGTTAATGGTGCCGGCGATAACTTGCCTCCTCTTTGTGAAGGACACCGTGGGATATTTCACGTCCACCAGCCAGATTGATGGCAGACGAGACGCACAGTTTAACGTCCATCTGAAGGACACATTGATGAATCCCCCTACCTGTGAAACACCGGGATGATAGGTTGTAGCCGGGCCGAGATTCAAATACAGGCTAGATAGACAGCTTGGAGGTGAGTGTGTGTACTTATCGAGGCTACCTTGTGAGCCCAGCAACAATTATGATGTATCTGTTGTGAAGCAACACATGCTCGAGTAAAGGACACTCGTATATAACTTTGTGCAAAAAAGAGGTTTTTTTATTTTTATTTTTACACCTTTTTGTAGTCCCGTAATTTGGATGAATGGATACGATAATTACCTCCACCACCGAAGGTGGAAGGAGGTTATGTTTTCACCACTGTCTGTTTGTTTATTACATGTAAAATCGAAGATTTTTCAAGTATACTGGTTAGTCGATTTTGTTATTCTGTCTGACTGTTTGTTTGTCTGTTCATCACCTGCAGGTCACAATTTTTAACTGATCTTCACGAAACTTCACCACATGGTAGAGTTTGTCATAAGGAAGAAGTCTATTGTTATTGAGGTCAAAAGATCAAAAGGTTTACTCTGAGCTCTCTTGTCTGGGTTTGATAGGCCAAAGGTCAACAACTTAGGTGGGATTTAATTTCTAAAATCCTCAATTTTCATCCGATTGACTTGAAATTTGAAGAGCATTGAAATTCCAGGTCATTGAATTCAACCAGCCAATTATTTTGAGGTCAATTTGTTTTAGTTGCCTTGCAGACATCTTATTATAATATTATTATTACTAGTACGTGCCCGTATGTACGTGGCAGTACGTGCAAAAAAAATAAAACTTTCAAATCGCGTGCAGAAACAACAACCACACAGGCCGTTCCTTCGCTCTCACGTGGCCGTACGTGCAAACCAAAAAAAAAACTTTCAAACAACCACACAGGCCGTTTGCCTTCGCTCTCGTAAAATGATGACTGGATTGGGGCATTGTGTATATCTATAAATGCGCATCAGAAATCAGAGAAATATTAGATAAACAGTGTCATCACTATCCGGAAGTCCGTACGTTGTAACCCCTAATGGGGAACGCGCTGAGGATCTCTTCCCAACGGCCACGCCTACGCAGCAACGTGTCCTGTGATTGGTAACTAAAGGCGCATCGCCACGCCTACGCAGCAACGTGTCCTGTCATTGGTTGGTAAATAAATGGCCATAAACTTGGGAAGCACTTGTCCAATTAATATCAAACCTTGAAAAAGGCACTACTCAGGTCGCCAGCAATATACCTGGCAAGTTTCAATTAGATCGGACCAGTGGTTGTCAGAAACAGCGGTCACAGACACACACACACACACACAATACACAACATACACACATACCACACATACACACACACACATTGCTGGAATTATAGATAGATTGTGTCTGTCTGTCTGTTTGTTTGTCTGTTTGTTGTCAATCACCTTCAGGTCACAATTCAAAACCAATCAGCATGAAACTTTACCAAGTTGTAGAGGTAGTCTCAATTGAGAAGCCTATTGATTTGGAGGTCAAAGGTCAACTCAAGGGCAAACATCTAAAATCATCAATTTTCAACTGAAAAATCGTCAAGTTGCATCCTTTAACTTGAAAGTTAAAAAGCAATTGCATAGTCCATCATTAAATTGGGAAAGGAACTATTTTTGAGGTGAAAAGGTCAAAGGTCAACTCAAGGTCAAACTCCTAAAATCATCAAATTTCATCTGAAAAATCGTCAATTTTCATCCGATTAACTTGAACATTAAGCAGCAATTGCACAGTCCATCACTGAATTTGGAAACCAACTATTTTTGATGTCAAAGTTCAACTCAAGGTGAAACTTCTAAAATCATCAATTTCAATCTGAAAAAAATCAATTTTCATCCGATTGACCTGAGCTATGATTAAGATTGTCAATTCTAATCTTAATGAAATGGACAATTTTATGTATCCATGGCAACCTTTGGAGAGGAGGTGCATTTTGCAAGTACCCTATTCAGCACGACGTCTTTTTCGTATTTGTTTGTTTGTCAAATGCCCACAGGTCACAATTCTAAACCAATCGTCATGAAACTTTACCAATTTGTCGAGGTAGCTTCTCAACTGAGAAGCTTATTGATTTTGACGTCAAAGGTCTTCTTGAGGTCTAATTTCTAAAATCGTCTTTTCTCATCTGATTGACTTGAAAGTTGAACAGGATTTGCATATTGTATCACTGAATTGGGAAACCAACTATTTGAGGTCAAAAGGTTAAAGGTTTAGTCTTCACCAAAATAGAATCAATTCTTCCTAGTCAAACATGTCACACACCATTGAGAGATAGGGCTGAAACAATATATAGCAGGATATCTCAAAAAGTTGGACAGATTCTGATGAAACTTGGTGGATAGTTTGGATGTGTGACAGGGACGAACTGATTCGATTTTGGTGAAGATTCGATTCCGGATCTGGATACGAGTATTATTTAATTTTTAAAGTGATTCTTCACCATTGAGATGGGACCAAAAACGACATATAGCATGATATCTCGAAAAGTTATTGAGCCTGATATGTTCTACTGGATCAAGCAATGCATGGCGGAGGTATGTACTCTACACTCAGTGCCCTTCAAGTTCCACCTGTGAAAAGGTAGCACCATCATCCATATCCCTGGAATCGTAAGAACAATAAAATAAGCCATGGAGAATGAGAGAGAGAGAGAGAGAAAGAAAGAGAGAAAGAGAGAAATAGATAGATAGAGAGAGGGATAGATAGAGAGAGGAAGAGAGGGAGAGAAAGAAAAAGAGAGAGAAACAGAAAGAAAAAGAGATATGAAACAGTAGTGAAGAGAGAGAAAGAGAGGAAGAGAAAACAGAAAGAGTTCACACTGATGGTTAAATTTGTTTTGTGCCAATCGTATTTCTGCTACACAACCAAAATACATCAGCGTCTTTATTAATAGGAATGAATGTCCAAAGCCGATTATGTTGGCATGGTGTTAGATTTCTTCTGTTTTTTTAAAAGTTATTCACACACGATCACACTGAAAATCTGGAGCTGAGATGGTGGTGACATTTTTGAAATTCCAAGCCAAGGCATAAATGGCTCTCATTTATATAACTTGCAAAGTGGTACGAATGAGATTGTCATGGCTCGTGGTTGTAATTAAAGCCAAGTGCAGTAAGTGAGATGAGATGTCAGAATGTTGACATCCTGCTTAACTATGCATATATACATATATATATATATATATATATATATATATATATATATATATATACATATATTTAACATCTTTACCCTTTCTATGGAAACGTGACAGAGCCAAGCACTGTTCACACTCAAATTCTGTATTTTAATCATGACCGGTTTCTGCGTCGACACCGTCTCAGTGCATGAGCCAAGACTTGAAACTGAATGATGAGATATCGAATTGCTCTCAGTTTTCCCCGCCCCCCACTGCACCTCCTCATCTGTTAACCTCTTCAAACATTGCTCAATGTCATTTGGCCTCTCGGCCTCTGCTTTATGATACATCATTTGTAAACATGAGACCGCTGAACCCAAGATTTACCACTATCCACTCTTGCTTGGACGTTTCGATGACGCGTGTGTTACGTGTTCATCTGTACACGTTGTACCTGCTTAGATGATCTTGCTCTCCTTGTACTGGACGATGTTTTCCACCATCTCACTTCTTGACCTTTTTGTGCTCCCTCGTCAAACTGAAGTTGGTCTGTTTTTCCTTATTTGCCAATATCTCAATGCTTCGTAACACTATTCAGGACCCGAACGTTCACATATAAATATGTACTACAAATTGCAAAACAAATACTACAACCAGCAACAATGTAAAAATTTAAATATAAAGTATTTAAACTTTTTATTGATATTATTTTTATTGTTATTATTATTATTATTATTATATTGTTTTGATAATTAATTTATTTTATGAAGCATACAATGGCATGCTCTTAATCGACACATTCAAATATGATAGGGAGTTGCTTGTTGTCTGCCTGTCAAACTCAAATAGAAACTTCAATGCACGTTGGTTTGTCAAACGAATCTGTTCAAGTTTTGTTCAAATATAGTTTTATCGTCCATGGCTTCCCAGCAGGCTGTGTAATCTGCAGTCCTTGTAGAGTGCTTTCAGGCAGCTCTGGGCTTTGCAATTTACAAGCGTGGAAAGGTCACAGTGAAGGAAAAAGGAGCACGTTTCTGGCTCTGCATCGCTGCCATCATCACAGACATACAGTACTTCCATCTTGTTAAGTATGCCAGACATTTTGTTTGTCTTCACCGGATTGTCTTTCAGTCTTTTCAGGCAATCATGTCCCATTTTATATCACACTGCATGTAGTCTATTCGGTTTCCTTGTATTTTCAATGAAGCGTAAACTATCATGTGCCAGAATGAGGCAATTATATCTGAATGTAGCTGGTGATGTCATAATTACGTTCTGATGGCACATCAATCTGCAGCAAGTCTTCCATATTTTCCTCAATATAATTTTAATACAAAATTATAATCCCACAATTTCGATATTGATTATAACTCACAAGTTATGACATCACATTCCTGGGAACATTTCTGCACTTTTGACCCATTTTACAGTCAACATTAATTTACTTATTTTGAGTGTGATTATTGTAAGTATAATCGACTCTCACCATTTCAAATTCCTACAAAATGGCATCCATCAATTAGAATAGGGTCTGATGCAGGTTGTGAAATCGGGGTGCCAAATTTGGTCAGCAGCTCAGCCACCCACATCACCCAACCCATTCTCCATATCCCTCAATTCTCTCCCCCTCCCCCACTAAACACCCACTTCCACCCCCTCCCAACACCCCACTCCCACCCCATGTGTTTGCTGGGTAACAGGAAACAATCCTCATGACAGTAGCATAAAAATACACGTAAAGTATTTTGATAAAATATATCTTGAAATAAAGTACAATTATATTACATCTCATACACTTGTACCTCAACTGCATCTCAAATTGAAGGTTGGGTGTGGGTTTGTGGGAAGGTGGTGGTGATGCTGAGGGGGAGAGCGTGGGGGGTGGAGGGTGAGGCCACCCTGGGCACAGTTGGGGGTCACGATGGTAATATACATACAGCATTTGTATTTATTCCTGAACAACGTATCTTACATCGCCCCCAATTCGTGAATAAGTGCATCTTATTTTGGCCTCCATATCACTCGGTACTGTAATGGAAAGAGTGTCCGCTCTGAATCTGAGAAGTCAGCAGTTCAACCCTCATGCGAGTCATTCCAAACACTTTTAAAGTGGCATGTACTGCTTCCTTGCTTTACACTCAGCATTTAAAGGATAGAGTATGGCAAAAACAATCCCATAGGGTGGCATCTATGGTGAGGAGGAAATTCCTCCTTCATTGCCCTGCTGAGTGGGGAGAAAAAAAAAGTGATGTCCTGCAGATGATGTCACTGGTACCCAGAGTGCTCTTTGAAGTGACATAACTTCCCCCAATCTCAGCAGCTGTATTTGTGTGAAAGTCAAGTCTGGTGGTATCTCATGTATCTGTCTGCATGTGTGAGTGATTTGTGTTGCATCTCTTCAGTGAGCCTAAGAGCCTGTCGAAAAAAAACCCCATCAACAAGGGGATCTTTCATTGGCTTCCATGAATCAACAAGGGGATCTTTAATTGGCTTCCATTAGTCAATAA
>CM068959.1:94384164-94386664 GCA_035128595.1 Eptatretus atami
GTCAACAAGCTGATCTTTCATTGGCTTCCATTAGTCAACAAGGGGATCTTTCATTGGCTTCCATTAGTTATCAAGCTGATCTTTCATTGGGTTCCATTAGTCAACAAGCTGATCTTTTATTGCCTTCCATGAGTTAACAAGCTGATCTTTCATTGGGTTCCATTAGTTAATAAGCTGATCTTTTATTGGGTTCCATTAGTTAAACGAAGCTGATCCTTTTCATTGGGTTTCCATGATCGTTAAAAAGCTGATCTTTTATTGGGGTGCCATTAGTTAACATGCTGATCTTTTATTGGGTTCCATTAAGTTACAGGCTGTCTTACATTGGGCGTCCATTAGTGGTTAACAGGCTGATCTTTTAATTGGGTTCCATTAGTCAACAAGCTGATCTTTATTGCCGTTCCATTTAGTTCAATCAAGCTGATCTTTCATTGGTTCGGCATTAGTCAACAAAGGGGATCTTTCATGGGCTTCCATTAGTTAACAAGCTGATCTCTTCATTGGGTTCCATAGTCAATCAAGTGATCTTTCATTGGGTTCCATTAGTCAACAAGCTGATTCTTTTAATTGCCTTCCATTAGTTAACAAGCTGATCTTTCATTGGGTTCCATTAGTTAATAAGCTGATCTTTTATTGGGTTCCATTAGTTAACAAGCTGATCTTTCATTGGGTTCCATTCGTTAACAGCTGATCTTTTATTGGTTCCATTAGTTAACATGCTGATCTTTATTGGGTTCCATTAGTAACAGGCTGATCTTTCATTGGGTTCCATTAGTCAACAAGCTGATCTTTCATTGGTTTCCATTAGTCACAACAGCTGATCTTTCATTGGGTTCCATTAGTCAACAAGCTGATCTTTCATTGGGTTCCATTAGTCAACAAGCTGATCTTTTCTGCTTCCATTAGTTAACAAGCTGATCTTTCATTGGGTTCCTTTAGTTAACAAGCTGATCTTTTATTGGTTCCATTAGTCAACAAGCTGATCTTTCATTGGTTCCATTAGTCAACAAGCTGATCTTTCATGGGTTCCATTAGTCAACAAGCTGATCTTTTATTGCCTTCCATTAGTCAACAAGCTGATCTTTCATTGGCTTCCATTAGTCAACAAGGGGATCTTTCATTGGCTCCATTAGTTATCAAGCTGATCTTTCATTGGGTTCCATTAGTCAACAAGCTGATCTTTTATTGCTTCCATGAGTTAACAAGCTGATCTTTCATTGGTTCCATTAGTTAATAAGCTGATCTTTTATTGTTCCATTAGTTAACAAGCTGATCTTTCATTGGGTTCCATTCGTTAACAAGCTGATCTTTTATTGGGTTCCATTAGTTAACATGCTGATCTTTATTGGGTTCCATTAGTTAACAGGCTGATCTTTCATTGGGGTCCATTAGTTAACAAGCTGATCTTTTATTGGGTTCCATTAGTCAACAAGCTGATCTTTTATGCCTTCCACTAGTCAACAAGCTGATCTTTCATTGGCTTCCATTAGTCCAACAAGGGGATCTTTCATTGGCTTCCATTAGTTAACAAGCTGATCTTTCATTGGGTTCCATTAGTCCAAGCTGATCTTTCATTGGGTTCCATTAGTCAACAAGCTGATCTTTTATTGCCTTCCATTAGTTAACAAGCTGATCTTTCATTGGGTTCCATTAGTTAATAAGCTGATCTTTATTGGGTTCCATTAGTTAACAAGCTGATCTTTCATTGGGTTCCATTCGTTAACAAGCTGATCTTTTATTGGGTTCCATTAGTTAACATGCTGATCTTTATTGGGTTCCATTAGGTAACAGGCTGATCTTTCATTGGTCCATTAGTCAACAAGCTGATCTTTCATTGGTTTCCATTAGTCAACAAGCTGATCTTTCATTGGGTTCCATTAGTCAACAAGCTGATCTTTTATTGCTTCCATTAGTCAACAAGCTGATCTTTCATTGGGTTCCATTAGTTAATAAGCTGATCTTTTATTTGGGTTCCATTAGTTAACAAGCTGATCTTTCATTGGGTTCCATTCGTTAACAAGCTGATCTTTATTGGTTCCATTAGTTAACATGCTGATCTTTTTATTGGGTTCCATTAGTTAACAGGCTGATCTTTAATTTGGGTTCCATTAGTTAACAAGCTGATCTTTTATTGGGTTCCATTAGTTAACATGCTGATCTTTTATTGGGTTCCATTAGTTAACATGCTGATCTTTATTCCTTCCATTTGTTAACAGGCTGATCTTTCATTGGTTCCATAGTTAACAAGCTGATCTTTCATTGGGTTCCATTAGTTAATAAGCTGATTTCATTGGGTTCCATTAGTTAACAAGCTGATCTTTTATTGGGTTCCATTAGTTAACATGCTGATCTTTTATTGCCTTCCATTTGTTAACAGCTGGTCTTTCATTGGGTTCCATTAGTTAAAAAGCTGATCTTTCATTGGGTTCCATTGGTAAACAAGCGGATCTTTCATCAGCTTCCATGAATCAACAAGGGGATGTTTTATTGGCTCCATTAG
>CM068959.1:94391664-94411993 GCA_035128595.1 Eptatretus atami
AGGGCCTTGGTGAAGCCGACGTCACTGTTCGCCTGATTGGACGGGTCTTCATGGGGCCGCCCTTTCTGGCAGGGTTTCGGCATACCGGGAAGCCCGCTCACTCCACTCGTGCGGACTCGCCAAAAGGAACTACTGCAAAGATTTGCCTCGGAAGCGAGTCGCCGGTTGGCGAGTAGGCGAACAAGCGTTTGTTCAGCCCATGCGAGAGGGAGGTACTTGGTCATAATGGAGGGGATATAAAGATTTATTAATCTAACTAAAAAAACATCGCAACGCACCCTTTATTTCCCACTAACACAAGGAGGAGGGGTTCTATCTACGCATATAGTTAACGGCGTAACTAACCCACCTGTATGTTTGTGTGATACGGTTCCTAGAACCGTAACAATATATATATATATATATATATATATATATATATATTGTTGTGGGCCGGGTCTCGGTGGCGAGCACAACCGCTAGGGGAGCATAGAGTCAGCTCCACCGAACACCCGGAATTTAGGTCGTACCTTTCAGATAAATCCGAAAGGTCATGGGTCCTTATCGGACCGAAGATCGCCAATAGGTCGATCATGTGGATAGGGTCATTTGCCAGTTTCAATATACCTAAATACCCACGTCGTCCAAACTACTGGGGAAATTCACCCTCGGCAGGATCTGCGCAATCCAGGCCGTTACCGAGCCGGATCGAGTCATACCCCGAGCGGAGAGTACCAGAATCCTGCCGGGCCAATTGCACATTACGGCAACAATGAGGCCTCCTAATTCCCATTCGCAGCACGGCAAACCAATGATAGAAAGGACAAGGACAGCTGGGACATTCAACAAAAGGGGAATTTATTTACAACAATAATTGGGGAACGAGGGAGCACATAAGGCAGAGTTATCCGAATATAGCAAGGCAAATAATGTACAAGGAAAACAGGCACTTAACAGTTTCTACTTATCAGACGGGGCCCACGGACACACACACACACACACACAAACACACACACACACACACACACACACAAAACATACCAGAAATGGACCCCGTCGGGTCTTATTGAAGGCCTCCAGCTGAAAGACAGGTGAGCTGGAGACCAAAGCTAGCTTGACCTGTCCGCCTCGTGCAGTCTTCGACGTACTGACTCGGCGGACTCGAACCCGCAACAACGATGCCACTCCAAGTACCAGGGACGGAGGGTGAAGGACGGACACCAACCAGCACAAGGGCGGACAAGGCAGGAGCGCCAGCAGGCGAGGCGATCCAAGACGATCCGGCAGGCAAACCCCAACTGCCCCAGTTGGATCGCGCGATCAATTATTCACTCCCCGTCCAGGGGGGAGGGACTCCTCTCATAACCGCCGCCCATCTTACTGGACGGTTTTGGGCGCGATCCGCTCGTTGCCCCTGTGATTGCCAAAAGGGGCGCCAAGTCTGCTGATTGACCGAGGGGGCGTGGCGGGCGTCACGGTGACCACCCCTCAAACAGGAAGATGAGTAATATTGTCCTGCTTGGTTCCCATTGCCGACGACGACGGAAACTCGCTCGCATCTCTCTGATTGTCGAGAGAGATGCCAAGTCCTTCATTGAACTCCGCCCACCACGAATGTTATGGCGTCAGGATGGAGCGAGGCGAAGGTGTTGTTGTTGTTGTAGTTGAAAATGTAAAAGAAATCCCTGACTATCAAAATAACTCCGCAGCGCACGACATTTAATCACCCATTATACACAGGGATGGATTCTCACTATACACATATACTTAACGAAATAACTGAGTACAGGGACCTGTCTGTTGTGTGCTCATGGCTGCCAGATTCGTAACAATATATCTACATATATCCGAACTCTACATATATATATATATATATATATATATATATATATATATTTACAGTATGTTGTTACGGTTCTCGGAACCGTATGCATACAATATACAGGTGTCCCAAGTCAGTTATTCCATTAAGTATATGTGCAGATAGAATCCCTACCTTGTGTGTAGTGGGCAAGCAAAAGCGAGATCGCGACGCCCTTAGACACGCTTGCTGAGTGGCGCGCGAGTCGCATTGCCCGCATGGCCGAAATCCTGCCAGAAGGGCGGACTCCATGGAAGCCCTGGCCAACCAGGGGGACAGTGACGTCTGTTTTGTCAAGGCCCCGCCCGACCTTGGGATATATAAATTACGACACCATTCTCAGTCTGGGTTGTCCTTTTTCGGGGTCGTTCGTTCATAGAGGGTGAGCTGGAAAGTGAGTCATCTTGAGAGGGTGTGCGAGTCGGAGAGTTCGTTGAGAGTGAGAGACCCAGGGACTCAGCCTATCCCGGAGATACCCAATGATCCTGGGTGCCTTGGATCCCACATCGCGGTGCCAGAAAGGCTCGCACACTGTGACTGGTCTACCCTACGACATCAAGTGTCGGGAACTCCACCTACTCTTTCACACTTTCAAGCCCCGTTCATACCTTGGACTCTGCGCTCTCCACCAGGGCTCCTCCGCGCACACACGAACTCCACACGTGAGGCTGTGGGCCGAGCTGCACAACCATTGTCAGGTGCCGCACCATGGAGCATCCCTTTCCCCAAAACTCAGGTACCAAAAGAACTGCGACCTCAGCTCACTCCCTCCCTGGCTACAAAAGTCCTTACCATTCATCTGGGTTTATTTAGTCTGAGTGTGTGGCGCCGTCTGGTAAGTAGTACTGTATAAGTGCTTCGATCATTGCAAATCTGGCCTGTATTCTCGCGATAAGTCTGCTCTGTGTCCTTCTTTTGTAAGTTGATTGTAAATAAATTATTGTAGAAATGTTCCCAGTTCGTTTTTGTCTTTTCCTTCATTGGTCCAGCATGGTTCGGATCTGAGTTTAATCCGGGTGTTTATCCCCGATAATCTGTTCATTCTTGCCGGTACGTTCTTGGCAGGTCCGCTCAGCTGCATCCAAACTGGAAAGGTAGTTAGTCGTTGGTAGAGTGATCTGGTTCGAGCAAGGCGTACTGAGGGCGTGGTTCCCCGGTAGTCGAAACTGTGTGGTTAATGAGGTAAATTGATTCTCGACAAAAAGACTCTATGCTACGTGGTTGAGGTATTGGTGTCCATGGTCAGTTCAGTGACCCGCCGCGTCACGGAATTATTCGTGAGCGACGGCCTACAATTCCGGGAGTCTGGTGGGAGACGACGTAACTTCCCCCACCTAGCGGTCGTTCTCGCCACCGGACCCCGCCCGCAACTATATATATATATATATATATATAATATATATATATATATATATATAATATATGTATATATGTATGTATATAAACTATGAGTGTTGAAAACACCAACACCACATCCAATTCAGCCCTTTCTGCACAATACTGGGAGTGATAAGTGGCACCTGTGACAAGGACCATTGTCTCCCGCTTTATCACAGTAAAGTACAAAGATACTTTTTCATTGTATGTGCTTTATAACTGAAAGGTTTTCAATCATATGTGTGTGGAAGCTTGCTATGTTGCCCTGATGATGCAATAATGAGGGCAAAACCAGTCAGTAAGACAGCTTGTGCACTTGTGATAGCTTCTGAAATCGCTGCGAGATAACTCTTCCAGGAGCTGCAGCCAGTAAGTTCGTCATTGCGGTGATGTCACGACCTTTGTCTCAGGTTGGAGAACAACATTAATGATCATATAAATAAATTAATTAATATACATATATATACACACTGTATGTATGTATCGAAACATGTGGAGTGTGACGAGCACTTCCCTGATCTCAATTGAACATAGTCCTACACCAAAGCGTCACCACAAACCCAGAGGCTTTGGAGACTCTGTCAAGCAGACAAAGATTACATGGTCAACATCAATTAACCATCAAATGGAGCTGCCTATCTGGATTTCGGGCTTGTTTGCCCTCATCAGGACAGCATACCGAAAAATATCGCACCAATGATGATCACATTCATCGTTTAAACATCAGTGTCGGACTGTGTCCAATGAAGATCGGGGGAGTGCTCGTCACAATCCACATGTGAATGGTTTTCATTAGCAGAAGCAATTGTCTTGGTGGCAGATGGATGGTTGTTCTTTGCGGATTAATGCTTTTAACTATGTGAGACATAATCCGCGGCAATGCTCACCATAACAGTCAGGAGATGCATCTGTGACATATATATATATATATATATATATATATATATATATATATAGTCTGTCTGTCTGTCTGTTCCAGCCAGCAATCGAACTCAGGTCCTCTGGAAAACCATACCAGGGCTCTGCCATCTGGGCGACCCACTGGTTGTGCGACGCAATTCCTTGACATTCAAAATGCCTCTCTTTCTCCCACTGCTTCCGGGGCACTCACTGCCAACTCTGTAGGAGCAGAGAGAGTCTTCCACCCATGGGGGACGGGGGTACAATTCCCTGTCTGCTGTTAACCACCACTGGGGGTGTTGTAATATAATTATAAATGAACAGGACAGAACAAACATTGTAAATAGATGTGGAAAAATTACAGGCTCAGACCAGGAATCAAACTCAGGTCCTCTGTCAAACCATACCAGTGCTCCACCATTTGAGTTATCTGGGCAACCCACTAGCTGAGCAATGCAATTTCTCCACATACAGAAATGCCACTCTTTCCCTCGCTACTTCCGGGGCACTCACTGCAAACCATCGGAGCAGCAAGGGCCTGCTCACGAGATTGTCTTCCCCTCGTGGGGAAGATTTATGGAATCCACCATAAATGGAATTCCTGAAGAACTAGTCCAGGAATCTGACATTCTGAAGATCTCTGCTCTTTAAAAAGCCGTGTTATCACTACTTGTGACAAGTGAGCACAGACTGTCTCAGTGTTGGGTCAGCTGACTCGTTTCTGGATCAGCACGTGTGCGAGGTGCAACACGCGAACACTCAGCAACTATCAATCAGTTCAAAACCTTGCAGGTGATCTACAAATGTCGCAGAAAGTTCTGAAAACGTACTCAAATCACATTATTCATCCTGTAGGTAAGGTGTCTCTGTGTCTCTGTGTCTCTGTGTGTCTGTGTCTCTGTGTGTCTGTGTCTCTCTCTCTCTCTCTCTCTCTCTCTCTCTCTCTCTCTCTCCCTCTCTCTCTCTCTCTCGACAACTAAGGCCAGTTTTGAGGTCATTGACCTTGATCAAGAGAATGTAATATCAGGTGCTACGTCTGAAGCCATAGGCCTCATTATCGAGCTTGACAAGTTGTCTCTGGTTCAGCCAAAAGTCGATGCAGTGGTCTCTGAGTTTCCAGAAGTTGGCAAGACAAGTAGAACTCTTCCCATAACTTATCGGATCAATCTTGTGGAAGGGTCACAGGAAGTAGTTCACCCTGCTCGCGGACAACCTACAGCATTGAATGAGAAGATAGTTGACAAGCTAAAAGAGATGGTCGCCGAAGGTCACATTAGAAAGGTAGAATGCCTATCCGAGTGGGTGAGTTCCATGCTAGTAGCTCTTTGCAAAGGCAAAGTCTGCATCATTATAGACTCAAAGGATTTAAACAAGTTCATAAAGCATGAGCTCTACCTGATGAGAACTGTTCAGGAAGTCTTAGCTCAAACCCCTGGCTAAGGTTTTTTTTTTGGTGTTTGATGTCTGCAGAGGATTTATGAAAATCTGTCTTAACAAGTCATCCTCATTCTTGACCACATTCAATACACCTGTGGGAAGACACTGCTGGTTGTGTCTTTCCTATGGTTTGAAATGCTGTCCTGAGATATTCCAGGAAATGATGGACCAGATTCTGGAAGGGATTGAATGCGAAACAGCATTGATGGATGACATCCTCATTGCAGGTTGCGTTATCAGACACTATGACTATGCCTTGAAGTGAGTTATGTGATGGGATGCAAGTTATAACCTGCAGCTAAACTTTAAGAAGTGCCAGATCTGAAAATCTTCGGTCCCTTACATAAGCCACCTGCTCACAGCAGAAGGAGTGCGGCTAGATCCACTCAAGACAGAGGCACTTGAGAAAATGCCACGTCCAACAGACAAACAAAGCGTAAAGTTTTTCATTGGATTCGTGCAGTATTTATGGAGGTTTATCCCCAACCTAAGTGACATCCTCCACGATCTCTGCAAAACTGATGTGGAATTCACTTGGCAGTTAGCTCAGGAGCAATCGTTTGAAAAACAAAAGCATGCGTGTCCTTCTGCCCTGGTCCTCCAGCACTATGATGTAGGTCAGCTCATTAAAATACAAGCTGATGCCAGCCAGAATGCCATGGGAGCCTGTTTGTTCCAAAATGGAAACCCCATAACATTCACATCACGCAGCCCAACCGATACAGAGTGTTGCTACACCATGACTGAGAATGAAATGCGCTCAATCGTCCATGCAACAGAAGTGTTTCACTATTACATAATCTGAGAAATCAGCAGTAGTATACAATGAACTTAAGCCTCTCGAGGAAGTCTTCAAGAAACCTCTCCTATCTTCTCCCATGTGTTTACAGCACATGTTTCTCAAGCTTCAGCGGTATGTTTTGGAGGTTAAATATTGCCGCGGTTCCGAGATAGTGCTCTCAGAACCATTGTCCTGTGCACCTCTACCAGACACCGGCTCGGAACCTGGCAAGGACCTTGAGTCTTTCACCATATTCCAGTTCCTCGCAATCATGAGTGAGAAATACCTCAAAATCCAAGAAGCCACTCTGAGAGAATTGAGTGTTCTTTGCAAGGTAATTACGGAGGGATGTCCTGACCCTTGAAAGGAAGACCCAGAACCAGTCCGTCCTTACTTTGATTCCAAAACGCAGTTGGCAGTCTCAGACGGTATTGTCTACAAAGACATCCATCTTGTCATCCCACCAAACCTCAGGCACAAAATGCTTACATTGGTTCATGAATCTCACTTTGGCGTGACCAAGTGCAAAAAGTGTGCTCATGAAGTCATGTACTGGCCCTCAATGAATTCTTACATTGAAGAAACGGTCCAGAATTGTTTTAAAGGGGCTGATTAATTATCAAATTGTTCATCAACGGAAGCCCCTATTGCCAACATATACATCTGATCTTCCATTTATCGAAGTTAGGAGTGACATTTTCGATTTTCATGCAAAGCAGTAGTTGCTCACAGTCGACTATCACCCAAGTTTGTGAAGGTGGACTTCCTCAAGAATGCTGTAGCTCACTCTGTGATTGAAGCTCTCAAGTGGAAGTTTTGTCGACATGGTATTCCAGAAATGCTACAAAGTGATTCTCGAAGTCAATACATGTCAGTGGAATTTTCTCAGTTTTGCAAAGAATATGGAATCGCACACAATATTGTCCACCAAATTCCAGAGTGCCAATGAAGAGGCAGAAAGGACAATCCAGACAGTTAAAAAGCTCTGGAAGAAATCAACAGATAGGCTCTTAGCCCTGCCGGACAATCGTACCACTCCACTTGAAGAAATATACTAGTCCTCAGCTCAGCTCCTCATCAGGAAATGCCCCAGAAATACACTGCCTTGCAACCATGTCCTTGTCAAGCCTGCTCAGTATGACCATCACATTGTGAAATCATACTTAGATGCACAGAAGGAAAAAGAAAAGCATGATCACGACAAGCTATCTATGTGAAGTCTACCACCGCTTCAGCCAAGAGAGAGTGTAAGGATGTCACCAAACCCAGATGTCAGGCAATGGATCGTAGGTATAGTCGAGGCACATCACATCAGCTCCTGTTCGTATGTGGTGAGGACCGCAAACAATGTGTCCCGGCGTAACAGGCTCCATCTCCGGAGTGCACCCCTATTACCCAACATTGACCCCTTGGAAAGTCAGCCACCCTTTAGTTCCTATGTTTCCCTGGATGTGAATGATGTTCCTGCTCCTGTTCCTCAATGGGACACCCCAGGGGAAAATTGCTATAAGTCCCCAAGTCCCAATGTGCAAGAATCTGAATCCTTAAGCTTCCCAACAGCATCTTCGCCTCAAGTCACTACATCACCGAGAAACACCACGTACACCACCAGGAGAGGCAGGGCCATGAACCCTCCCAGACATCTGGATCTTTCAAAAAAAAAAGAATCATTTAAAATTAATTGATCCATTTGATCTGAGTTTGATGTTGCGTGTTAATTAAGGAGCAGATTATAACTATAAACAGACTATTTCGTTTTGCTTGTTTCTTTGAAAGAAAGGGAGATGCAACGTATTAATTTGGCTACATCATTGCTGGTGTCGTTGCATTATTATTGTTATTGTTGTTATTTTTGAGTTTTTGATTGCATACATGAAGACATCATCAAGGAAATAAAGGTGCTCTCGCTTGCGGCACAATGGAGTCTGTGTGAGTTCATTACAATAACCCCTGACAATCACAGAGCCTCCCCTATGTTTAACAGTCGGCTGCAAACATTGCATGTCATACCATTCTCCGGGTCTACAGTGTACAAATTGCTGTCTCTCTGATCCAAAAAGTTCAAACTTCGATTCGTCAGAGCAGAGTACCTGATTGCATCGTTCAGTTGCCCAATCTTGGTGTTATCTTGCAAATTCCAGTCTTTTCACCTTATTCTGTGCCCTGTGGTCTCAGCAGCGGTTTATTACCTGTAACTCTGCCATGGAGACCTGCTGCAATTGACGAGATGTTAATGTTCATTCCTGCTCTCATTTCATTTGTCAGCTGCTGACTTGATTGTCTTCTCTCGCATAAGCTGAGAAACTTCAAGTGCTTGTGTTGCCTTGGGGAGGTTGTTCTGGTTCTTCCTGGTCTTTTCTTGTCTTGTATTAAGCCAGTATATTTCAGTCATTGCAAAGTGTACCAGTGTACCTCGCACCATTTTAGATCTTTAGCTTTCCTGCTATATTATTCATAGTGTGTCCTTCTCACAGAGTTTGGATCTTCACACACTGTTCTGCTGAAGTTGCTTCCTTGGCACCATTCTGAACCCACTCATCGACTTTCAAGAATTGTGAACAAGCTGATGAAAACGAATTTCACACATTCACGAATTTGTAAACCATTATTTTATCCGTGATGAATTTGTAACTTCATATTCACACTTCTAACTTCCTCCAAATGTTTACTGGGTGAAATTAAAGCACCACAAAAAGTGAAAAATATACCAAACATTTCGATCCAGAAAATTGTGGGTTCAAATGCAGCTCACACGAGCAGAACTTCAAATTCTCAACTTATAAAAACTAATTTATTTTATTTCATTTTATTTTATTTTATTTAAAAAACAAAATGTGCCGTGACATCCCTCAACCTTCAGACAGGTTGCAGACTCTTCCCCCCTTTTCAGACCTTGTTTTTTTTTTCAAAAAAATCACAAGCTGGTTAAAAACTTTGGATACGTCATTCAATCCTGACAAATCTCACACTCTCAAAATCTCTCTCCGAAAGGACTGTCTAGCAAACCCACCGATGTATTTTCTTAACAATTCTCTTGAGGAAGTTCAGTCATTCCAACTCCTGGGTCTCTTTATCAGCCATTATCTTTCTTGGGCAAACCACATTTCAAAGTTAGTCTCCAAAGCCAGCCGCTGATTGGGCATTCTCTGTCATACAAACTCCTTCCTTGATACACCTGAACTCCTATCCACCTAAAGGCCTTCATCTGTAGCTTGATGGAGTACCACTGTCTCCTCTGGGCTGGCTCACCAGCCTCACATCTTACTGTGTTTGATGCTGTGGAAACCAAGGCCTTTAAGATCACTGGAATCTCCCGCACTGAAGCTGAGTCAACGGGCCTCTCACTTCACCATCACAGACAGGTCGGTGGTCTGTCTGTCTTCTATCCCCTCCTTTCTGGTCTTATACCTCTGCTTTTTCTGTGCTTTGTCACCACCAAGTTTTGCAAGGAACATGTGGTCCACCATCAACCCCCTTCTGGGCGAAATTACCTAAATCCAGGATCAGTGCTCATTTAAGCCTGGTTTTGGCTTAACGGTTGAGGTGGCTGGCTTAAGATCTTAGGGTCTTGAGTTTGAGCCCCATGGAAATAACACCAGATGGGTTGACTCAGCCTGTCATCCTTCTGTGGTGAGTAAAATGAGTACCAGTGTAATGGTAACAGAGGGCCCTGCATTGGTGTCACAGCTGCACCCCCCCCCATAAAATGATGCAACCAGTAGCACAGGCTGCACACGATAGCTAACTGCTTGCTTCCACTTATTTGTTCCTCTATCTTTTTCCCCCACCTCTGGAATCAACATCCACATCCTCTTCAACCTCATTTTTTTTTCCTCCAGGTCTTCAAGACAGCTGTTCACCACCATCTCAGATCATCCCAATCTAAAACCATGATCTTTTCTTCCCTCATTAACCCTCCCCAAATTCTTCCTAATTTTCCAGTTTATCTCCTTGGAGTTTCCTTCTTCGGCATGCATGTTTTGCTTCCTGGTTTTGTCTGTTACGTCCTGATTCGTTCATTGTGTTAGCTCTTCCACAAATCTTAACTATGTATACAAACAAAAACGATTCAGGCATATGGAAGAGCATGGTGATGGAGGGTCTGATCTCACAAGCAGCGAGGAAACCCTTGGACACAATAAGCAAGGGAATGAATGAACATAGGATAGAAGGAAGCATTGCAACATGCAAGTAAGAGCGTTGCTTTAAGAAGGGTTAATGGGGTAAAATCATTGTGGGTATAAGAATGGGAGATTACATGAGATGGTGGTGTTTCACTTTCTTGAATCTAAGGAGGAAAAAGTGAGATATCACAGCCTCTGAAAGGCAGTTGCACAAATTGGAAAACAAGGAACCGAGTTGAGGTGTGCAGTCAGCCTGGATTTTGGAAGTTTAACCAGGAGAGGGTTACTGGAATAATACGTGCATCCTGGTATTGCTGGGAAGGATTGGAGGGCTATGAGAGCAGAGGAAGCAAAACTAGAGGAGAGGTGGTAAAAAAAATATATAATGGAGACCACTGACCTGCTTGCTATGTGAGAGCAACAGACCTTGAGCTTTGTCCTCATCCCGGGAGATTCCAATAATTTTGAGAGCTTTAAATTCCACATAATCCAGGAGAGACAGATGTGATGCTGGGGTGTCAGCCTAGAGTGAAGAGCAGTACTCCACTGAGCTACTGACAAAGGCCTTATGGACTGATGGGTAGCTCTGATTTTCCAAGGAAAGATGGATCAATGGAGGATGCCCAGTCTACGGCTGGATTTGAAGGCCAGCTTTGCTGTATGGGCAGTCTGGGAGAGGTCATGGCTGGTGGTGATGCCTCGAAGTTTGAGACGACACCTCTTTAAGTATCTGACCATGGAAATAGGTGGGTTTGTTCTTGAGTGACAGTGAGACGGTGAGATTTTCCATAATTAAAACACATGTTGTCTATTTATCAGACAAAGCATCTCAGCTTGTATGTAGCATTTCTTGGATTCCAGTATATCTTGCGAGAACTTTTTGAACACCTGAGGATGTAAGGCCAATACATTCGTCAGTTTGTATAAATCACCTGCTCCTTTCATTCAGCAGTGTAGCGGTTCTCTTTTCCAACATAACTTACGTGAACTGATGAAAAATTGTGAAGGGACCTTTCTGCAAAATTTAGTGAGTTGGCCTTTCCGACGACCTTTAGAAGTGCAAACACATAGCATACTGGTAAATTACCTGTTACCCAGGTTGTTTTTCTCTTTGAAAGCTACATTGCTGTGGGCCACGGGCTAGGTGGGAATCAGATTGGTGTCTCTGGCCTGTCCACGTCCTTTGGTAAGTTTTGATTGGGTATGAAGAAAGCCAAATGAGATTTTGACAAACTGCTTTTTCTCCTGGACATCAAGACAAACGATGTTAATTATTTACTTTCTCGTTTACAATAAGAAAGCATAGACCTTTGATTTTGAAATGTCATACTTGCCAAGTCCAAAGGGAGCAGTTTTCATTGTTTTTTTTTCCAGAAGGTGGATGGAGATTATGTTTTCACATCTGTCTGTCTGTCTGTCTGTCTGTGAGCAGGATATCTCAAAAATTTGTGGACGGATTTGGATACATCTTGGTGGACAGGTTGGGTGTGTGACAAGGACGAATTGATTGGATTTTGGTGAAGATCCAGATCCGGATCAGAGAATGTAAAAAAAATTTTTTGGAGTGATTCTTCATCATGGAGAAATAGAAGCCTGGTGTTGGTTTCGCGGTTAGGGTGGCTGGCTTGGGGATCTTAGGGTCCTGAGTTTGAGCCCCATTTCCTGCTAAATCAATTCCAGATGAGGTTGATTCAGCCTCTAATCCTTCCGAGATTCATGAAAAGAGTACCAGTGTACTGGTATAGGGGCACAGCATCAGTGGCACAGTTGAGCCCCAACAAAATGATTGCTACCCAGCAGCCTCGATGCCATACACAAGAAGAAGAAAATTGAGAAATAGTGCCAAAAGATATATACAGCAAAATATTTCAAAACGTTATGGATGAATTATGACAAAACTGGTGGATGAGTTGATTTGGTAAGAGGAACAAGTTGATTCCATTTTGTTTCAGATCCGGATGCAGATCCAGCCTATCAGTGGGATACAAAATGTAAACTGTTCAGTCTGGTGGAGGTATGTGCTCCATCGAGTGCCGTTCTGGTTACATCCGCCAACGAAGGTCGAAGGAGGTTATGTTGTCACCCCTCTCTGTCTGTTTGTGTGCAGGATATCTCAAAACGTTGTGGACGTATTCGGACGAAACTTGGTAGGATTCAATTTTGGTGAAGATCCGAATCAGGATCTGGATGCGAGAATTATTACATTTTTTTAAAGTGATTCTTCACCGTGAGAAATCAGGCCAAAAACGATAAAAAGCATGATATTTCAAAAATGTATTGGGTCCGATATGTTCTCGTGGATCAGGAATTGCGTGGCGGAGGTATGCGCTCTACCAAGTGCCCTTCTAGTTTGGTCTGTTTTTTCCATTGGAGCAAAATTCAGTTTCTTTCAACTGGAAGCAATTTTGCATTGGGCTAAAAAAAAAAAAAGATCTTGATGCTTTGGGAAATGGAACACGGATCTACAAGGCACTTGGACACAGGAGGCGGCCATTTTGGCCCATCATTCCGGTGCTTCATCAACACCCATATTCATTCAATGTATCAGTTTATTCACTTAATTCCATCGGGGTGTGGAGGGGGAGGTGCACGGAAATAGTTAAACCTCCACAAGTTTCTGCCATTATTGATGGATTTATTATCAAAAAAGAAAACCATTTGATCCCACAGTTGTTTTTCAGAGACCTTTATCACATGGAAAGGAGGTTCGACTCGACACATTGGTCTTTCTTTCTTTTTTTGTAACGCTGGATATTGAAACATCTAGTCACACTGTCTGCCTTCCCTTCGAGTGAAAGACAAAATGCTCTCCCAGAAGTTTAGGTCAAGCAGACAGCTTTTCCTTCCACGGGTTAGCTGCTGTATATCAATTTGCCATCCTTGCCGATAAGCTGTCTCATTGTGGATTTTTAAAAACGTGAAATCCAGACTAGGGACAGCTCCTTGAGTGATGTGCAGTGGGTTGAAGAGGAAAATGGTCAGGCACAATGGCACAGAAGCATTACCTTTAAAACAAATCTCCAACAGTTAATAAATAAATACAAAACAAATAAATAATAAATATGCTAATCATTAGGCGAATGATAAACGAGTTATTTATTTAATTTGGCTAAATTTGTTGTTTTTTTGTATGCATGATCGAGGCTATTGGAAGAGGTAGAGCAGAATGGAAAGGAACAAAATGGAAAGGGAGAAACACCAACAGCAGAGTAGAAATGACAGTGAGATCAAGGGGACGGGGAGAAGGACACCTGGGGGTGAACAAGCTGCACACAAGCTGCATGAAACACAGCAAGAAGAGAAAGGGGGGAAGTGAGGATGAAACAAAAAAAATGGACAAACCAACTGACAACTAGCAAACTAAAAGAGGTGAGAAAGAGGGGGGTAAATCACAATAATATGGAAAAGGGGAGTGCTTTGGAATGGAGTCGTTTGTGAGGTATAGATAACGATATCTATAGATAATTTGGAAATCCTTTGGAAATAGATAACGAGTATGGATGGGGAGAGGGGTGACGTGAGGTGGTGAACAGCCATATTGAAATCCTGGAGGGAAGAATGGGACTGAACGGACTGAGGAAATCAGTTACGCGGGTGAGAGAAAAGGGGAACAAATGAGTGGAGGTGAGCAGTGAGCCTGGATTCTGTGAGGTTAACACGAAGAGGGTTGCTGGCAGATGGCAGGGGGTGCAAGACCAAAAAGGAGGAAGTAGAATACAGGGAGGCTGCTGCCATCCTTGCTGCGATGTGAGAGTAACAGGCCGATGCTCATCTTCATCGTGGGACATCCCCATGATTTTGAGGGCATTGAGACCTTTACCTGCACTTATTCATTATCCAAAGCATCAATCAAATCACCTGGAAATTAGATCACATCACTGTGATTTTAAAATATATTACTGCTGTACAATATTGAATCTATAAAATAATTTCGTTGTTGTTGTCTCTCGTGTCCAACTCACCCCATTGGCCACTTAACAGAAATATTTTTTTCCCCACAATTGAACTGATCATTTCTTATGTATAATTGTTGTTTGATTGCTGAGATTTATTGCACAAATGGGTAATTAAAGCAATGTGTTCCACAGCCTTCTTTTGACATCAATGTGGCAGACTTGGCCCATACTCTCAGACCATTCTGCAGTCATGTTTGCAGAATCTTTTAATTTAATATGGTCTAAGGCCATTGGAGGAATAAACACAGCCACTGACCTTGTGAAAGACAACGTCACTTTCTGGTGCATTCTGGGTACCAGCGACGCCATCTTGTGACATTGCTTTTGTCGCCACAGCCAGCGGAGCAATTAAGGATAAATCTTTCCCTCCCCTCCCCTCCCACAACACTAAAAGTGTCTGCTGTCATGCCACATATGCAAGAAAGCACTACTTAATATGAAGAGTACAGGGAGAGGAGTTAGCACAGGTGAGATGAACTGAATGGCCTTTTCCTGTGCTTTGTTAGCTATGTGTCTGCGACCTTGAAAGGTGACTGGTGCACGTAACCCATTTTGGGCCTGTATGTTCTGTATTGGGGATTAAGTGTTCTGTATTGCTGAGTAGTTTCCTATTGATTACGAATTAGTTATGCTGGTCCCTCATTTTGCAATATAAATTTTCGTTATTAGGATTATACTTCCATGTATATTCCTATTTTACGTAGGACAATGATGCAATCCATTCAATAATTGTGCAAACTAAGTGAGGTAGTGGTGAGGGTGAAACTAAAATTGAGAAAATAAAGAATGGGGAAGAATTGAAATAAAAGAAAAACAAAGCTGGGGAAGTGTGGAGTGGAGAGAACAGCAGGAGGTTGGGGGTTGGAAGGAGACAGGTATATGGGGAGAGAAGATCCATTTGTGTTGTGGTGTCCTCATTTTTGCAGTTGTTAAATCTATACTATAAGAGAGCCATTTGTCTGTGTGTCTGTCTCACTGATCTGAATATAACTGGATCACCGGTTTGCTGAAAAAAAACTGAAGTCACGACCGCCACCTTGGTACTCACCGCAACTGTAAGGGCGGCACACACAATGCCAGCGTGTGTTACATTTGGGTGCAATAACAAACAATATTTTGACTGTGGGAAGTCATTTCTCAGGTAAATGGATGTCTCACAAAAAACTGGAACCTGAGATGCAGTCTTGCTTTACTTTGAGAGAGCTGAATCTGAGTTATAATATTTAAAGTTTGGCCAACTCTCATTCATTCGTCCATTGTATATTTGATTAGTAAACAGCAATTATTGTGGAAAGGGAGAATGCAAAACATTCTGGAATAAAAAATTTTTTTTGCATTGTTTACTATGGAACTTTAGGTAGGTATCATGAGTCCCAATATGGCGGCCGTGTGGCCTCATCAGCAAATGCACTCTCATTGGCCGGTAGTTCCCCTCCATGTGAGTTAGATCCTGATATTCGCGGGGAATATGTTCCTGAAAAATGCCATGAATGTCGAATCCGCAAATGCCGTGGCATTGTTTCAGTGTGGAAAAGGGGGATAGGTTCTCAGCAGTTTGCCATTCATAAGAGAAAATAAAAAATCCTTGAAAACCCATAAAAACAGCAAATATGCCCGTGAAAAACCAAGAATATGCTTGCAAAAAACCAAGAGTATGCCAGCAAAAGAACTGCGTGAAAAAACCACCACTATGACTGCAAAATATCACAAAATTGTGAAAAAACTGCGAACATGCACGCTAAAAAACACAAAATTGTGAAAAAAAACTGCTAACATGCACGCCAAAACCACAAAATTGTGAAAAAACTGCGAACATGCACGCAAAAACCACAAAATGTGAAAAAAACTGCGAACATGCACGCAAAAAACCACAAAATTGTGAAAAAACTGCGAACATGCACGCAAAAAAGCACAAAATGTTTAACAAACTGCGAACATGCATGCAAAACCACAAAATGTGAAAAAAAACTGCGAACATGCACGCAAAAAAACCAGAAAATTGTGAAAAACTGCGAACATGCACGCAAAAAACCACAAAATGTGAAAAAACTGCGAACATGCACGCAAAAAACCACAAAATTGTGAAAAAACTGCGAACATGCACACAAAAAACCACAAAAATGTGAACAAAACTGCGAACATGCACGCAAAACATCAACAAAATTGTGAAAAAACTGCGAACATGCACGCCAAAAAACAAAAAATTGTGAAAAAACTGCGAACATGCACGCCAAAAACCACAAAATTGTGAAAAAACTGCGAACATGCACGCAAAAATCACAAATTGTGAAAAAACTGCGAACATGCACGCAAAAAACACAAAATTGTGAAAAAAAAACTGCGAATATGCACGCAAAAAACCACAAAATTGTGAAAAAACTGCGAACATGCACGCCAAAAAACAAAAATTGTGAAAAAACTGCGAACATGCACGCAAAACCACAAAATTGTGAAAAAACTGCGAACATGCACGCAAAAAATCACAAATTGTGAAAAAACTGCGAACATGCACGCAAAAAACAACAAAAATTGTGAAAAAAACTGCGAACATGCACGCAAAAAACAAAAAATTGTGAAAAAACTGCGAACATGCACGCCAAAAACCACAAAATTGTGAAAAAACTGCGAACATGCACGCAAAAAATCACAAAATTGTGAAAAAACTGCGAACATGCACGCAAAAAAACACAAAATTGTGAAAAACTGCGAACATGCGCGCAAAAAACCAACAAATTGTGAAAAAACTGCGAACATGCACGCAAAAAAACACAAAATTGTGAAAAAACTGCGAACATGCACGCAAAAAACCACAAAATTGTTAACAAACTGCGAACATGCACGCAAAAAAAACAGAAAAAATGTGAAAAAATGCGAACATGCACGCAAAAAACCACAAAATTGTGAAAAAAACTGCGAACATGAACGCAAAAAAAACCACAAAATTGTGAAAAAAACTGCGAACATGCACGCAAAAAACCACAAAATTGTGAAAAAAACTGCGAACATGCACGCAAAAAACACAAAATTGTGAAAAAAACTGCGATCACGCAAAAAACCACAAAATTGTGAAAAAAAACTGCGAACTGCACGCAAAAAAACACAAAATTGTGAAAAAAAACTGCGATCACGCAAAAAAACCACAAAATTGTGAAAAAAAACTAACATGCATGCCAAAAACCACAAAATTGTGAAAAAACTGCGAACATGCACACACAAACCACAAAAATGTGAAAAAACTGCGAACATGCACGCAAAAAAACACAAAATTGTGAAAAAAACTGCGAACATGCACGCAAAAACAAAAAATGTGAAAAAACTGCGAACATGCATGCCAAAACCACAAAATTGTGAAAAAAACTGCGAACATGCACGCAAAACCAAAAATTGTGAAAAAACTGCGAACATGCACGCCAAAAACCACAAAAATGTTAACAAACTGCGTCATGCATGCAAAAAAACACAAAAATGTGAAAAAAAACTGCGAACATGCACGCAAAAACCACAAATTGTGAAAAAAAAACTGCGAACATGCACGCAAAAAAGCACAAATGGTTAACAAACTGCGAACATGCATGCAAAAAACCAACAAAATGTGAAAAAAAACTGCGAACATGCAGCAAAAAAAACCAGAAAATTGTGAAAAAACTGCGAACATGCACGCAAAAAACCACAAAAATGTGAAAAAAACTGCGAACATGCAGGCAAAAAACCACAAAATTGTGAAAAAAAACTGCGAACATGCACGCAAAAAACCACAAAAATGTTTAAAAAAAACTGCGAACATGCACGCAAAAAAACCACAAAATTGTGAAAAAAAACTGCGAACATGCACGCCAAAAAACACAAAATTGTGAAAAAACTGCAAACATGCAGCACAAAACCCAAAATTGTGAAAAAAACTGCGAACATGCACGCAAAAAAAACCAACAAAATTGTGAAAAAACTGCGAACATGCACGCAAAAAGCACAAAATTGTGAAAAAAAAACTACGAACATGCATGCCAAAAACCACAAAATTGTGAAAAAAACTGCGAACATGCACGCAAAAATCACAAAATTGTGAAAAAACTGCGAACATGCACGCAAAAAATCCAAAATTGTGAAAAAAACTGCGAAATGCACGCCAAAAAAACCACAAAATTGTGAAAAAACTGCGAACATGCACGCAAAAAAGCACAAAATTGTTAACAAACTGCGAACATGCATGCAAAAACACAAAAATGTGAAAAAAAACTGCGAACATGCACGAAAAAAAACCAGAAATTGTGAAAAAACTGCGAACATGCACGCAAAAAAGACAAAAATGTGAAAAAACTGCGAACATGCACGCAAAAAACCACAAAAATGTTTAAAAAAACTGCGAAATGCATGCAAAAAACCACAAAAATGTGAAAAAAAAACTGCGAACATGCACGCAAAAAAAACCAGAAATTGTGAAAAACTGCGAACATGCACGCAAAAAACACAAAAATGTGAAAAAAACTGCGAACATGCACGCAAAAAACCACAAAATTGTGAAAAAAAACTGCGAACATGCACGCAAAAACCACAAAAATGTTTAAAAAAAAACTGCGAACATGCACGCAAAAAACCACAAATTGTGAAAAAAACTGCGAACATGCACGCCAAAAAACCAAAATGTGAAAAAACTGCAAACATGCACGCAAAACCAACAAAATTGTGAAAAACTGCGAACATGCACGCAAAAAAAACGCACAAAATTTGGAAAAAACTGCGAACATGCACGCAAAAAAGCACAAAATTGTGAAAAAAACTACGAAATGCATGCCAAAAACCACAAAATTGTGAAAAAACGCGAACATGCACGCAAAAATCACAAATTGTGAAAAAACTGGAACATGCACGCAAAAAATCACAAATTGTGAAAAATCTGCGAACATGCACGCCAAAAAACCACAAAATTGTGAAAAAACTGCAACATGCACGCAAAAAAGCACAAAATTGTTAACAAACTGCGAACATGCTGCAAAAAAACACAAAAATGTGAAAAAAAAACTGCGAAACATGCACGAAAAAAAACAGAAAATTGTGAAAAAACTGCGAACATGCACGCAAAAACGACAAAAATGTGAAAAAACTGGCGAACATGCACGCAAAAAACCACAAAATTGTGAAAAAAACTGCTGAACAATGCACGCAAAAAAAACCAACAAAAATGTTTAAAAAAAACTGCGAACATGCACGCAAAAAACCACAAATTGTGAAAAAACTGCGAACATGCACGCCAAAAACCAACAAAATTGTGAAAAAACTGCAAACATGCACGCAAAAAACCACAAAATTGTGAAAAAACTGCGAACATGCACGCAAAAAAAACCACAAATTGTGAAAAACTGCGAACATGCACGCAAAAAACCAAATTTGTGAAAAAAACTACGAACATGCATGCCAAAAACCACAAAATTGTTGAAAAAACTGCGAACATGCACAGCAAAAATCACAAAATTGTGAAAAAACTGCGAACATGCACGCAAAAAATCACAAAATTGTGAAAAAACTGCGAACATGCACTCAAAAAACACAAAATTGTGAAAAAAACTGCGAACATGGCACGCCCAAAAAACAAAAAATTGTGAAAAAACTGCGAAGCGCACGCCAAAACACACAAAATTGTGAAAAAAACTGCGAACATGCACAGCAAAAATCACAAATTGTGAAAAAACTGCGAACATGCACGCAAAAAAAACACAAAATTGTGAAAAAACTGCGAATATGCACGCAAAAAACCACAAATTGTGAAAAAAAAAAAACTTGAAAAAACTGCGAACATGCACGCCAAAAAAAAAAAATTGTGAAAAAAACATGCGAAACGTGAATGCGACGCACAAAAACACACACAAAATTGTGAAAAAACTGCGAACATGCGCGCAAAAAACACAAAATTGTGGAAAAA
>CM068959.1:94412993-94431288 GCA_035128595.1 Eptatretus atami
AAAATGGTGAAAAAACTGCGAACATCGCATCGCAAAAAAACCACAAAATTTTGAAAAAAAACTATGCGAACATGCACGCAAAACCACAAAAAATGTGAAAAATGCGAACATGCACGCAAAAAAAACCACAAAATTGAAAAAACTGCGAACATCTGCACGCAAAAAACATAATGTGAAAAAACTGCGAACATGCATCGCAAAAAAAAAAACCACAAAATTGAAAAAACTGCGAAACATGCACGCAAAAAAAAACACAAAATTGTGAAAAAAACTTGCGAACATCTGCACGCCAAAAAACAAAAATATGTGAAAAAAACTCGAACATGCACGGCAACAAAAAACCACGAAAATTGTGAAAAAAACTGCGAACATGCACGCAAAAAAACAAAAAATGGTGAAAAAACTAGCGACATGCACGCCAAAAACAAAAAATTTGTGAAAAACCTGCGAACATGCACGCAAATAAAAACCACAAAAATTTTAAAAAAAAACCTGCAAACATGCCCAAAACCACAAAAATGTTTTTAAAAAAACTGCGAAACATGCACGCAAAAAACCACAAATTGTTAAAAAAAAAAAAAACTGCGAAATGCACGCACAAAAACCACCAAAATTGAAAAACTGCAACATGCATGCAAAAAAACCGAAATTGTGAAAAAAACGAGCAACATGCACGCAAAAAACCACAAAATGTGAAAAAAACTGCGAAACATGCACCGCAAAAACCACAAAATTGTGGGAAAAAAAAACTGCGAACATGCACGCAAAAAACCACAAAATGTTAAAAAAAAAAAAAAAATTGCGAACATGCACGCAAAGAACCCACAAATGTGAAAAAAACTGCGAACATGCCGCCAAAAACATTTAAATTGTGAAAACTGCGAACATGCAGCAAAAACCACAAAATTGTGAAAAAACTGCGAACATGCACGCAAAAAAACACAAAATTGTGAAAAACATGCAACATGCACGCAAAAAAACACCAAAAATTGTGAAAACATACGAAATGCATGCCAAAACACAAAGTTGAAAAACTGCGAACATGCACACAAAAACCCAAAAATGTGAAAAAAGACTGCGAACATGCACGCAAAAAAACCACAAAATGTGTTGAAAACTCGCGAACATGACGCCAAGAAAAACAAAAATTGTGAAAAACTGCGAACATGCACGCCAAAAACCCGAAATTGTGAAAAAAATGCGAACATGCACGAAAAAAAACAAACAAATTGTGAAAACTGGAACATTGCACGCAAAAAACAAAAAATTGTGAAAAACTGCGAACATGCACGCAAAAACCACAAATAATTTTAAAAAAAACTGCAGAACATGCACGCAAAAAACACAAAAATGTTCTAAAAAAACTGCGAACAGGCACGCAAAAAAAACACAAAAATGTTATAAAAAACTGCAACATGCACGCAAAAAAAACACACATTGTGAAAAGACTGCCCAAACTGCCACGCAAAAAAACCACAAAATTGTTGAAAAAATGCGAACATGCCACAAAAAACCACAAAAAGTGAAAAAAACTGCGAACATGCACGCAAAAACCACAAAAATTGTTGAAAAAAACTGCGAACATCACGCCAAAAAACCAAAAATTGTTGCAAAAATGCGAACATCACGAAAAACCAACAAAAATGTTTAAAAAAAACTAGCAACTCACGCAAAAAAAACACAAAATTGAAAAAACTTGCGAAATGCACGCAAAAACCACAAAAATTGCTGAAAAAAACACGCGAACATGCACGCAAAACCACAAATTGTGAAAAACTTGGCGACAGCCATGCAAAACACCACAAACTTGTGAAAAAAAAAACTGCAACCTGCACGCAAAAAAACAAAAAATTGTGAAAAAAATCGAACATGCACGCAAAAAAACAAAAAATTGTGAAAAAACTCGGAAGATGCACGCAAAAAAAAAAAAAATGTGAAAAACTGCTAACATGCACGTCAAAAAACCACAAAATTGTGAAACAACGCGAACATGCACGCAAAAAACCACAAAAATGTTTTTAAAAAACTGCGAAAAATGCACGCAAAAAACCACAAAAGTTGTAAAAAAACGCGAACATGCCACGCAAAAACAACAAAATTGTTAAAAAAAAAACTGCAAATGCACGCGAAAAACCACAAAATGTGAAAAAACTGCAGAACATGCACGCAAAAACCAGAAATGTGTGAAAAAAAACTCGAACATGCACGCAAAAACCACAAAATGTAAAGAAAAAAACTGCGAACATGCACGCAAAAAAACACAAAATTGTGAAAAAAAAACTGCGACATGCACGCCCAAAACATATAAAATTGTGAAAAACGCGAACATGCACGCAAAAAACCACAAAATTGTGAAAAAATCGAACATGCAGCAAAAAAACCACAATGGTGTAAAAAACTGCACACATGCATGCAAAAAACCACAAAATTGTGAAAAAAAGACTACGAACATGCATCCAAAAACCACAAATTGTTGAAAAAACTGCGAACACTGCACACAAAAAAAACCACAAAAATGTTGAAAAAACTGCGAACATGCAACCAAAAAACCACAAAATTGTGAAAAAACTGCGAAACATGCACGCCAAAAAACTGTGAAAAAAACTGCCACATGCACGCAAAAAACCACAAAATTGTGAAAAAAAAAACTACTGAACATGCATTGCAAAAACCACAAAATTTGTGAAACACTGCGAACATGCACACAAAAAAACCACAAAAATGGAAAAAACTGCAACATGCACGCCAAAAAACCACAAAATGTGAAAAACTGCAACATGCACTGGCAAAAAACAAAAAATTTGTGAAAAAACTGCGAACATGCACGCAAAAAACCACACAAATGTTTTAAAAAACTGCGAACTGCACGCAAAAAAAAACCACAAAAATGTTTAAAAAAAATGCGACATGCACGCAAAAAACACAAAATTGTGAAAAACTGACGAACATGCACGCAAAATAACCACAAAATTGTAGAAAAAACTGCCGAATCACGCAAAAAACCAAAAAATTGTTGAAAAAAACCGACATGCACGCAAAAAACCACAAAAAATGTTTAAAAAAAACTCGAACTGCAACGCAAAAAACCACAAACATGTTTAAAAAAAACTGCGAAATGCACGCAAAAAAAACAAAAATTGTGAAAAAACCTGCTAACATGACGCAAAAAAAACACAAATTGTGAAAAAACTGCGAACATGCACGCCAAAAACCAAAAATTGCGATAAAAAACTACGAACATTGCATTGCTGCCAAAAACCACAAAATTGTGAAAAAACTGCAACAGCACACAACAACCACAAAATGTGAAAAAAATGCGAACATTGCACGCCAAAATCAAAATTTGTTGAAAAAACTGCGAATGATCGCAAAAAACAAATTGTGAAAAAAAATGCCAACATGCACGCAAAAAACCACAAAATTTGAAAAAAAACTACGAACATGCATGCAAAAACCACAAAATTCGGAAAAAACTGCGACATGCACGCAAAAAACCACAAATGTGAAAAAAAACTACGACAGCATGGCAAAACCACAAAATTGTTGAAAGAAACTGCGAAACATGCACCCAAAACACAAAATTGTTAAAAAACTTACAGCACGCAAAAAAACCAAAAATTGGTGAAAACACTCGCGAACATGCACGCCAAAAACAAAATTTGCTAAAAAAATCAACATGCACGCAAAAAACCACAAAATTGGAAAAAACTACGAAACTGCATGCCAAAACCACAAATTGAAAAACTGCGAACAGCACCACAAAAAAACAAAAAAATGTGAAAAAACTGCGAACATGCACGCCAAAAAACCACAAAATTGTTGCAAAAACTGCAACATGCACGCAAAAGAAACCAAAATTGTGAAAAAAAACTGGGACATGCACGCAAAAACCACAAAAAATGTTTAATAAAAACTGCGAACAGCACGCAAAAAAGCCACAAAAATGTTTAAAAAAAAACGCAACATGCACGCAAAACACAAAATTGGCTGAAAAAAAAAAAACTACGAAATGCATCCAAAAAACCCACAAAAAATGTTAATAAAAACTGCAACCATGCACGCAAAAGCACAAAATGTTTTAAAAAAAAAACTGCGAGACATGCACGCAAAAAAACCACAAAATGTTTAAAAAAAACTGCGAACCATGCACGCAAAAACCACAAAAATGTTTTAAAAAAAACTACGAACATGCACGCAAAAAAAACACAAAAATTTTTAAAAAAACTGCGAACATGCACGCAAAAAAAAACAAACATGTTTGAAAGACTGCCAAACATACCGAAAAACCACAAAATGTGGAAAAAACTGCGAACATGCACACAAAAACCCAAAAATGTGAAAAACTGCCGAACAATGCACGCAAAAAACCACAAAATTTGTGAAAAAAACTGGCGAACATGCACGCAAAAACACAAAAAATTGTGAAAAAACTTGCGAAATGCACGAAAAAACACACAAAAATGTTTAAAAAAAACTGCGAACATGCTAGAAAAAAAACACCAAAATTGTGAAAAACTGCGAACATGCACGCAAAAACCCAAACATTGTTGAAACACTGCGAACATGGCACGCAAAAAACCACAAAATTTTGAAAAAACTGCGAACATGCATGCAAAAACCACAAAATTGTGAAAAAAAATGCGAACAGTCACGCAAAAAAACAAAAAATTTGAAAAAAAACTGCAACATGCACGCAAAAAAACAAAAAATTGTGAAAAAAAACTGCGAAGATGCACGCAAAAAAACACAAAATTGTGAAACAAACTGCAACATGCACGCCAAAAAACCACAAAATTGTGAAAAAACTGCGAAACATGCACGCAAAAACCAAAAAATGTTTAAAAAAAAATCTGCGAAAAATGCACGCAAAAAAACCACAAAATGTTTAAAAAAAATAGCTGCGAACATGCACGCAAAAAAACACAAAATTGTTAAAAAAAAAAACTGCGAACATGCACGCAAAAAAACCACAAAAATGTGAAAAAACTGCGAACATGCACGCAAAAAAACGAAAATTGTGAAAAAAACTTGCGAAACATGCAACGCAAAAAACCACAAAAATGTAAGAGAAAAAAACTAGCGAATCATGCACGCAAAAAAAACCCACAAAATTTGTGAGAAAAAAACTGCGAACATGCACGCCAAAAAACATAAAAATTGTGAAAAAACTGCGAACATGCACGCAAAAACCACAAAATTGTGAAAAAACTGCGAACATGCACGCAAAAAAACCACCAAAATTGTGAAAAAACTGCCAACATGCATGCAAAAAAACCACAAAATTGTGAAAAAAACACGAACATGCATGCCAAAAACCACAAAATTGTGAAAAAAACTGCGAACATGCACACAAAAAACCACAAAATGTTGAAAAACTGCGAACATGCACGCAAAAAACCACAAAATTGTGGAAAAAACTGCGAACATGCACGCCAAAAAACTGTGAAAAAACTGCAACATGCACCAAAAAACCACAAATGTGAAAAAAAAACTACCGAACAGTGCAGCCACAAAAACCACAAATTGTGAAACAACTGCGCAACTCGCACACAAAAAACCACAAAAAAATGTGAAAAAACTGCAACATGCACGCCAAAAACCACAAAATTGTGAAAAAAAACTGCGAACATGCACGCAAAAAAAACAAAAATTGTGAAAAAACTGCGAACATGCACGCAAAAAACCACAAAAATATTTTTTTAAAAAAAAACTGGCGAACATGCACGCAAAAAAAAACACAAAAATGTTATAAAAAAACTGCGAACATGCCACGCAAAAAAACCACAAAATTGTGAAAAAAACTGCGAACATGCACGCAAAAAAACCACAAAATTGTGAAAAAAAACTGCGACATGCACGCCAAAAAACCAAAAAATTGTTGAAAAACTCGCGGAACCATGCACGCAAAAAACCACAAAAATGTTTTAAAAAAAACTGCGAACATGCACGCAAAACACAAAAATGTTTTAAAAAAAATTGCAGAACATGACGCAAAAAAAACACAAAAATTGATGAAAAAACCTGCTGAACATGCACGCAAAAAAACACAAAATTGTGAAAAAAAACGCGAAACATGCACGCAAAAAACCACAAAATTTGATAAAAAACTAGAAACATGCATGCCAAAACCACAAAATTGTGTGAAAAACTGCGAACATGCACACAAAAAACCACAAAAATGTGAAAAAAACTGCGAACATGCACGCAAAAAATCAAAATTTGTGAAAAAAACTGCGAACATGCATGCCAAAAAAACAATTGTGAAAAAAACTTGCCAACATTCACGCAAAAAACCACAAAATGTGAAAAAAATCGGAAACATGCATGCCAAAAACCACAAAATTGTGAAAAACTGCGAAACTGCACGCAAAAAACACAAATTGTGATAAAAAACTACAACATGCATGCCAAAAACCACAAAATTGTGAAAGAACTGCCGAAACATGCACGCCAAGAACCACAAAATTGTGAAAAAAAACTGCTAACAGCACTGCAAAAAACCAAAAATTGCTGAAAAAACTGCGAACAATGCACGCCAAAAAACAAATGCTGAAAAAACTTGCCAACATGCACGCAAAAAACCACAAAATGTGAAAAAAACTACGAACATGCATGCCAAAACCACAAAATTTGAGTGAAAAAACTGCGAACATGCACACAAAAACCACAAAAATGTGAAAAAAACTGCGAACATGCACGCCAAAAACCACAAATTGTGAAAAAAACTGCGAACATGCACGCAAAAAACCAAAAATTCGGAAAAACTAGGGAACATGCACGCAAAAAACTACAAAAATGTTTAATAAAAACTGCGAACATGCACGCAAAAAAGACAAAATTGTTTAAAAAAAACTAGCGAACATGCACGCCAAAAAACCACAAATTGTTGAAAAAAAACTAGAACATGCATGCCAAAAACCACAAAATGTTTAATAAAAACTGGCACATGCACGCAAAAAGCACAAAATGTTTAAAAAAAGAACTCGAACATCACGCAAAAAACCACAAAATGTTTAAAAAAAACTGCGAACATGCACGCAAAAAAACCACAAAATGTTTTAAAAAACTTGCGAACATGCACGCAAAACCACAAAATGTTTTAAAAAAATTCAACATGCACGCAAAAACCACAAAAATGTTTAAAAAAAACTGCGAACATGCACCAAAAAAACACAAAAATTGTGAAAAAACTGCGAACATGCACGCAAAAAAACACAAAATTGTGAAAAAAAAATGCGAACATGCACACAAAAAACCACAAAAATGTGAAAAAAACTGCGAACATGCACGCAAAAAAAACCACAAAATTTGTAAAAAAAAACTGCGAACATGCACGCCAAAACCAAGAAAATTGTAAAAAAACTGCGAACAATGCACGCCAAAATCCACAAAATTTTGTGAAAAAAAATGCGAACTGCACCGCAAAAAACCAAAAAATTGTGAAAAAACTGGCGACATGCACGCCAAAAAACAAAAAATTGTGAAAAAACTGCGAACATGCACGCAAAAAAACCACAAAATTGTGAAAAAAAACTACGAACATGCATGCCAAAAACCACAAAAATTGTGAAAAAAACTGCGAAAACATGCACACAAAAAAACCACAAAAAAATGTGAAAAAATTGCGAACATGCACGCCAAAAACCACAAAATTGTGAAAAAACTGCGAAATGGCACGTAAAAAACCAAAAAATTGTGAAAAAAACTGCGAACATGCACGCAAAAAAAACCACAAAAATGTTTAAAAAAAACTGCGACATGCACGCAAAAAAACACAAAATTGTGGAAAAAACTGCGAACATGCACGCAAAAAAACCACAAAATTGTGAAAAAAACTGCGAACATGCACGCCAAAAAACCAAAAAATTGTGAAAAACGCGAACATGCACGCAAAAAACCACAAAAATGTTTTAAAAAACTTGCGAACATGCACGCAAAAAAAACACTAAAATGTTTAAAAAAGCAAACTGCGAACAGCCGCAAAAAAAAACACAAAATGTGAAAAAAACTGCAAACATGCACGCAAAAAAAAACACAAAATTGTGAAAAACTGCGAACATGCACGCAAAAAACAAAAATTGTGGAAAAAAAACTGCGAACATGCACGCAAAAACCACAAAAATGTTTAAAAAAAACTGCGAACATGCACGCAAAAAACCACAAAAATGTTTAAAAAAAACTGCGAACATGCACGCAAAAAACCACAAAATGTTTAAAAAAAAACTGAGAATATGCACGCAAAAAACCACAAAATTGTGAAAAAACTGCGAACATGCACGCCAAAAACCACAAAAAATGTTTTTAAAAAACTGCGAACATGCACGCAAAAAACCACAAAATTGTGAAAGACAGTTAATACACCTGCGGAAAACGGGAATGTGCCCGTGAAAAAACTTTGATACTCGAAGCGCAGCGGCTGCAAATATGAAGCATGCGCATTTAATAAACCGCAAATATGAGATGTCCCGCGAATAGCGAATCCACGAATGTCGGGGTCCGACAGGCATCAGGCGCAGTTCGTGTGTGTTTTGTGTGTGTTTTACCATTTTTTTTTTTCAGATATGGCTGAACGGATCTTCGTCAAACTTCCAACGGTTCATGTTTGAGCACCGGAAGTTTTAGGCAAATATTAATAAATTAGAAATTTTTGGAGAAAAAAAAAACAGTTGGAATTTTTCTTTAATTGCCTGCCAATGCCTAAGCCTATAGCTTTGTGAGAGGTATATTAAATCATCCCCCCGACCCCATTTCTTTGTGGGTGTGGGGAAGTGTTTTTAGCCCCCACCATGCAATGCCAGTATCACTGCCTGTCTGTACTAAACGAAAAAAGAGAAGTGTCGTGTGTCTGTGTCTGTGCTGTGTGTGTGTCTGTGTGTGTGCTGTGTGTTGTCTGTGTGTGTGTCTGTTGTGTGGTGTGTCGTGTGCGTTGTGTGTGGTGTGTGTGTGTGTGTGTGTGTGTTGTGTGTGTGTGTGTGTGTGTGCTGTGTTGTGAGTGTGTTGTTAGAATATCTGGATAAAGAATTGAGTTGGGTGTGGGGGGGAAGAAGGGATGGTGCAATCCCACCATGTGTGCATATGTAATATGAAGATGGCCCCAAATACATGAACTGCAAATTATACTGTGATAGAGGGAGGGAAGAGTTCCTGTACCTCCAAGTCAGGACTCATTGCCATTGTTTATGGTCCACTTTGCAGCATTCTTGCACCATCTGGATTCCACATAATCGAAATTAATGCAATGGTATGAGACAAGAAAATAATTCAATGATTCTTTCAACCATTAAATCTTTGCATTGCTTTACAATAAACGAGTGCCATTGATTAATGAGGGATTGACAGGATAGGTCACAGGTAGCGTACTTGCCTTTACAAGCCTAATAGTCTGGGTTTTATTCCTGACCTGACTATAAAATACCACCCAGGCGTTTTTCGGTTACTGAGCGGCATCACCCAGTGCAATATCATTTGGAGGAACATTAAGCGGGCTGTCCTGTGTGCTGGTATTTTCTTGTGATCCCACACGGTATCTTTTCTACCTAAGTTACCGACCAGTCCCACCAATGTCCATGTATCAGATAATACAAATAATACATTATTAAACCAAAAATGGCAGACACCAGTCCATTTACAGTGGAAGAGAGGCTTGCAGCAATGGCGTGGCACCACGAGAGGAGAAACACAAACAAGACGATGAAACAGGTGCAAGAAGACTTCGAGGAGCGTTTTGGAAAGCCAGCACCGTCAAAATCAAATCTTCATCTTTGGGGGAAAAAGACATTTCAGACTGGAACTGTACTTGGCAGCAAGTGCAGTGGACGATCAAAAATTATTATTATAAAATTATAAATCTTCAAAAATTGTAAGTAGCTTATAAATTATGCCAACGAGTCTGGTGATAGTTTGACTAGGTTGTCCAATTTAACCATCGTGTTTGTATGTCTAATTTAACCATAAGTAGATTTTACATCTTCAATGTGAATAATGTCCATGTTAGCCACATCAGTCCCTGATGGTGTTCTTCTCTACACGTAGATGTAGTTGTGTGGAAGGGGTCTCATTGACAAATACTTTGGCAAGGATCTGCATTGTTAAATACTCTTTCCTATTTTTCGTCGTCTCCATGATGGTTTTGTTTGGGGGCATCTATTTATTACATACTAAATGTGGCAGATTTTATTTGCTTTCTCTTCCCATCACCAATTGCCTTCCTTTCTCAAGACTCCCATCTTACCTTATCTGACTTGCATTTTTCAAGTTAAATTTTCTCAAAATAATCGACATTTCACTTTTCATTATATTGAGTTTTAACTAAAATGGGATTGTTCATCAAAAGTGCCATGTGTTATCGTAAGTGTTTCTTAATATGGAATAGGCAAAGCCTAGATGCGAACGTAGAATTCTTCTTACATTCGCTTCTTAAATATATTCAAATTAAAGTCTTTTTGCTATGAAAAAATAAATATTACCTCAACATTTACCTTCACAACAACAACTACACCGCCTAGAACAGGATCTCTTCTGAAAAAAAAAAAATCCTCAACATTACCTTCACAACGACAACTACACCGCCTAGAACAGGATCTCATCTGAAAAAAAAAAATCCTCAACACTACACTTCACACGACAACTACACCGCCTAGAACAGGATCTCATCTAAAAAAAATATATTACCTCAACATTACCTTCACAACAACTACACCGCTAGAACAGGATTCTCATCTGAAAAAAAAAATCCTCAACATTACCTTTACAACGACAACTACACCGCCTAGAACAGGATCTCATCTAAAAATATATTATTACCTCAACATATACCTCAACATTACCTTCACAACAACAACTACACGCCTAGAACAGGATCTCATCTGAAAAAAAAAAATCCTCAACACTACCTTCACAACGACAACTACACCGCCTAGAACAGGATCTCATCTAAAAAAATTAATATTACCTCAACATTATACCTCAACATACCTTCACAACAACAACTACACCGCCTAGAACAGGATCTCATCTAAAAATAATATTTACCTCAACATTATACCTCAACATTACCTTCACAACAACAACTACACACCTAGAACAGGATCTCATCTAAAAAAAAAATACCTCACTATACTCACACTACCTTCACAACAAACAACTACACCGCCTAGAACAGGATCTCATCTAAAAAAAATATTACCTCAACATTACCTTCACAACAACTACACCGCCTAGAACAGGATCTCATCTGAAAAAAAAAAAATCCTCAACACTACCTTCACAACGACAACTACACCGCCTAGAACAGGATCTCATCTAAAAAATATATATTACCTCAACATTATACCTCAACATTACCTTCACAACAACGACACCGCTAGAACAGGATCTCATCTGAAAAAAAAAATCCTCAACATTGCCTTTACAACGACAACTACACCGCCTAGAACAGGAACTCATGTAAAAAAATAAATACTAGAAGCGAACGTAGAATTCTTCTTACATTCGCTTCTGACTTTACCTATAACTTGTTACAACTGTATATCGCAATTTCCGGTTACTTCGGCCTGGATTCGGGATCAGGATCAAATAACGTAAATCACGATTAAAAATTATTTTTTGATGATGCGGGAGATATCTTTATTAAAACAGTGGAGGAAATATACACCATGTCTGATATTTGGGTCTTTCATGTCTCCGACGATGCCTTTATCTCCCGGCATGCATCATTCCCATGACAAAAACCGGAAACAAAAAAAAACAGAAGCAAAAAAAAAACGGAAGCAAAACGGTTATAGCCACGAACACGGATTCCAAATTGCCAGGTTATTGTGTTGTTGGTTGTGTTGTAGTTTCCTATTCTCTCATGTGCACGGTTAAGTAATATTCACAAGATAGAAATAAAACCCAATCGTGTTTTATACACGCACAGCATTTTAAAAAAACCGGAAGCAAAAGGGTCATAGCCAACACACGATTCCAAATTTCAGGTATTGTGTTGTTGTTGTTGTTTTGTTGTTGTTGTTCCTATTCTCTCATGTGCACGCCGTTAAGTATGAAGCTCACTGCGTTCCTATAATGAGAATATAGGACTGTATTTGTTTTACCAAGACAAATTAGCAACATATTACTTCGATCAAGAGTAATACTACTAGTCTACGACATTTTTAATGGCCATAATTATTCCCACCTTGTTTATGTTTATGTTTGTTTATCCCACCTTGTTTGTTTATGTTTATGTTCCCGTTGGCGTGAAAACGTTTTGGCTTGATTCCCATCATGAACCGGCTGGCCAGGCCTCTCATTTGACCGAATGTGGCAGGAATTTTTGAAATTGCTCAAGATACTGGAATGAACTCACTGACACTTCTCAAAAGCCACCGATGCATTTTCCATATGCTGGAAGACGGGTTAATGTCTCTCCGATGGACGGTGCACACACACACACGCACACACATCTATGCCTTGCCCTGCCTGTGAAACACCAGGAAGGCAGCTTTTAGCTGGTCGGGATTCAAACCCAGTCGAGACGGCTCAAAGGTGAGTGTGCACAACTCTTGGGTATCTTGTCGGCCATTATCCTTTGACCAAGATAATTGCCCCAAATCTTATTTCCTCCCCATTTTCTCTTTTGAGTTTTATCCCTGAATTTTTTTTTTTCTGGAAAGTTTATTTTGTAATTTAGCAACCTTTCATTGATGGTGTCCTTTATTTTCATGATTTCATGTGAGCAATTATTTCCGGCTGCTGAAGTCTCAAGCACCGTCCAGGACTGCTGTATATATAAGTAATAGTGGGGGGTATGCTTACACATTGTAAGCAATAACGAACCGTGCTTCCCCATTGTCTCGGGTCATCTGCATTTATTTATTTTCGTATATTTATATTTTGATTTGCAGAAGCTTTCTGACAGTTCTGTGATTTTCCCCAGTGTATTGGCTTTGATGTCCGTCGGCACGCAAAATTACCGTGCTTCACCATCATCTCGGGTCGCTCACCTGCATTTATTTTTTTTTCATTTATTTATTTTCATTTACTTATATTTTCATTTAGGGATACTTTCCAACAGATCTATGATTTTTCCCCCCTGTGTATCGGCTTTGATGTCTGTTGGCATGCAAAATTTCACCTTTCCACATCACCCAGAAGGAACCTATCTTTATTATCAGTCAGTGAGTGAGTGAGTCAGTCAGTGAGTGGTTAGAAAGAGCTTTATATTGTTGCGGTTCTCGGAACCGTGTGCATTCAACATACAGGTGTCCCAAAGTTAGTTATTCCATTAAGTACATGTGCAGATAGAACCCCTCCTTGTGTGTAATGGGAAAGCAAAAGGGGGTGCGTTGCGATTTTTTTTTTAGTTAGGGTAATAAATCTTTATAACCCATCCTCCATTGCGATCCACGGTACCCGAGCGCTTGCAGCCTTCGGTTCGCTGGCAACAACGTACCACGGTCCACGCTTCTCCAAATGCTCCAACTCTTTCTTGACGAGTCCACACGCGTGGAGTGGGCGGGCCTCGCCGGTGCCTGGCCGAGGCCCCGCTCAGAAAGGGCGGACCCATGGGAGCCCCGTCCAATCAGGGCGGACAGTGATGTCAGTTTTGACCAAGGCCCCACCCCGCTTAGGGAGGTCTATAAACCACGACATCATCCTCAGTCTTGAGTTCTTTGGGGGTCGTTCGTTCTGTGCATGGAGGCCAGAGTTTGTTGGAAAATGAAGGGGTTCCCGCTGCTTGGCTCCGCTGTTGGCTTGCCCCGACGGCCCGACTACTCGTCCCGGCCCACTCGAGCTCCTCCACGGACGCGAACTCCACACGGTCGGCTGTGGACCTGACTGCACGACTGCTGGCAGGTGCCGCACCACGGAGCATTCCTTTCACCGAGACTCAGGTACTCAAAAGAACTGCGACCTCAGCCCGCCTCCCTCCCTGGCTGCAAAAGTCCTTTGCCTTCATGGGTTTATTTTTTCCGAGGTAAGTGATGTTGTATGTGAGCGCCAAGGTCTAATAAGAGGAAACTGTATGTGTTTTTGCATGTAAATATTGCCTGTATAATTCCGCATTAGTCTGCTCTGTGTCTTCTTTTGTAAGTTGCTGTAAATTGTCGCACTACATCTTCTTTCTTTCCCCTGCATTAACACCCCAATAAACCCGTTTCTGTCCACATAAATTTCTCTCGTTTATTATAAATAAATTATTGAAGAAATGTTCCAGTTCATTTCGTCCTTTCTTCATTTGGTCCAGCATGGTTCGGATCTGAGTTTTAGCGGGTTTTTATACCTGTTAATCTGCTCATCCAAGCCGCACGGCTTTGGCAGTTCCGCTCGACTGCACCCAAACCAGAGTTGGAGTCGTAGTTTGAACTCTACCGCAGTCGGTAGAGTGACCCGGTTCGGCAAGACGCTGAGGGATGGTCCCCGGTAGATGACACCGCGTGGTTAATTAGGTAAATTGGTTCTAGACAAAAACACCTACGCTACGTGGTGGAGTATTTGGGTCACGGTCGGTTAAGCGACCCGCCACCTCACGAGTTATCCGGAGGGAAGGCCAAATTCCGGAGAGTCCGGTGGGAAACGACGTAACTTTCCCCAGCTAGTGGTCGTTCTCACCACCGGACCTCCGGCCCGCAACAATATATTAGATATCGAAGCACACTTGGCAATTGAACACAGACCCATTTGCGTGGTGGTCCACGATAATGTCCTGTGTATGGTCTCTCTTACGACTTATCAGATGCTCAGCAACACACAAGTTGCCATGCAAGCAGATAAAGTAACTAAATATGAACTTGAATTTCCGACCCGTCCTCCATAATTAAATTTAAATTAATATGAAAGGCACACACATTAAACATGAAGGTTCATCGAGTTAAGTATCGAAAGAAAAATTGATTCTGCTTGCAGCTTATTTCCCAGTGGAATCAATGACACCGTTGGGTTTCTTATGATGGTGAAAATATACATGTTGTTCCTCATTTAGTGTGTGCACATGAAATGTTTAACCTCAAGAGATAACATTCGACTCAACGCTGAAAACACTTCATTTGACTCTGGCAAGGGTGGAGTCTCAATTAAAGTATAAAGTAAAAAAAACCTATCTTTTATTTTCTTGACTAGGCCACTTAACTTGACATAAACCAACTGCATATACAAGATGTTCTCCCTCACTGAGATCTTTTGGTTGCATCATATAGGTGTGCAGCAATACGAAAATATGTGAAATAGATTATGAAAAAGATGAATGAATCCATTCACAAAAGTGGCATACACTTTAAAAAACAAACATCGTTAATGATGTTGGACTTGATGAATGGCCCTTCGACCAAACTAGGCAGCTTCGTTAGTTCCGGTGCTCAGAAGCAAGCGTAGATACCAAACGCTGAGTGTTTGGAAATCCCAAGTTACTCAACCCTCCCCACCCCACAACTTGCATATTGGAGACTTAAGCTCTCCCCATTTTCCCATACACCCTTCATCACATGTTCACAATTGCGACTAAAGATTCCTAGAGAAAATGGAAAAGCTCCTGGTTGTCTTCAACATCCCCACAACCGACATTTACATCTGGAACCATGTTCTGACAAGTTCACGTATAATCTACCTCTACTCTTCACTAAATCCTTCACTTCCATCAGCTTACCAACCACATACAAAATGACAAATATTACATTTTTTCACAAAAAGGAAACTAAAAGACATCCTTTTTTCGTGTGCAGCACTGCTGTGGGAAGCATCATTTGTTGGGGGTGCAGCTGTGACACTCATTCAGTGCCCTCTGGAGATAAGAGCAATAATTTGAACTTTGGCGAGGATTTTTTTTTGTATTTATAGTCGAGGCTCGTGAAAGAGCCAGTACACTGAACGGATCAGGATGTAATAGGACGCACAAGGAACAGTAGAGAGAGGTGGGAAACAGAAACACCAGTAACAGAGTTGAAACCAAGATAGAGGGAAACGGACATACAATGGATGTGGGGAGGAATGGGTTTCAGGAGAGGATGCATGGAGTGGACAAGATGGATGCAGAAGCAAACTCTCAGGAGTGAAAACTGGAAGTTGCTTACACAGGTGGAAATAAAGAGGAATGAATAGTGGAGTTGAAGCAGTGATCCTGATTTAGGTAGTTTCACCAGAAGGGGTTGATGGTGGACCGCATGTGCCCTGCAGAAACCTGGGGGGGGGGTTGCGTGGCTGGGGGGTGGGGGAAACACGGAAAGAGCACATGGTGCAGGACGAGGTGGTGGAAGACAGAAAGAACATCGACCTGTCTGTGATGGCGAATTGATCGGCCCATCGACTCAGATTCATCGCGTGAGATTCCAATAATCTTGAAGGCCTTGGTTTCCACGGCATCAAGCTGAGCAAGATGTGAGGCAGGGGAGCCAGCCCAGAGGGGAGAGCAATGCTCTCCATCAAGCCAAGGATGAAAGCCTTGCAGGTGGATAGAAGTTCAGGTGTGCCAAGGAAGGGACTATTTTCTAGTTTGTTATCACATTTCAGCCAATTATAGAAATAATGTTTTCATTTCAACATGAAGAATGCGGTGTGTGTTTGTGTGTGTGTGGTGTGTGTGTTGTGTGTGTGTGTGTGTGTGTGTGTGTGTGTTATATAATATATAAATACAATTAATTATAATTATATTAAATATATATATATACTGTATATACCCAGGGAGATTCAATGCATTATGTGTTGAAACTCAATGTATCTAAATGCTTCACCTTCTGAGGATGCCCAACATGCTGCCCTGAAGCTGCTTGTCTTGAAAGGTTGATGCTCAAGCCAAGCATGTGTCTGCTCTGTCGTCTCAACTAACCTGGAGGTGCTTGACTTGACTGTTGATCAACCCAAACCTGTGTCTGCTCTGTTGCCTCAGCTGACATGGATGCTGCTGTTTTTGCACGTTGATCCTCAACCCGAGCCTGTGTCTGCTCTGTTGTCTCGGCTGACCTGGAGGCTGCTTGTTTTGCACTGGTTGATCTCAACCCGAGCCTGTGTCTGCTCTGTAGTCTCAGCTGACCTGGAGGCAGCTAATCTTGCCGTTGATCCTCAACCCGAGCCTGTGTCTGCTCTGTAGTCTCAGCTGACCTGGAGGCAGCTAATCTTGCACGTTGATCCTCAAGCCGAGCCTGTGTCTGCTCTTGAATTCAAGTGACTTTTTAGACTGACATTCTTTTTTCATCTGATTTGTTTCTGTCCAACAGGGTCTTTTTTGGTGCCATGTCACAGTATCTATAATGTGGTAAGGTACGTTATAAATATTTTTAACAGATGTGTTCCCTAGTGAGTTTTAGCAGTGCTCCGGCAGCATCTTACCATGCCGATCTTCGTGAGGAGGTGGATTGAAGTTAAAAAGCAACAGATGGATCGTCCCGAGACCGGGAGGATTAGAGGGAGGGAGAAACGCACCAAGGGAATACACAGTTGCCGTTACTATGTTGCATAATAATATGACCTCAACATATGTTCTTCACAATTACATATTTACTCGATCGTGGCAGTGTGTAAGCACCATACCCGCTCAAGGCCCTGAACATGGATGTGTTATATAAAACCTGTGGAAAGCAATTTTTTAATAACAGGTGCATGTGTACACATTTAGTGATTAAATTGTTGTGTTGTTGACAACAAATCACTACAAACTCAAGATCTGATCTTAATATAATTATATATATATATATATATATATATATATTTTTTCTATTTTTTTCATCCAATAGCCCTCGACCTTCATCTGGGTGAAAGAAGCGGCCAAGTTTGGTTGCACTGTTTCCTGCAGGGTGCAAATAAATAAATGAGCAAACACACAAAAAACAAAGTTTCATAAATATATATATTATATACTAGCAAATACAACCTGTCGCTTCCGTTGACGGGGATATTAAGTGGAGAGCGGGAGTTAAGAAGGAGAGGAGGGAGGTTATGTGAGGGAGGACAGGAGGAAGGGAGACCAAGGGGGTGGGGCGTGAGGAGCAGTTGGGGAGTGAGGGGGGTGGGGAGGGAAGGCAACATGAAGGGGGGGCAAGGGAAGGCAGTGTGAGGAGAAGGTAGGGAAGCAAGAGAAAGCAGCATGAGGGGAGGGCAATGTACTGCAGTGTGAGGGGAGGGCAAGGTAAGGTAGTGTGAGGGGAGGGTCCATCCAGAAATAAACACCGTCCAGACATGTATGGAGATAACCACCGTCCGGATATAACCACTGTCCGGATACCTGTTGAGATAACCACCATCCAAATACATGCAGAGATAACCACCATCCAGGCATAAGCACTGTCCAGATATGTTTGGAGACAGAAAGAGAGGGAGATAGGGGGGA
>CM068959.1:94446581-94459348 GCA_035128595.1 Eptatretus atami
GGATCTGAGACGGAGACTTAATTCCCTTGGTACAGGTCTCTTGGAGAATCCTTGGCTACCGCTGGTCGGAACGTATCTGTTGCCCAACGAGCAGTTGCTAGAGAGACTACAAATGGATTGTTACCTGCAAGTCCCGTGAGCAGTCACTGCTAGCCTGTAGGGACATGTGGCCATTTTCCTGACGCTGAGTCATACTCATTCAGATTTCTCTGCAGCGAGGGAGTCTACGTAGTGGAGGGGAAGCCAGAGGGGCCGACCACGTGCTCGTTGGTTGCAGCATGTTGAGCGGCATCTCAAGGAATTGGGATGGCCAGGCAAAAGCCTGGGGATGCCGCGAGGCGCCCCGGCAGTTACCGGGATAAGGGGACGCAGACGACGCGGCTGCCTCGGCGCCATGCTCCATACCTGACCTGACTGAGTAAATGGTGCTATTTCCAGCAGAAGGCAGAGTGACCTTGAGCAATAGAGGCGTGAATAGAAAAAGAGAGGTAGTAAGCAGCAAGAGCAGGTTTAATAAGACACGTGGGCTGATGCATCTGACCAGTTGCAGAATCGTGAAGGTTGACAGCAAGCATCTCACACCGCGTCAGAAGAGAAAAAGGACACATAAGTCCAGGCAGCTGAAATGCTGACTTAACGTAAGTGTGTGTACAGAAAGGCGATGGTTTTGCGGAACACCATATATTAGAAGGAAACACAGAGTTTATTATTTCAGCCTTTCAAGTGCAGTTCAGACTGCGTGGCCAGTTTGACGGTCAGGGAGGATGAAGAGGGAACACACACCAGAAACAAATTTAACATAAAAAAGAGCATTCAGAGATTGCAGACCTTCGCAAGGACGTGTTTGTTCGTTAATTTGTGTGGCGTGTTGTGTGTGCTGTGTGTTACATAAATTATACACAGAGAGTGTGCTCAAGCCACCCAATGCTCTCCTGTTTAACATTTATCGTTTTCACAGACTGTCAATATTACTACTTTTTATAAGCATTGCAAGTGAGGTCTGAATCCAAAAATTAATTTAAAAAAGCAATATATGAATTTGTATATTGTAATCAGTAAAAAATAGTGTGGTAGAATAAAAACATTAGAAAGGAAGACGAGAAGGAATGCAAAAATATATATTAATACGAGATGCTGAAAATGGAAATTGACATCCAGAGAGCAATCATGTTACGTGCAGCAATTATTATAGAATAAGTCGAACTACCATGCCAGTCTCAATTTTTCATTTGTAATTATGATGGCCATCAAAATTATAACAAGCGCATGTGCAATGGTATTATATCAACATTAATGCAAGAATACAGTTATTATTGTAATTATGATGGCAATCACAATATAAACAGTGCATGTGCAATGGTAATTGTACAACTTATGCAATAATACATTATTATTTGTATTATGATGGCATCACAATTATAACAGTGCATGTGCAATGGTTATTTATCAAACATTATGCAAAATATACAGTATTATTTGTATTATAGCTTGCATCACAATTAATACAAGCTTGCATGTGCAATGGTATTATACCATATGCAATCATACATTATTATTTGTAAATTATGATGCATCACAATTATAACAGTGGCATGTGCAATGGTATTTATCAAACATTATGCAATAATACATACTTACTTGCCTTGCCATGAGAAATGCATCTAAAAGAAAAAGTAAATATGTATGTTTTGACTTTCACAAAATATTGAGTCTCTGAAAAAGTGCACCAACTAAATTATGATTTCATTGTACTCATTGCATCCCTAGTACACATGATAAATGAATGGCAAACGTCTCGTATAAACAGGGCGAGCATTGGTGCTTTGACACATCTTAGTTGACATAAAAAAAAAATTAAAATCATTTGTTAATTTCAACTTCACATACACGAATAGTATACCCAAAGGAACCTCCAATGACAAAAATATCAGCATCCTATGTACATCACCACCTTAAATGAATGGCAAGCTCTAAAAACTTGCACACAAACTTGCCAAGCGTTGATGTGGCTACAACCAAAAAGTTAAGTTCAAACAGGTCAAAAATTTTAAATTTGAAATATATTTTTTTATTTCAACTGTCACACATCAATAAGATCCACCACAGGAACCTCCATGCAAATGTCACATCCGCTCAGTACACATAATTAAATATGGCGAAGCCTTCTAATAACTTTGCAGCCAGAAAACTTTAACATTTCACGCTCACGCTGACGCTGATGCTCACGCTCACGCCACGGGGTTATCGCTTATAGCTCTCTGTTCTTCCAACGGCGGCAATAAGAGACATAATTAGAACTGCCACTTATAACTGCTCGCAATGATGACCGGATACCAAGACATGCCGCTTGATGCAGACCTGCTTAGATTGGTACACCTGACCCTGCCCTGACCACATGACGTTTTTTAAATATTACTGAATTGAATTTTGGAATGGGTTAAAAAAAATTCAATTCATTCGAAATCGAAGACCAAATAGGTTCGTCCGCATTGGAGTAATAATCATAAGAGACCCAACAAGCAAAAACAAAGATGAGTCATCAGAGAACCTGGTAAGTTCGCAGCTTCTGCTACTCTCGACTGTCAAAACCATTCCAGGCACAGCCAAAGTGAGCCTCATTCCAAAAAATAATAACACCCAGATTCTAAAATAAATAATAATTCTGGCTGGCCACCTCATACATTCCATTCAAGTTGAATTTACAACCTAATATGCCCATCTTGACGAATCATAATTGAGAAGTTCACGTGAATGGATGAAGTAGTTCCAGAGGAAAACATTAGTTAATATTTTCTCTTCAACTCACCATATGGTTGCCCAATCCCGTGTGACAATCAATTATTCCTGTAAACAAACTGGGGCATGCATGGGCTTGGGGAACATTGGTGAAGTGGCGCTCGGACTGGTCGCGAGCGGGGGGGCGCGGGAAGATTTGTATAATGTTTTAGGCAAATCCAATATGGCTGCCAAACATATGTGACTAATGACAGCATATGTGTGAACCTTTTGTTCCTCATGGATAGGCGTTCATATTGTAATGTTTCAGCCTCGATGCTGTTCAGCCCATTTCACGAGATGAGATTTTTGATTTTTTTTTCACCAAACTGGCTGCTGAACCACGTGACAGATGATGTCATCAAAAAAATTTTATGACATTTTATCTCTCGATGATCCTCAAAATTTTTTATAACTCATTGCTGTAGCGTTCTACATATTGCAATTTTTGACATCATAACTAAGGCGCCCATAACACATTCCAAAAGAAATCAAGATTCATCCTCATCACCATGAGGAGTATTGCTATCTGCCAAGTTTCAATTTTTTTCTTGGTGCGGTGTCGGAGATACAGAGGTCCAAAGTTTTTCTATATTTTACCAAGCATGGCTGGCCACATCACGTGACATATGAACGTCATTACTATATGCCATTCTAACATTCTACATGAGTCATCGCCACCAATGAGTAGTCACATATATGGTGAAAATTGGGCTCAAACCAACAAGCGGTTGCGGAGAAAAAACATGAAAGTTCTGTGCGGACAAACCAAACAGACAAACAAACAGACAGACAGGACAGACAAACAAGCGGAATCCAAAATGCAATACCTTCTCCTTCGGTGAGGTAACTACCACCCCACCCAGGTTTGGAGTAGGGAGACAGCTTTGAGATTCAGACTTGAGATTAGAAAGATGTTGTTTCCTGGCTCTCCTCAGGGGAAGACCAGACCCACTGTTCCAGCTTGTGAAGTAACTGACATTCCTGCAGTTTGTCTATTTTGCCTTCCATGAGGCGAAGGCAAGTTGTTGCAGACAACTGCCTCGGCACAATGCTTCAAGTGTACCAAGGGCGGAGAGAAAGGTGATAGGACAAGTGAAGACGAGATGGATAAATCTGTGCTGAGAGAGAGAGAGCAGTTTCTTGGAAAGAATTCCAGGATAGTTGATGTCAGAGAAAGTAGAAGATGGGAGACCAGTCTATAAGTTTGATGGCGTGCTTGGAGACCTTGCCAAGTCAGCCCTGAGTGAAATGCCAGAACTTGTAGTGGCGCTGAGGTGTGTCTCTAATAACAGCAGAGAATGTTTAACTTTGACAATCATAAGCATCACGATGAACCGATGGAGCAGAGAGAAGACTGCAGATATTTCAGGGAGAATTAGTCAAAATCAGATCCAGAAGAGATGAGTACCATTGTTGAGATCCGGGTCCGGGAAGTTGACAGATTGTGTCAGCCCAATGAGTCGCAGAAGTCTTGCTGAAGACCATGGCAGGTGAGGGAGTACCCACACTCATCAACTGTATGATGGCAATTTAAGTCACCACAATATGAGGAAGACAGAGTTGGGATGAGAGGATAAACTTGGTCCTATGGTTTCGGTGAGTGAGGTGAAATGGCGGTTCATTGTTGATTTGGTGACGCGTACACCACCCACACATAAATATGATGTGGCGAGTGGAGGGAAGCCGTAGGCCAGAGGTATTCCGGGGTGTGGGGAGTGAGGGCAGTGCATGGAGAGTGAGGAATAGAGTCTTTCCATGAGGAGCAACTCCGCCAACAGGATGAGCTTAGGCTTCTGTCATCCACGAGGAGGGAGAGATATTGGAGTCTAGAGATGTACTTGAAGAGGAAAGATTCTGCATTCAAAGATTGCATCTGACTGTTTGGCCAATATCAGCATTTTTTCAAGTTAAGGGATGATTGAATCAGCTGTGATTAACCGACTACAGACATACTGTATACAACCCCAAAACTTGGAGTGGCTTCCACCTTGTTTTGGGCATTATAGGACATTTGAAATAGGTCGTTGCCACAATTGTCAATAGGACAGTGGAAAAAAATATCGCTTTGATGTACATTGAAAACTTATTAACTATGGCAAAGGGCTCCAGAAATCGGGTGGTTATCAAATTATTTGGCTTTGAAACTCACAAAGAGAACCAAATACCTTTGTAAAGCACCGGTATATAAATATCCAATTAGAATTGCATGTCCCTTCCCACTACCTTGCCAAACTCTCAAACTGTACATGCCCGACGGGAACACACTGCACTGCTTCGACTGTAGGCGCGCTCGCAGCTGGCTTAAGTCACTCAAGCAAGCACCCACATCTTTAAATAGTTGATAAGGAACGGATGCTTGGCAAGCGATTATCAATCCCCAAACGGTCATACGTAACCACACATCCAACGACGCCCAAAATGTCAAATATTCCGAATTGGACAAATCAACACTTTTAGACAGTCAGAACTGCTGCTAATCCAATTGGAGCCTTAAATTTTTGTAACCGGCTTAGTTTAGGAGATTCTAGACGATTTATGTCATGTGTATGGAAACGAAAAGCCACAGATGCTGGGCTTCCAGGCGTTCATTAAGCTTTTGCATTGTGTCCAGCGATTCAAGGTTTGCAAGCTGAGGAATTCACTGATATGAGTGGGGAACGCAAAGAAATCCCATCTCATTAGGAACATTGTTTGTGCCTCTCAAGTCAACGCATTGTGAGCAGGCCAAGCAAATGGCGAATTAAGCACTACCATCTCAGCGCGGGATGAGCTATGAGGGCGAGAGCTTCCTACGGATCGCCAAGTATAAAGGCAAATATATTAATTAGCCATTAAATTGTCTTCATAAGGGAGTGTTTATTAGTTACCCAGAACATGCAAATTTTCATTTCGCACTTCCTTGGAGTTTTTTTTGTATGGCATGCAAACTTTCAGGCCACTAGCGATTCAGGTTTGGATTTATGGAGGACACAACACACCACACACAACACACACACACTACACCACACACTCTTATAGATATATAAATTCTGGTCTTGGCTTAATGGTTAGGGTGGTGAGGCTAGGATCCAAGGATCCCTGAGTTCAAATCCCATCGTCTTTGAATTATCACCAGGTGGTTTTAACCTCTGCCTGTCATCACTTCTGAAGTGGTTAAAATGAGTGCAGCTTGATGGTATCACGCTGTTGGTAGTGTGACTGTCCGGATGTGCCCATAGCCAAGGAGACTGACTTATAGTGAGCACAGAGATGGATCCTGATGGAGGAGATATTTGGAATTATTTTTTTTAATTAACAGGAATTAAAAATACATACATGAAATAAATTACACAATCCTACAAAGTCTGCTTAGGAGAGCATTACTTTGAGGTAAACATTCCGCAAAAGCTCTTTTATGATATCTGTGGGCTAGGTGACCAATGAGTATCGTTTCATCCTGCTTTATTTTATATATTATATTATTTATTTATATATTATATATATTATACACACACACCACCAGACATTAAATTATAGGGAGGAAAGCCAGGAAGAATGAATGGCCAGTGGGCGACAAAAGATAGGGTTGTTTAAAAAAAAACTGTGACAATTTTGGACAGTACATTGAATTCAATACAGCATAATTTACCAAGTAATTCGACAAAAAAATGTCAGATTAGTGATTGATTAATTTTGTGATGAATAGTGAGTTTCTTCTGTTATTTCTTTCTCAGCATTTTTGCATAAAATTTCATTTGTGCTTTTTGTTGTTTTTTGGACAACCCGTAGATAAAAAGCAACATAGTGGAGAAGGATCCAATTTTAGCTGGAATTGGAATGTAAGAAACACGTCTAGTGCAAGATATGCAAAGGGGTGGAAGAGCTATGATTGGGCTTGTGCTGCATTGCAGTCAGAAGATAAACGATTAAAACTACACACTGTAACAAAAACAACCTCTAAAAAAAAAAGACTATCTCACAAAGGATTTGCAATCAACTACAATTGCATAAATATTTCGGCGTAAATCATAAGAAAGTTCACGTCTCGTTGAGTTAAACATCCTGAACAATCACTGCATCATGACATTAGTAAGTTGCCTTTCAAAGCTATATGGGGTGACAAATGGAATAACATTCACAATTGACTCAGCTTTTCTCTAAATACATACTAAATAAAGCATCCACTGATGAGAGGTGCAGCTGATGCAATGTTGCTTTGTAATTACCATAGGACTGCTTTGCTCTGATCAATTGAGCGGATGCAAATAAGCTTAAATGAGCCATTGGCCTGTCCTTGCCTAGTTTTGTCACGAGTCGTCTTTTGACGTCTCAGCACATAATTACGCATATTATCGCCAACAGCTATGGTTTGAAATAAATTTTCTGGTCTTGTTATTTATTTTCCTTCATGACATACAATTATCTCACACTACAGAAGGCACAATGAAAAAAGCGTTTTTAAATTGGATAATTATAACAATTTCGTGCCACGTGGGGATAACTGGATGTTTGTGACCTTTATCAAGTAATGCCGTATATAGCTCCATGAAATGTAACATTATATTTGGCCTATTTGGCATTCGTTTCTTCAGCTCAATTTGCTGAGATCTCAGGTTAATTATTTTCCATTGTCTACCAATTGTCCTTCGTTTTTCATCTTAAAAGTACAGTTGATGCGTTTGTAATGTGAATTATGCACGATACATGATAGTATGTACACCAGCTCCTCCATGACCTTTACTTTATAGACATGGAGAAGAAACAAAAATGAGAAAATAAACAAGATAACGAATAAAAAATAATTCTGAGCAATTACAAACACGTGTGAAAGCCGTTTTTAAATAGTCAATAGAAAACGAAAGCAATAATTTGGGAAAATTGGGAATTCTTATGTAAATCATAAATGAGTTGGTTTCCAACTTTTTTTGCATCCTTGACTCGAATAGTGACACCATTAATAAGCGTGAATGGAGCTTCAGTGAATCTCCAAGAATTTCATTGGAATGAAGTCGCGTCATGTCCATTGTGGGCCCCTGATTGGTGTGAGGAAGGCTTGCGTGTACATGTCATTTTTCATTCCGTTAATATCAAAAAAACATGCAGATAATTGGCGCGTGGAAAATTTACAATCTGTGTACTTTCAACCATCCCAATTCAAAAGAGGGCACTTTGTTTGCTTTTCAGCATGCAGACGTCACGATCGAGAAACACCAGGATGAATTTGTGGTCCGATACAACATTCAACGGGTGGGCATCAATAAGCATCAACCAATCGTGCTTTTTATCTCGTGGGCTCACCAAAAAAACTCTTTTAAACGAGCAGACGACACAACACTACTGACAGATGATACTGCATCTGGCAGATGCAAATGCACACACATATTTTTTTTATACATGTATGTACGTAATGCATTTTTATACCTGTATTATATATATATATAAATATAAATATATATATATATATGTGATCGAAAGCATGCCAAAGGTTAATCCACGAGATGACTCAGCAGGCAGATGCGAGGGTGAGTATTCCTTCGAGGGATGGTGGAGACAATGAGAAGGGACATTCGGAAATGCACGCTAAACGGGTGCATAAACCCTCGCTAACCCGGTGTGTGGAGCAAGTTAAACACATTGGTCCCAAGATCCGAGCCACGCCGCTTGCCCATTGTATTCGTTAGCACGCTGGAGAAGAGAGCGCCTTCTTGCACATCCTGGCCGGATGCTATATAAATGTCAGTTCTTTCTCCGTACACACGACGAAGGAACAAAGTCTTTTGTTGATTTAATTACGTAGGCACTTTGAATGTGAAGACGTATTTTACGTTTCTGGCAGTGAAATCTTTGCTCGTTGGATGTGGGCTGATCGTCAGTGTGTGTTCTGAAGGACCTCGTTTACCAGGCAGGCATTTCGTGGGGTGTCGACTTGTCTCAAACCTCTCACACAAATGAACAAAATTTAATGTCAGTTGGTGTGAAATAGCTTGTGTGAGACTATGTGCATCATGAATGCAGATGACGAATCACAATTTGTTACCTCTCTGGATGAGCTTGAGTCTTTGGGCCTCTCACTCTCTCTCACACAGGTAGTCGGTGGTCTTTCTGTCTTGCATTACAATTATCTCCCCCTTTGCCTGTCTCGGCGACATGTCCACCATATTTCTGCATAGGGCGCTCAAGGTCCACCCACAACCCCCTTGCTTGGTAAATGCTCTCTCTTGGTTCTCTCAGCGAGGGAGTCTCGTGAGTGGAGGAGACCAATGGGCCGACCACGTGCCTCGTGGTTGCAGCATGTTGATCGGCATCTCAAGGAGATTGGGATGGGCCAGGCAAAAGCCTGGGGGATGGCCAGACGGAGGCCCCCGGAGTACCGGTGGAAAGTGGACGCAGCGACGCGCTGCCCTGGCGCATGCTTCCATACCTGACCTGACCTGAGTAATGGTTGCTATTTCCAAGCAGAAGGCAGATGACCTTGAGCAAATGAGAGGGTGAATAGAACAAAGAGAGGGTGAGTAAGAACAGCAGAGCAGGTTTATAAGACACGTGGGCTGATGCCATCTGGACCAGTTGCAGAATCAGAGTGAAGGTTTGACAGCAAGATCTCCACGCTGTCAGGAGAAAAGGACACAGAGTCCAGGAAACAGCTGAATGTGACTCGGTAAGGTGTGTACAGAAAGCGATGGGTTTGCGACACAATATTTAGAAGGAAACACAGAGTTTATTATTCAGCCTTTTCAAGTGCAGTGTCAGCTGCGTGGCCATTTGAGGTCAGGGAGGGATGAAGAGGGAACATACACCAGAAACAAATTTAACAATAAAAAGAGCATTCAGAGATTGCAGACCTTCGCAAGGACGTGTTTTGTGTGGTGTATTTTGTGTGGCGTTTGTGTGCTGGTGTGTTACATAATTAACCAGAGAGTTGGTGTCAAAGCCACCCAATGCTCTCCTGTTTATACATTTATCGTTTTTAACAGACTTGTCTAATAATTACTATTTTTTATAAAGCATTGCAGTGAAGTCTGATCCAAATAATTTAAAAGCAATATATGTATTTGTATATTGTAATCAGTAAAAAATAGTGTGGTAGATAAAAACATTAGAAAGGAAGACGAGAAGGATGCAAAAATATATATAATACAATGCTGAAAATGGAAATTGACATCCAGAGAGCAGATCATGTTACAGTGCAGCATTATTATGAATAAGTCGAACTACCATGCAGTATCATTTTTATTTGTAATTATGATGGCATCACAATTATAACAGCGCATGTGCAATGGTATTTATCAACATTATGCAATAATACATTATTATTTGTAATTATGATGGCATCACATATATAACAGTGCATGTGCAATGGTATTTATCAACATTATGCAATAATACATTATTATTTGTAATTATGATGGCATCACAATATAACAGTGCATGTGCAATGGTTATTTATCAACATTATGCAAAATTACATATTATTTGTAATTATGATGCATCACAATTATACAGTGCATGTGCAATGGTTTTATAACATTATGCAATTATACATTATTATTTGTAATTATGATGCATCACAATTATAACAGTGCATGTGCAATGGTATTTATCAACATTATGCAATAATACATTACTTACTTGCCTTGCCATGAGAAATGCATCTAAAAGAAAAGTAATATGGTAGTGTTTTGACTTCACAAATATTGAGTCTCTGAAAAAGGTGCACCAACAAAATTTATTTCATTTGTACTTCATTGCATCCCTAGTACACATATTAAATGAATGGCAAACGTCTCGTATAAACAGGCGAGCATTGGGTGGCTTTGACACCATCTTAGGTTGACATAAAAAAAAAAATTAAAATCATTTGTTAATTTCAACTTCACTACACGAATAGTATACCCCAAAGGAACCTCCATGCCAAAATATCAGCATCCTATACACCCATTAAATGAATGGCAAGCTTCTAATAACTTGCACCAAAAACTTTAACGTTGATGTGCTACAAAAAAGTAAGTTCAAAACAGGTCAAAAATTTTAAAAATTTGAAATTATTTTTTATTTCAACTTCACTACATCAATAATATACCCCAAAGGAACCTCCATGCCAAATGTCAGCATCCTAGTACACATATTAAATGAATGGCAAGCTTCTAATAACTGCACCAAAAAACTTTAACATTTTTCACGCTCACGCTGACGCTGATGCTCACGCTCACGCCGGGGGTATCGCTATAGCTCTCTGTTCTTCCAACAGGCGAGCTAATAAGAGACATAATTAGAACTGCCACTTTATAACTGCTGGCAATGATGACCGGATACCAAGACATCCCGCTGTGATGCAACCCTGCTTAGATTGGACACCTGACCCTGACCCTGACCCATGACGTTTTTTTAAATTATTACTGAATTGAATTTGGAATGGGATTAAAAAAAATTCAATTCAAATGAAATCGAAGACCAAATAGGTTCAGTCCTGCATTGGAGTAATAATCATAAGGAACCCAAACAAGCAAAAAGCAAAGATGAAGTCATCAGGAGAAACCTGGATAAGATTCGCAGTTCAGCTGCTACTCCTCGACTGTCAAACCCATCCAGGCACAGCCAAGTGAGCCTCATTCCAAAAAAATAATAATAACCCAGATCTAAAATAAATAAATAATTCTGGCTGCCACACCATACATCCATTCAAGTTGAAATTTAAAACCTATATTCCCCATCGTGACGACATCATAATTGAGAAGTTTCACGTTGAATGATGAAGTAGTTCCAGAGAAAACATTAGTTAATATTTTTCTTCAATCCAATATGGTTGCCAATCCGTGTGAGCAATCAATTATTCCTTAACAATCTTGTGCAATCATGGCTTGGGGAACATTTTTTGAAGTTTCCCCTCGATCTGTCCAGCCGTTCTGGAGAAGATTTGTATATGTTTTAGGGCAAATCCAATATGGCTGCCAAACCATGTGACCTATGACAGCATATGTGTGAACCTTTTGTTCCTCATGGATAGGCGTTCATATGTGTAATGTTTCGCCTCGATCTGTTCAGCCATTTCAGAGATGAAGATTTTTGATTTTTTTTTTTAACAATATGGCTGCTGAACCACGTGACAGATGATGTCATCAAAAAAATTTTATGGATCATTTTATCTCTCGATGATCCTCAAAATTTTTTATACTGATTGCTGTAGCGTTCTACATATGCAATTTTGACATCATAACTAAGGCGCCCATAACATCATTCAAAAAGAAATCAATGATTCACCCTCATTCACCATGAGGAGTATTTGCTATCTGCCAAGTTTCAATTTTTTTCTTGGTGCGGTGTCGGAGATACAGAGGTCCAAAGTTTTTCTATTTTTCCAACATGGCTGCCACATCACGTGACATATGACGTCATACTTATCATTCTAACATTCTACATGAGTCATCGCACCATGAGTAGTCACCATAATATGGTGAAAATTTTGTCTCAATCCAACAAGCGGTTGCGGAGAAAAACATGAAAGTTCTGTGCGGACAAACAAACAGACAAACAAACAGACAGACAGACAGACAAACAAACGGATCCAAATGCAATACCTTCTCCTTCGGTGAGGGTAACTAGACACCACCAGGATTTGGAGTAGGGAGACAGCTTTGAGAGTTCAGACTTGAGATTAGAAAGATGTTGTTTCCTGGCTCTCCTCAGGGAAGACACCCACTTGTTCCAAGCTTTGTGGAAGTAACTGAGATTGCCTTCAGTTCTATTTGCCTTCCATGAGGCGAAGGCAAGTTGTTTCAGGACAACTGCCTCGGCACAATCTTCAGTGTACCAAGGGCGGGAGAAAGGGTAGGACAAGTGAAGACGAGATGGGATAAATCTGTGCATGAGAGAGAGAGAGCAAGTTTCTTGGAAAGAATTCCCAGGATGAGTTGATGTCAGAGAAAGTAGAGATGGGAGACCAGTCTATAAGTTTGATGGCTGCTTGGAGACCTTGCCAGTCAGCCTGAGTGAAATGCCAGACTTGATGGCGC
>CM068959.1:94481428-94501292 GCA_035128595.1 Eptatretus atami
TGTAATATTTTGTTATCACGTTATTACTGCATATTTGGGGCTGGCAAGATAGGTTAGAGGTATGTACACTCACTTTTGAACTGTCCATCCAGGAGTAGACTCCTTGCCAGCTATAAACTGCCATCCTGGTGTGTCAGGCAGGGTGGTTCATTGACGTGTGTGCCATCCAACGGATGGACGTTAAATGGGAAACACATCTGCCGGAATTAATTGCTGGACGTTAAAGATCCTATGGTGTCCTTCGTGAAGAGTAGGTGAGTCAACGCCGGAACCATGAACAAATTACAAATCCCTGTCCTAATATATAGGATCAGCATCAGCAGGCAAGCAGCTTGTGGCCCCTCCTGAAGCATTGATGCTACCCACGGCCATTTACATATGAAAGAAGAAGCTTCTGTGGTAGGGTCGGATTTGACATGTGGTGGCCTCTGGGCAGCCTTCAGTAGTGGAGGCCACCACACTTAGAAAACTAAAAAGGTGACAAGACATATTTACAATCATCCATAAAGTATATTTTTCAAGAACAAAGAATCTGAACTTCTATATAAAATAGAGAACGAGATAAGATGAATATCTTATATCTGTTCCACTAACTACAACTACCATTCAGGACTCACAAATACATTTTTCCTTACAATTTTTTTTCCATGAAATATGTGGAGGCCCCCTGGTTGTGGAGGCCCTGGGCAACTGCCCGGCTTTCCCATGCCTAAATCCGGCCCTGTTCTGTGGTTTAGGTGGCCTCAAGACCTACGCCCAGTGTGGTTCGCTTCCGAAATAGAAATTTTTTAAAAACGTGGCCGGTGTATAGGTACAGAACTGGCTTGATTGCTCAATGTCTCGAAAAAAAACAACTGGGTTATGTAATGAAGCAAAACAATGGTTATTTCTGATGTGAATATATAACGGTAAGATTGCAAAATTCCACTGGCCCATGAAGGAGTGATCCCATAGGCCGGAAGGTTTGAAGCCTGGGGCCTACACCAACTGTGTGCCTCAGAACGTCTGTGATGCCAATGGGCTGCAACCAATTGACATTTGATAATGCTTTTAACAGTTGCTTTTTGTCTTTTTCTAACTGAAGAGAAAACTTGAAGGAAAGGCATGGCAATTGTGAGTACAACACTTCTGAATATGTCTTGGGCCTAACGAGCAGAAAAATGGCGGACGTATGATTTTTTTTTGGGGGGGGGGGAGGTAGAGTCAGATTCCAGTTGTGGGTGGAGTAAGGCCAGCTGTCTAACCAATGGTTGTAATAAAACATACAAATGTACACATTTTGAGGTTCAGATAATTATATGTCGATGGTGAATAGACTTGATGTTCACGGGATATTCCTCAATATTTGTATCATATGTCCAGATTTGAAATTTTGCTCAAACATATTCGTGTTAGATTTCAATCTCAGGGGCTAAGTTATCAGTTCACCGACACTCATTTGTCTCCCTTTTCCTGGCTGTGGCACTTGCATCGTCTGTCTGCTCCAAGCAATCACTATCCATTCATTCACAGTTGTGGCTGATAGCCTAATCAAGCCATCCCCTAAAACTATTAATATTCTCTTGACTAAAACTACCCATGTTCAATGCGATTACACTTATTTGTCAAGATATTGTCCGTTTGTTCAACTATACCCCTCTGAGCTCTCCCATGAGCTTTGCATTTTGAAAAGAAAAATGTAGTGGCTTGTTCTATTGATATTTTTGTGTGGTTGGTTAGGCAGAAGAAACTGTTGAAAAGGTTTGTGACAGGGGGATATTGCTATGTTCCAACTTGAAAGCCTGGGGGAGAATACGAAGGTTGGTTGTAACTAAGGACAGGAGTGAAAAGGTGAAACAAGAGGGGAATGGAAGAGGAATAGAGGAATTGAGGAATTGAGTGAACACGTTAGACAGTTGGTGGAAGAGGTTGAACTGTTTTGGTTTACATACTCAAACGTACTCGAGCTGGTGAGGGACTCTTGGCTCAGAGGATACATGAGATAAGTTTGACAAAAATTTACAGGATCCCGTAAGCAAGTATCTTTGTGTCCTTCCAGCCATAGACAAATTATACTGACGATGTCTGCACCTCTCGCTGCCTCAAATTTAGAGTGGTGAGAAGCATCTATATTGGTGTTATAGAAAGTTGAGTTATCGATTTGTAGTCACCGCTAAAGGTTGATGATGTCGTCCAATCTGAGCAGTGTCTCATAAGCTGTTGAGCTTGAGAATGGGTGAATACAGTCACGAGTTCAATAAGAAGCAAGAAATGGCATATCACCAGTGGGCCAATTTGGCGTCATGGTCACAAAATAATACAATCCACTCAGTGACTTGGGTGTCATAAATGGTCAGTGCCCGTAGGAATAACCTGCTCACCAAAAGAGGTTCGATGCTAGTAGTCCTGTGGTTGATAGGAGTGGCAACCCACTGAAGATAGGGCCGCGAATGTGGTTTAACTCCAGTGAAACTCAAGTTCGTGAGTCATTTACACGACAGTGTAAATAGCGAGCTGCCAGACAGAAAAGTGTCGTCACACTTCATTTCAAGCCTTCCTCACTGGTCGTCGTGAGGGTGAGGTCCAAAAGCCCGATGGTAGTGTGGGGCAAAATGATTGTTTGGAAACCAGATTTTTTTTTTAAACACGCCGACACCACTGCCATTGGTTGGACAAGTAAATGGAACAAAGCTCATGATGCAAAAGTACTAACAAATTGGCACCGATGAAAAGTACACCAGTCTCCTTCACGGTATGTTGAATATTTAAAACAAAAACAATTGGATTCTCGATAGTGTTTTCAAATATCAAATTAATTGGCATAACAGTAAGATACAGAGACACACACACACAGAACTTTGGCACAGGAGAAGGCTATTCGGCTTATCATGCCTGCTCCACATAAACCCCAGTACCGTCACCCATCCACATTTAATCTAACTTATACCTACCATACACACAAGCCAATATCCCAATACACCTCTATCTCCATTGCAACCAGGGACCCATCTCAATCCCATTTAAACTTATCCACCCCCTCCGCTGCTACTACCTTTCTGGGGAGATCATTTCATCCATTAACCACTCTCCGACTGAAAGACCCCTGTCTTAAAACTGTCCTAACTCGCATCATCTTTACCCTCAAGCTGTGGCCCTTGGTCGTAGCACTGTCCATTCTGCTGAAAAACTGCACTGCACCTATCTTGCCCACACCCTTCATTATCTGAAACATCTCAATCAAATCTCATCGCAATCGCCTCCTTTCCAATGTATATAGTCCATCCTGTCCCCTTCAACCATTATTCAAAGCTTAGTCTGGCTAGCCCTGGAATCAGTCTGGCATCAAACGATATCTAAAATGCACACTTTATCTGAATCCAGCACTCACAGGCTTTCTTAACCCTTGAACTCCCCCACTAAAGTCATGTACTGCACTGTAAGTTGTTGAACTCTGAAAATCATGCTTCAAAGTCTTCGATTTATCCAACTGCAGGACAAAATGAATGTTGAAGTTTCGGTCAATGCGATGCCCCCAAAAGATAGTCCATCTCGCTGCAGTGGGTTTGAAATTCCAATTCCATCTGGATTTACATCCCAATGAAATATTTCAACCACTGCCATGAACAGGAGAGTCGGAACATTTAGAAATATAATGAAACTCTTCACGACAGTCATTTTTGCTCTATCCATCATGAGTATCAGTTATAAAAGCCGCTCTGGATCCATTTTTTTTTTATAAGAATGCAGGAACCACAATATAGGAAGGAAAATGTGAAGGCTTTAGAATTCTGTCATTTATAGCTGTATGAGGACAGAGCTGTCCAAACAGGGCATAACAATCTGTGATGGATAGGTGAATGGTCCATTTCAACTAGTAAGGCCTTGAGAAGCCTGCTGGGACCATGGCCATGATGTTGACATGAATAAAATAAGCAGAGAACAACAAAAATACGTTCAAAGGAATAAGTAGATTTGAGAGAATAATTAGATAGGCGAAATTCATAGCGTGCTAAAGATCAGTATGGGTTGTACATATTGTACAGCTTTGGTTTCAAAAGCATCTTTAGGATTTCAGAATGAGCTGAGGATTACTTGGAGGTATGCACACTCACTGTTTGAGCTGTCAAGCCTGGGTTTGAATCGAGACTCAGCTATAAACTGTCATCCTGGATTTCAAAGGAAGGATGAGGCATCAATGTGCCCTCCATCCGTCAGAAGGATGTTGATCTCGACACTGCTTGATGGACGTTAAGGATCCCATGGGGTCATTTCGAGAAGATGACGTTAAGTTATCACCGGCTTTCCAGCTGAATTGCAAATCCCTCTCCGAATAATCTTACATCAAACGTCAGGCTTGACCAGCCTGTTCGTGAAAGATTTCTGCAAAAAAATATTCCCAACAAGGCCCAACCAGAATTGATGGCAACGTTAAATAAGGAGACGTCACAGTGGTTTAAGATTTCAGACCAATTCTTTTTTTCAATCCACCATGTCTGAGGCTCATCGTGAAGCTTGTTCATAAAATGTGGATTACAAGAACATTGGAAGGGTTCGACATACAGTACACTACTCTTATTTGAATTGCATGCTTATCAGTTCTTCTCCTTCTTCTTGTTGTTGCATATGGCAGCTTGGCTGCCAGGTAGCTATCAATTTGTTGGGGCACGACTGTGCCGCTGATGCTGTGCCCCGAAACCAGTACACTGGTACTCATTTCGCCGACGTCAGAGGATGATAGGCTGAGTGAACCCCGCCTGGTGTTAATTCAGCAGCCAACAAGACTCAAACTCAGGACCCTGGGATCCCAAGCCAGCCACCCTAACCATTAAGCCAACACCAGGTTTGTAACCAATTTATATCTTCTCTTTCTCTCTTGTTTGAGCATATATTTCAGTACCAGCAAATACAACCGGTCACTTCGCTGACAGGAGTCTGAAGGGGGGTGGGGTAAGAAGGAGGAGAGGGAGAGAGGAGAGAGAGGAGGGAGGGAGAGAGGAGGGAGTAGGGAGATGGAGGAGAAAGGGAGGGGAGGGGAGGAGAGAGGGGAGAGGAGGAAGGGGAGAGAGAAAGGGAGGAGGGAGCGGAGGAGAGAGAAAGTGAGGAGAGGAGGAGAGAGAGGGAGAGAGGAGGGAGAGAGGAGGGAGAGGGGGGAGAGAGGAGGAGAGGGGGAGAGGAGGAGAGGGGAGAGGAGGAGAGGAGAGAGGAGGGAGAGGAAGAGAGGGAGGAGAGAGGAGGGAGGGAGAGGGAGGGAGGGAGAGGAGGGAGGAGAGAGGAGGAGGGGAGAGAGAAGAGGGAGGGAGCGAGGAGGGGAGGAGGGAGAGGGGAGGAGTGGAGGAGAGAGGGGAGAGAGAGGTGGAAGGATTGAGAGAAGAGGAGCAGGGAGGTGAGGGAGGTGGAGAAAAGAGGAGGGAGAAGGAGAGAGGAGAGAGAGGAGGGAGGGAGGAGAGAGGGAGGAGGGAGAGAGGAGAGGAGGAGGGGAGAGAGTGGGGGAGGGGAGAGGAGGATGCAGGGAGTGAGAGGAGCGAGGAGGGGAGGAGGGATAGAGGGGAGGAGCAGAGGGAGAGGAGGAAGGGGAGAGAGAAAAAGGGAGAGGAGGGGAGGGAGAAGCAAGGAGGGAGAGAGAGGAGTGGTGGGGGAGAAAGGAGGGTGAGAAAGAGGGGTGGGGAGAATGACGCCTCACCAAACATAACATCACTATACACTCTGGGAGAGGGTGGGAGCAAGGAGGATGGGGGAGCGAGGAGGGAGAAAATGGGGGGGGGGGTTGGGAGGAGGTAAGTGTGAGGGGAGAGGGTCTTGACTTGCTTTTGGTAGTGGGACTTATGGAGAAGGGTGGGGCTTTCCAGATTGAACAAAATGGGTGCGTTAAAACAGCAGTGGAGACCACCTGCAAATGTCCATGCTGGATGGAGAGGGAGGGTGTTTGAGAGGAGGTAAGCATAGGGTAGTTGAAGGGAAGGCAGTGAAATGGGAAGGAAGTCCAGTGTGATGGGAAGGGAAAGTATCGTGAAGGAAAGAAGACAGCGCAAGGAGAGGGGAATGCAGCGTGAGTGGTGTGGAAGGTAAGGCCTGTGAGGAGAAGGGTTACAAAGCAATGATTTGAAATCAGTGCGAAGGGAAGGGAACAGTAGGTGGTGTGAGGGGCAGGGGAGTGAAGGAGAAAGGAAGGTCGATAAAACATGCGCAAACAGCAACATATTCTTAACCACCGGATTCAATATAAAACAGGGTGGGGGCATATAAAATCCACGCTATCTACCTGACAAAGGCCTGCCTGCATCCATGCATGCTCACACATGTAGCAACCTTTGCACCCATCCGGTAGGCTCACTCCGAATCTGATTTGTACATGATACACTGTGAGGAAGCAGTTTTAAATTCAAAACGAAACCGTCAATCCTTAACAGTCTCCTTAACAGAGGGAGAGTGGTGAGAGAGTGGTGAGAGAGTGGGAGATGGGTGAGATGGGTGAGAGAGGGAGAGTGGTGAGAAAGAGGGAAAGGGGAGAGGAAAGGGGGGATTCCGGCAGATGTGACGTCGGGTTTATCGTCCATCCAAGAGATGGCATACACATTGATGAATTGTCCTACCTGTGAAACACTGGGATGGCAGTTTATAGCTGGGTCAGGATCCAAACCCAGGCGAGACAGCTTACAGCAAGCAAACATACCTCTCCGCTATCCTGCCATGATGTGACGATTCATTGCTTTGTAACAACTGAAAACATTTTTTACTCATTGTAATCATCTAATTCATTTTTCCCCTTCCTAACTCCGGAAATGTCCCCGTGTAGAACTGAGCCATCGTATCACCATCAAAGCTTGAAGAGCAGCATGCTCGCCAAGTGCCTTAACTCCTCAAACAAGCACTCCAGCAAAATGGTTGAATAAACTTTAAAAAGTGAAACATTTAATTTTTTATACATTTCTATCTATGCCGAAGTGACAGGTCATATAATGAAAGAAGATCGTACAAAAAGGGGAAATATGGTATAAAATATAATTGCCCATTTTCAGCGAGTGAATCACCGTCCGAGGCACCGCACGGTCGAACGCAGGCGAGTGGGCCCTGAACTTTTCCATGTCGATCAATATATTCAGTAACGGTGTGAATATTTTGGAGCACTCACAAAGTGGCTTGAGCACTCAAGCAAGCACTGCAACAAAACGTTTGATAAGGAATGGCTGGCTTGGCAAGCGATTTATAGCGATCGCCGATGGGTTATATAAACACCATTCACCTGGAGACCTCCGGAATGTGAAGGAATATCCGAATTGGACAAACGAGGACTTTTTCAGCAGTCGGAACTCCTGCTGAAGTCAATAAAGAAGTTTAAATCTTGAAATTCGGCTGAGATCGAGAGATTCTCCAGGTTATGGCAGGTGCGGAAATGAAATGAAGCCACAAATGCTGGCATCTCCAGGCGTTTATAAGCATTGCAACGTTCGATGATCTATGTGAGGAAAGTGAAAAAAAACAAAAAACTTTATCGTTAAGAAATCATTGTGGCCTGTTCCAAGTCAAGGCATTGTTGAGCAGACCAAAAAATATTGTCGCTTAAGACTCTTGTGAGCAGATCGAGGGCCGACCAAGATAGCACGCCACCATCTTGGTAAGGCTTATTTTGTTGCTTTTGTGATGAGCACCCCTTAAATAATTATCTTCAAAAGGGGTGTTTAAATTAACCCAAGCACTCAATTTTCATTCGTGCACCACCTTGGAGTTCTTTCGTATGCATGCAAAGTTTGTGACCGCTAGGTTTCATGGGTTTGGAGTTATGGAGGATATGGATGGACGGACTGACGGACGGACTGAAACACACTGACATTTATTAGTATAGATTCGAAGTTTTAATTATCAACACTTGCAACTTGGAATCACAAAATTGCTGCGATGTGCTGAGATGGAAATGGCCAACAGGTCTAACTCTATTACCAACACCAGCAACGTTAGGACCATGAGTGGCTTTATCGAACTGATGAGCACTGTGTCCATCTTGTTTGTTGTCCTTTCTCCTGATCTCAGGGACATGATGTTAATGGAAAAAGAAAAATAGATCCGTTGATTATTATGGGTTTGTGCTCACATACATATTCCCTCTTAAGCCTTGTCATAGATAATAACAAGGATACATCTTCGTTTGATGACCCCAACGCACTTGATGTAATACGTTTTAATTCCCAACCAACACGACACGATCTCAAGGCTGTTCACCCAACGTGAACCCAATTTAAATTGATTCATCCTTGAAGTGTTCAAGTGACGCACAAATAATTATGCATATTATTTACATTGCCGATGGTGAGCAACACTGACTACTTTAAGGGTCCACGATTATTCCCGGTTTCTTGTGGCGTGGCCAAAGGACGTTTTTTTTGGCCCGTCTTTCACGAACCGGATTGGCCAGGCCTGACAATCGATTGCAGGTGTTAGAGCAGGAATTTTGTAAATTCTTCGGGGTACCAGATCTAACTCGACTACTCTCCGTGAAAGACAGTGTGGGGTCTTTGAGGTCTACCAACGCCCCCGGTGCTAGCGGAGATTTCCTCCGGCATAACTTCCTTCTGATGGATGGCACACACACATTGATGAATCGCCCTGGCAGTGAAACACAAGGATGACAGTTTACAACTACGTGATGCCCTCCCCTATCCACCTATGGGGTTGACTTTGCCTGTCATCCTTCTGTGGTTGGCAAAATTAGTGCCAGGTGGCTGGTATCCTGTGTCGGAGTGGCGACCTGTCCAGGATTGTGTCCAATTGCCAAGGACACTGCTTAGGCAGCAGCAACGCTCTGCACAGAGTATGGTCCCAATGGATGGACACACACACACACACCTGTGGAAAAAGAGTTGGTCTTGGTTGGATGGATGATATGGACTCCCGTTCTCTGTTGCTGTGCTGCATCTACTTTGTAAGGAAGAGCTTGGCCACGGTGGTGTCCGGAGGGGGGTGGGGTGGGCACCGAAGTACCTGCGCAGATTTTCCTCCAAATGATCATGTTCCTCCTCAGCCCCTCTCGACTCAACTCTTCTGACCACGTGTTGATAAAAGTTGGAATTGCCTTAGCGTTTATTACAGAACCACCAAGGTTGCAGGCTTGTACGGAAATTTGCAACAACTGATTGTTCTGACCGAAAACGCACTCTCTCAACTCAAGACTTGTCCATCGTTACTTGAGCTCCTAACATTGACTGCTCCTGTAGATTCTTCGACAACAAATTTAACTTGAAGAACTGTGTGGTTATTTTCCTCTTTTTTTATTTAATTTTATTTTCCTTCATCATCTGACTGGCATGTCCACCAAGGCCTTTTTATCTTCTGCTTAAGATTCAATTTACCAGTGTAATATTTAATCCATGAACAATCTGTGCTTTTTCATTGTCAGGCATGCACTCGGCCGATAGGACAGCTCGGAGCTCGGTAACATACTCACCTTTGAGCTATCTAGCCTGGTTTTGATGATGCTGAACCCCACTATAAACTATCATCCTGGCGCTTCACTGGCATCAATGAATGAGCTGTCCATCCATCGGGGGAGCGTTAGGTCTTGTGCCCCGTCTGCCAGAAGTGACTGGTGAATGTTAATCATCAAGCAGTGCCTTTCAAAAAGAGCAGGTTATTGTTTGCCAGTGCCCCGACCAAATTCCTGCCTCGACTTACAGCACCCCGCGATGGAGTAGCGACCTGCCAGTGTTGATTCTCAGCCCCTGAAACCGCTTTGACAGAATCAATGCTGCGGAAAAAGAGTAGGCCTTGGTTGGATGGATGATATGGACTCCCTTTCTCTGTTGCTGTGCTGTATCTACTTTGTAAGGAAGGGGTGGGACACGGCGGTGTCGGGGGCACTGTTTGATGTGAAAATGGTGACAAGGCCAGAAGATTAAAAACACCTCAAAAGGAGTGCACTTTGTGCCATGTATTCAGCCCGAAATTCTCAAGTTACTTCCTTCCACACTCCGAGAATGATGTGTGGCTCTGATGTCTGAGTCCCAGAAGTAGCCGTGCAGATGCAGAAGTATCTGCTTGAAAAAGCAGAATCTCCCAATTCTTCATGTACGGTGTGAATCAGTCTGGCATGTTCATTGGGAGTAAATATCCCTGATATGTGGTGGAAATTGGCAGCATCCTCTGGAGCTCTGGCGACGAAGGCCACATTTCACTTTTGAAGCCGCAGTGGTAAAACTCGTGACAGATCAGAACCATGGCTTTCACCTGAAATTTTATAAATGTTTGCTGTGTATAGAGGTCACTGGGACTGCCATATTGCATCATTAGTGGGAGTCATAACTGCAGTAAGGATGAAATTGTCATGAAATCCACGAGATTGGATAGAGCAACACGTGCAACCATTGTTAACCGAGTTCATCATTGTAAGCAAAAGTGCAACAAAAATCGGTGGATTGTGCACACCTTATTTTTTTTCTCTTGACTGGTATGCAAAAGGTTTAAGCAGTCTTCTAATGATTATCAATTCCACAAAACAGTGACCACAGCTTGCAAGTAAAGAAAAGGAGAGTTCGGAGGAAGTTATGGCAGGGATGATTCACTCTCAGTTGTTAATGCACATGGAATGGTCTTCCTGGAAAGGCGGTGGCAGTAGTGACAGTGGGTGGGTTTAAACTAGAATTTGATAGGTACCTAGAAGCAGTGGAGATAGAAATGTGTACGAGTGTTGGTAGGATTGTCCTGGCATGATGGACCTTCTGTCCTCCTCCTGCATTGAAGTTCTTTGTGTGAATCACTAAGTTTTGAGACCACTGTTCGTAAGGAGAACGACATGTCATCATATGCTCCAATCCATTATCAATTTCTTGAATTTTGGACCTGCAAATACAATCTCACAGTGGCTTACCTCACCGTACACCTCGGACTAGGCCCGTCCGCTGGACATAACTCTTGGGCCACTCCATCCCTTGCCGAACGACTTAATGGCATTCGGATCCTAGCCCTGATCTCCTCGAGCAGCTCGTGGCGCCACAGTGGCACTTTGTCGCCTGCTCCTCTGAGTGATGGGCTCAGTATGTTGAGTTATTACCGTTCGACCTTCGCATTTCCTCTGTCCTTACCCATTCCCCCCACATCCCGCTTCCCACACGAGCCCCAAGCTCTCATTCTGATCGAACTCAGCCACCCGACTTGTAACGCTCCCTGGAGCTAACCTTTCCGGCCATCTCGCTCCATTTTTTTTTTCTTCCCACCTTCCTTTCCCATTTGCTTCAAAAGTTCGTTCGGTCCATGCCTTTTCCAGTTCCGAGCTCCGTCCAATAATTATTCGCAGGTCGTCGTACTTCTTGGGATGTAATTTGACCTCATTTCTTTCATCCAAACTTTTCTTTTAATTAGCACTTTTTTGAGTCACTCTTTCAGAGCAAGGGAATGTGTGGGAAAACATCCCAGGGATCTGGATTGATGACTCATGCAGCTGGTTGTAAAAAAAAAATACCCAGGTGGTCTCCAGTGCATGCTCACCATCACTGTACAGTTGGAATTCTCCAAGTGGAATAAATTCATCTTGTTTTGGCGATGCCTCTTCCTCGGGTGAATCCGAGAACCAATATGTGTTATTTGATTTTCCTTATCCCACCTCCCACCGTGCCTTTCCAATAATGCCCGATGTTCTCAACGCAGCACAGACTTTAATTTCCCTGGACCTCTTTGTCCTGGGAATTATTGGCTTGTTTGGTGTGGAGCGCCCCCCAGCGGGAGCGAACTGCCTGGGATCGGAATCAAAATATCGGACATTGCTTGGAGGAAGAGAAGGGTGGTCGCGGCTCGCTTGGACCCTGCATGGACAACACCTGAGAATGAGTCAAACACATCTCAGGTGTCAAAATATGAAGACTATTTATTTATTATTTTAATCACCACCTTCCATCTCACTTCCCTCCCTCCATTCTTGTTATTATTCGATTTTCGTACGTAGTTCATCCCCTCGGTCGTCATTTAGCAGTTCCATTATATCTCGTTATTCTTTCAAGGTGCTCACCCTATGCGTTTGGCAATTCCACAATGACCCCGTGCTGAGATCATGAGACATCATACCTACGGAGTAATAATGCAAAGTGAAGGTGCGGAGTTCCATAAACAGAGTAAATTACTAACATCCTGCGAACATCATCAATTGGTACCAAGCGCTGTTTCGGGTAAAAGGGGATCAGCAGCTTGTTCCATCTCAGTGTATGTGCCTCCATTATCTGCTCGTGCTTGTCTGTTCTTGCACCCGTTACACCTGTAAAGGTGCTCATGCAAAAGCAACCTTCTTTGCGGTTGTGCCCTGCTTTGCCTAACTATAGCAATTAATGCTTTCAGATTCTTGTAAGTCCTCTTAGCACGCCTGCGAGAAGTCGTCTCAGTCGGTAGTTTTCTGCGCTGATTGGTTTTTTTTAAATTGGATTTGCTTTGATTGGCTGTTAAAGGGCACGCGCGGTATTCCACAGCCAATCAGGGAGCCAGGAATGCAATCTTGACCGGACTTGCCATGGACTAAAACAAGTGAATAAATTAAACAAAGGGCTTGTGTGTGTTTTTTTTTTCCAATTAGCATTTAAATCCATTTGATTGCTTAATACAAAGACGATGTAACGGCTGTGATTAAAAATAACCTCGGAATCCGTTTGTTTCAAACTGCTGTTTTGATAAAGGCGGTCAAGCAGGGCCGGATTTTCCAATAGGCAACATAGGCCATTTGCCTACGGGACCACCAGTAACTGGGGGCCCACCGGGGATTGTGGGTTCTCTGATCGGCCAAGGAGTAGGCCAGTAGGCCCTATAGTAAAATGAATAAAATAAAAGAAGGTAACCAAAAATATAACACTACATTTTTAAATGCCCGTTTCCCACCATCTATCTATGTATCTGTCTGTTGGTTCGCCGAAATAGGTGACCCTTATTGTTAGTAATTCTGTCTGTTTGTTTGGATGTTTGTTTGGATGTTTGTTCCTTTGTCATCAGCATAATTGGTAGTAAACGTGGGCGGATTTTGACCAAACTCGGGTGGTAGGTACATCTTATGACCGAGTGCTTTGGAAATTGTGATGGTTGCTAGGGACGCTTTGGTCCCCTAGCAACAACCGAAAAACCTTCAAAATCGGTACCGTTCACGCGAAATCAATTCCGAAAGCCATTATCCCACGTAGGGTTATGAAATTTGGCATGCATCATCTACAGGTGATGCTCTACCAAATATATACCGTTTTTTGTGATATATGGAATACTTAACCCGCAGCGCCCCTACAATTAGGAATGCGCGAAAATTGGCGAAAATTGAAGGCCCCCTAGCGACCAGGTGAGTGCATCGATACGAATGAAACTTTGCAGGTTCATGGTACTCAATGAGTACTACAACTTTGCCTCAGGACATATTGACCGATTTCGCTTAGGTCAGGGGTCAAAGGTCAATTAGTGCAAAAATCGATAATATGCGAGAGCTGGAGGTGTCTTCGCGCCAAATGCTACTCCTCCTAGGGTTATGGTCGGATGGTCATGAAAATTCACACTAATCGTCTGGAATACATTGTGCACAAACGATCGAGCCGGATTTTCGATTTCGATCTTTGTTCCCCCACAGCACCCCCTCGAACTTTGGGGATTTCCGATTCCAAACCGCATTTTCGGTACTTTTCATTCAAATGGGTACCGAGTAGTTATCAGTAGATGGAACTGGATGAGATTTGATATGAATAATCTTAAGGCGATTCCCTATCCGCTATATGACATCCATTTTGCTCTATATCTTATAGTTTCCATGCTCGGCGACCCATCGCCGCCTACCGGCTTGTCTATCTATCTCTCTGTAGATTATATACATTACGTGTTGTATTTAGTGGACTTCATTGTTATATTACGTGTGTTTTTGTGTTCTTATTTTGTGATATTGGTATCTCTTATACTAGACTTGAACTAATTTATTATTACTTTATGCTTACAGATTATTCTTGGAATCTTGGGGATTCTCATGAGATAGATTTATTATGTCGTCCGAGAAGAAATATATGAGTGGCTCACAAAAGAGAAAGTAAAAGAAACCAAAGCTGCACAACTCCAATCACTTCCAAAGCTGACAATATTTTTTGACAAAACAAAAAAGCAAAGTCCAAAAAGCTTTTTGACTTAATGGTCAAAAAGCTGACAAAAACAAAGCTGACAAATATATATATATATATATATATATATATATATATATATATATATATATAAATTTTGGGGGGGGGGGCACTGATAAGGTTTGGCCTAGGGCCCACAAGCAAGTAAATCCAGCCCTGGGGTCATGCCATTGGGTCCATAGTTGCTGGGGTTTAGGGGAGTCGTTCATCCGAGCCTTTAAGCCCTATAAACTGGATCCGCCCTTGATGTGTAGTTCAGTGATCAGTGCTTTGGTTTTACGGGAACCCGATAGCTATAATTTGTAGCCGACGGAGATCGAATTGTATGGACAGGTGGATTAACGATTCATCACCTGGATATTCACGGGAACCCAATGGAGCCGTTGACCTGGAGTTGTTCGAACCACAGAGGGCTTCTTGTTAAATCCGTAATCCCTGTTCTCAAATAGGCCACCCTCATGAGCAATCTTGTGAACCCTAATTTGAAGATTTCCAAAATTACACTCATTATGCCGGATAGAGGAAAACAAAACACACTTTGCAAACTCGGACTCCAAACTTTCTCAATGCCAGATCCAGTAGTCATAATTAGGCGGCAGTTTGTAGAAGACACTGAGAACCCTTGCCTCTGTTTCACTTATCTTGGCCTGACAAGGTGTGGGTGTGAAAAGACAAACATGAGTGGTCAGAGTGAAAGGTCAACCATATACATTCCTCGTGCACGAGCGATCAGCTGGGATTACCCCCCACGCTTTTATTTCTCCTATGTGTTTCAACATTATTTCTTCACCTCGCCATAACATCTTGTTTTGGAATGGAGCTGTCAAAGCACCTTGTGATACTTTCGCACCCTGGCAGGCAAACACACCTCTGACCTTTTTAAAGATAGGAATACTTGACAGACTATTTTTTGTCACTGAGCTTGCTTTGTATTACATGGAGACGTTTCATGGCCTTGATTGTCCTTCATCTACTCATTTCGACACGAAATCTGTCGTTTGTTAAAAAAAAAAACACACAAGTCTGAGTTGGAACTTGTAGCATTTCCATGCAAAAAACATGTACCACCACGAAATAACATGAAATCAAGTGTGACTGGTTCTTCTTCTTTTGTATGCAGGACATGGCTGTGGGTTTACATCATTGCTGGTGATGCAAACGGTCCAGTGTAAAGTCCATCTGAGGGATGACATTAATGCCTCGCCTGGCCTGCAGAACACCAGGATGACAGTTTATAGCTGGGTCATGATTCGAACCCAGGCTAGACAGCTCAGAGTCTAGTCTAGGCTCGTCTAGGCTATCCTGCCAGCATGCTTAACAGATTAGCTCAAAGGTAGCATGCTTGTCTTTGAGCTCTCTCACCTGAGTTTGATTGCTGGCCCAACAATGAACTGTCCTTCGAGTGCTGCTTAGCCTGGCTATTTCATCAATGGGTGCTCCTTGGTTTGGAGGGGATGTTAAGATGGATGGTCGCAATCACTCAGATGCAAAGTCATTGTCCTTACGACTGGGCCACGACCTGACTTGGATGACGTCACTAAAAAGAAAATCCTTTATATTTTATTTATTTCGAATTCAGCCTGTGGCTGCTGGCTGCATCATTGCTGGGAGCGTGGCTGTGCTGCTGATGAAGTGCCCCCTGTTTCCAGTGAGCTGGTACTCCTTTTGCTGATCTCAGAAGGATGACAGGTTGAATCAACCCACTTGGTGTTATTTAATGGCTTGGCAGGGGCTCAAACTGAAGATCCTAAGATCTTGAGCCAGCCACCTTAACCATTAAGCCAACACCATGCTTAACCTCCATCTTGAACCCTATCCTATTGCCTATAATTTATCCTATCCTGTCCTATCCTATCCTATCCATATATCCTATCCTATCCCTTCTATAAAGAAACCAGCACACCATTTTGATGACCAGATTGGGTAGTGTAATGGTTAGAGCATCTGCATAGAGTCTGGAAAGTTGGCTCTTTGAACCCCAGCTGAGTAATGCCAAAGACTTTTAAAAAGTACTTCCTTGCTTGACACTCAGCATTTAAAAAATACCGGGCGTAGATTACGTGCGCCTGTAATCCGGCGACTCGGAGGCTTGGGTTGGAGGATCGCTTGAGGACGGGAGCTCTGCGCTGGGCCGCGCTATGAGAGGGTGTCGGGCAGCCCGGAATCATGGCGAAACCCAATCCTTATCCCTGTGTCGTAAGAGGCGACCAGGGTTGCGTCAGGAAGGGCATCTGGCGTAAAACCTGTGCCAAGTCAGTATGCGGATCATAACGGATGATCCGCTGTGGCGACCCCTAACGGGAGCAGCCGAAAGAAGAACAACTCAGCATTTAAAAAGGATAGAACTTGGACAAACAACCATAAGTTGGGAACCTCATCACAGCCTTTGATGGGCCTAATGGCCTCCTCTTGCATTGAACTTCCTTCTAAGGGAACTCATATTTCCAATTAGTACGAGTATTATGAATAATATAACACTATTATTATCAATGGCTACCCTAGTGTTATTAGTGTTAAGCCTGTACTTTGAGCATTATGTATTCTAATTGTTCAGCCTGCGTCAGAGTGGCGACCCATCTACGATTGCACCCAATAGCCAAGGAGACTGCTTAGGCAGCATCAACGCTCTGCACAGAGTATGGTCCCGATGGATAGATGGATTGTTCAGCAAGAACTCTCGACCGCCATGTGAGCACACCTTTTTTTCACGCCAAATCAGGTACAGCTGAAAGGTGTGATGTGTGAGACATAGTGAATTTGTGCTGCATCTGCAGAACAGCAGGGAGGTTACTCAACATCCTCTGACAGACTGGACCAAAAACCTGATGTGGCTGAAGTGACATCTCCAAAAGAAGTGACATGACATGTTTGTATCACCAATAAACAACCTTTGAGCATTGTTCTTGTGCAAACATTAACCATCTGGTTTTTTTTCAGCAATTTTTTGTGATTTTGCTTCTCTGTCAACTTGTCTTCATGAGGATAATATTTCATCGCCCATCATTGGATCAATTCCATCATCAGTGGTCAGAAACAGAGAAACACATCTCCGAAAGGGCTGGATTTAGGTTTTTTGGGGGTTTTTTTTCAATGGGACATCAAATATTCTTTGCATTGCAACTCATGTCCTAAGCACGGCTAAGAACATTACAGTATAGTCCATGTAAATATGTATTGCACTAAAACATGGAAAATAATTACACGTCATGGAAAAAAAGGAATTACACCATTTAAAATTTATTTGTTGATCATTATATTTGACTGGGACATTTTAAAGGAATAACGATAGAAATGATTTAATGTGAAACTCCATGAATTGGGTACTTTATTTACACTTTTTCTCTCGGGGGTGCAATTTAAATAGCGGCCTAAGAAAACATTTGCAGGGTATAAATTCAGTAACGAAGTAAATTCAGTATGAACTAGAAGGGCACTCGGTAGAGCGCATACCTCCACCCCATAATGCCTGATCCGCGGGAACATTTCTGACCCAATACATTTTATAAATATCATGCTATACAGGGTTATATCATTTTTAGCCTTATCTCTCAATGGTGAAGAATCACTTTAAAAAATAGATAATTCTCGTATCAAGATCCGGATTCGGATCTTCATTAAAATCGAGTCAATCCGTCCTTGCCACACACCCAACTTGTCCACCAAGTTTCGTCCGAATCCGTCCACAACTTTTTGAGATATTGTTCTATATATCGGTTTGCACGATCTCTCAATGGTGAAGAATCACGTAAAAAAAATTATAGTAGCCGGATCCAGATCTTCACTGAAATCAATCAGCTCATCCTTGTCACACTCCCAACCTGACAAATTTCAGCTGGATCCATCAATAACTTTTTGAGATATCCTGCACACAATCAAACAAACAGACAGAGAGGGGGTGAAAACACAACCTCCTCCACCTTCGGTGACGGACATAATAAACTAGAACGGCACTCGGTGGAGCACATAGTCTCACCTCGTGCACTCATTCCCGAAAAAACAACATCGTCAACTGAACACGCTACGATTATGGCCCAAATACCCATATCATCCCATATTCTGGCCCAAATGATTATTGATCGATTATTAGGAAATGTAACGACCACTTTTGTGCACAATAAGGCAAAATTGCGTCATTGAAGATGAATATGAAAATTTTCAAACTATATTCCCCATGGCTAGTCGATCAGATGTATTAAGTTTCAAATTGATCTGTTAAGCGGTTCTGGGGAAGAAGTAATTTTTACATTTTAATTGTCAATTCAATATGGCCACCAGACCACGTGACTGATGAAGTCGTACATTTAATTCTTCACTCACGTCGGGTCGTAGATCAGATAAATGACGTTTCACATTTTTCAGAAAAGGATTTTGAATCAAACAATTATAGCTGGAATACCACATCACCAATGACATCATCGTTATCACCCTATATACCCCGTAGGGAATTGATGACAATATGCAAAGTTAAATTTTTTCCATTGAGCGGTTTCGGAGAAGAAGTCCAATTTTTTCCTTTAATCCAATATGGCTGTCATAACATGTGACTTATGACACAAGAGTTATCAATAAAATATTCTCCATGGGGAGTCCCTCCGATGTTTAAAGTTTCATATTGATCGGACAAGCGGTTGCAGAGAAAAAAATTTCAAGCGAAAATATATAGACATGGACACCCACACAGACAGACACAGACAGACACAGACAGACAGACAGGGGCGTTACAATAGTCTCACAACCCCTTTAGGGTGAGCCGAGAAATCCAATTTATATATTTACTATAACATTTATTATTTCTTTGTGACCCTCCCTCTCTCACTCCTCCATCCTGCGGAGTTTTGTCCTTGCCTTCGGCACGTCCTTGCAGAGGATTACGTGCAGGTAGTGTGGTAGCTAGCGGCCTCTCTCAGGCTACCAGATTCGATGCGTCATGGGATGGTGACCCTTGTGTTACAAGAAGGGTGATCGGATATACCTGTCCAACTGGTGCCCGATCACTCTGTTGAATGTTGACGATAAAATACTAATCAAGGTGTTGGCAAGATGGGTGCACGGTGTCACGGATGTTATTTTGCACCTGGATCAAACTTGTGTTCCAAATTTCAGTGTCCGACAGCCTGAGCCTGGTTTGAAAGGTGATCCAGTTTGGAGAGGACCTGCGAGAATGTTCAAGCCATTCCACCTTACCCATTTAAACCCAACTGTCCCTGGACTCTGTGTCCTTTTCTTCTGACAAAGTGGAGAGCTTGCTGTCATACCTTGCCTCAGATTCTGCAACCGGTTCAGATGGCATCAGCCCACGTGTCCTGAAAACCTGCTCCTCTGCTCTTGCTCACCCTCTTCTCTTATATTCACCCTCTCATTTGCTCAAGGTCATCTGCCATCTGCTTGGAAATCAGCAAACATCACTGCCCTGCATAAAAAGTTGCAAAAACAGCTCCCTGCAACTACAGACCAATCAGCCTTCTCACAATCATCACCAAGGTTCAGACATTAAATCCTTCCTCTTCTCCAATGGCTTGATTTCCAATCATCAATTTGGTTTCAGACCAGGTCACTCTCCCCTGATATGCTACTTATGCTCTCCCAAAGATGGAGGTACTCAATGCCAGACATGAAATCAGAGCCACATCCCTAGACATATTGCGTGCTTTTGACACGGTCTGGCACCCTGCCCTGTTCACCAAAATCTTCCTATAGTATCCAAGGCCATCTCCGTTCATGGCTGGCAGACTTCCTTTCCTGTCGCAGCCAACGTGTGGCCCTAAATGGAGTTCTTTCAT
>CM068959.1:94501727-94526607 GCA_035128595.1 Eptatretus atami
TCGGCCCACCTGAGCTCCTGACCACTTACAAAGCTTTTATCCACAGCCTGATGGAGTACTGCTCTCCCCTTTGGGCTGGTGCTTCTGCCTCTCACCTTTCTCGGCTTCACACTGTGGAAATATCTCCCGTGGTGAGGCTGAATCTTTGGGCCTCTCACGCTCTCTCACAACAGGCAAGTCGGTGGTCTTTCTGTCTTCTACCGTCTCCTCTCCAGTCTCGCCACCCCTGCTCTGCCTGCAATATGTCCCCTCCATATTTCCGCTGGGTGCTCAAGTCCGCCAGCAACCCCCTCTGGTAAAACTACCAAAATCAAGAATCACTGCTCACCTTCACACTTTCATTCCTCTTTTTCCCCCTTTGGAACAAACTCCCACACTCTCTTAAATCCCATTTTCCCTCCAGGCCTTCAAAACAATCGTTCACCACCCACTCTTGTCTTCCCCCATCCAAATCCTCGATCTTTTCTACCCCCGTTAATCCACCCCAAATCCATCTCCTTCAAATTCCCTGCTTTCCTTCCTGAAAGTCCCTGCAATGTCCATTTGTATACTCCATGTTCCCACCCCATCCCTCTCCCTTCACAGATCTCCGAATGTCTCTGTTCCCCACTGTTTTGTCCTTCCCTCTCCCACCCTCTGTCTCATGCCCCCCTTGCTGTGCGTTGTGTGTTAGCTCTCATAGGGCTTGACAATGTATACAAAAAAAAAAAAAATGAACGAGCTGATGATCACAGTGCAGTCAGTGGAGGGCTGGTGAACAGACTGAGCAGTGGAGATCTCCTGGATGCGTTGGCCATGACACACAGATTTACGCTACCTTTTTCTTGCTGTCCCTACCTCCACTTCGTTCTCTTTGAATGCACGTAGCATCAATGAGAACCCCCTGTCCTTTTCAGAGCTGGCTTACTGACTCACACTTCATGCTGTTTCCTCTAAGCCACACACAGTCACCATTTACACCTCTCCATCAGTGTGACCACTCCTCATTTTCATAAATGCCAAGGTGAGCCAATGAAAAAAGCCAAGAATTCACAAGGTTTCGGAAAAGCGATGATAATAGAAAACCGATACGCCAAGAAAACCTATAGAAAACCAAGACGCCAAGGTGAACAACGAATAGCCAAGATCTTGTGAAAAAAAGCCAAGGAGTGGTCACACTGCTCTCCATACATCTCACATCACACTCTCGACCCTCCTCTTCCCTCTTCCCCTCCCCTCTCTTTTGTTGGAACCACGTAAGCCTGCCAGCTTGCGTCCGGTGAGTGAGAGGCTGCAAATATGCCTCAATCTTCTTTCTCTTCTCTATGTCCCTCTGCCTTACATGGTTTCCCCAGAATGAATGAGGTGCTGTGCTGGGCTTCTATCCCTTCTACTGTGTGTAGAACTGTGATTAATTGATTGAATAAGACTGGACATCTGTGCTCGGGGTGTCTTTCTGTCTTTCTGGATACTTGGCATAACCATTGTGCTTTGAGCAATGGGCAAACTACTCCTCAGTTTCAATGTTCTATGATGTTTGTGATGTGTTGCTATGTTGCGTCTGCGCATGCATGGACAGGCCTGGTGTGCGATGGTTGGATTAAAAGCTTGATGGACGACAGCGGCGTTCTGGTGACCCGTGTTTCTCTTTGCCTCTTGATACCCGTTTCGGTTCTGGGAGAACTGAACAATGTGGAGTAACTGGACAGAAAAAAGTGCTGTATTCGTGCAGTGCCAGCAGGGGGTGCTGCATGACACAACATCAAGTTGGCTGTCCCATCTGCAATTGTGTTGACGTAAAGTATTCGATGATTTTTGGACGAGTACTTTGGCTTCGAGGGGCCACATAGTTCCTGATGGTAAATTAATGGAACAAATTTATTTGTCGATTGTTGCCAATTAGAAAGATTCTGGCTTTTACATTTAAATCTGTAGAGGTGCCCTCTCTCTCTCTCTCTCTCTTGAGTACCATATGTCGAATACCACGTGTCAAGACCCGAGTTCCACTGGATTGGATGCTGTTCTCCCTCTTCCTTTGATCTTCTTCCCCCACTCCATAATGCCACCCTCTTTCTTCCAGGCTAATGGTACACCAGTTTGTTCATTGTTGCTACCTCTTTCTTTCCTTTGTTAGGCACTTAATTTCTACTGTGATGTCTTTTGGCTCAACATTACCTCTGCCACCGACGGAAAAGGAGGATATGTTTTCACCAATTTCTGTCTGTTTGTCTGTCTGTTTTTTTCTGTTTGTGTACAGGAGACCTGAAAAAAGTTCTGGACGGATCCAGAGATGAAATTTTGTGGACAGGTTCGGTGTGTGACAAGGACGAACTGATTAAATTTTGGTGAAGATCCGGATCAGAAAAGTTTTTGAGTGATTCTTAACCATTGAGAGATAGGACTAAACGAAGATATAGCACGAAAACTAAAAAAGTTCTGGATGGATTCAGATGAAACTTGGACAGGTTGGGTGTGTTACCGGGTTTTTGATTTTGGTGAAGATCCGGATCTGGATTTTTTAAATGATTCTTCACCATTGAGAGATAGGGCCAAAAATGATACGTAGCATGATATTACAAAAATGGGTTGGGCCAGATTTGTTCTCGTGGATCAGGCATTACAGGGGATAGGTATGTGCTCTACTGAGTGACCTTCTAGTTGTTCCTGCGATCTTACCTGACACACACACTCAACACTAAGCAGTCTCACCTGGGTTTGAATCCTGTCGCAGCTCTCTACTGTCATCCTGGTGTTTTACAGGTGTGGTGATTCATCACTGGGTGTACCGTCCCTCGGATGGACGTTAAACCCTGTGTCAACTGGCCCATAACAGGTTCATCAGGCTCCTCTGAATGACGTTTTTGCAGACTGTGTGTCTCAACAATAGTAAGCCATTGTAAGACTGTGTCCTGTGGAATTCCACATCCTCAGTCATGTTTATATACTTATTCATCACCTTGCCGAGCTACATGACCATGCTTTCCTCTGGTATTATCTTACCTCTGTAGCAATGCCTGAAGACCTCTGCTCTTGTATGAGTGGTTGTAATCAACATGCAACATATTTCATCAGCCCAAATGTTCATTAAATTTAGCAAAGGCCAAGCCATGAGTCTGTTGCTTGCTCCTTGAAACTCGTATAATGCTGTATGTCAATGGATACATCACAATGAGAGCTCAGTGAATGGGTAAATTAGGCTAATGTGATTGATTAATGAGTAAATTAATAATGAGATGCAGAGAATAAATGGCATGACATTGTTATGGGCTCGACACACACCAGGCTCACAAGGTGCAAACTCTGACCCGCCGCCATGACCGATCCTGAGGCCTGGAGCATGGATAACTCGATGGCCCAGAGGATTGTTGACCAACTGCAGACACCAGTCAAAGCAATCACACTGAGCAGGGTCCTGACGTCCACAGCTACGTTACCTACTCATTGGTACAACTACCTGAACTAGAGTCCACACCCTCAGCGTTCACCCATCTTCCAACTATTATGGCCGAGTGAACTGTGGATGAAGGCTGGCTAAGCACGACCAAAGTGAAATGGTGGGGCAGAACTCCTACCTATCTATGACATACACACTGTGTCGGATCAATGAAAGAAAGGATACCAACGAGCAGGATTGAAATGTAACAATTATTCATTTACACAAGCACACAATGATCATTGAAGCACGTATTTACAAGGAAAAGGCAAAAAGACACAAAGAAAAAAAAAATACCCCTCACACGTATTTCCCCTTATACAGACTTACTTACACACGCAAGACATGGCGTCATCATTCAGCCAAAAAAAAGACAGAAGTAGCAGAATGAGGCAGTTTGGAATGATTCGACTCCTCATTTACTTCGCGCAACCAAGCGGCAGTTGATTTGGGCCAAAGATTATAAGTGGAGGGGGGTTAGGGGAGGTGAAGGGGATTGGGTGGTGGAGTGTCAGTGCTGTGTCAGAAGTGTGTGGTGTGAGTGTAGCTGAAGCTGTGTGACACACCAAGGACTTCACCGCACCCTTTGCTCATGGGCCGCTCTCCTCCAGCCCCGCAACGACTCACTCCTGCGTCTTGTACCCCAGCACAGCCTGGTTCAACTCGACCCATGCTCCGGCAAGAAATCTCTGAGTCAGCAGTACGGAATGTTATTGCGTCCCTGGTGCATCGATAAAACAGCGGCGAACCGAGTCGAGTCCTGGCCTGTATACGTGCCACATCAGGCGTGGCTTTGAGAGGGCAAACTTCATATGAGCATCTTACACATTGATGTAGGTGCAGTGAATGGGCTATAGAAAAATCTTTGCGTCATGATGTTCAGATGGCAAGGCGAGCCCCCGCCCCACCCCTCACATGTCCAGCAGCGAGGAAGCGCCACCACTCCCTCACTTGTGCACAAATGTTCCTTTGTCCTGTGCTTGTGTTTGAGAAGCATTGTCCCATGTGACAAATATAGGAGTGCTGGGAAGGAAGAATGGGGGAAGGTAATTCGGTACCAGTCCGGAGGATTAATTGTCTCTAACGGTGAGGGACTCATTAGCGCATCCGGGTTCTTGCAAAGGTTGGTGGTGACTTGGAGACCAATTAGTATGGGATGTTCAGACTGATGAACGGATGGTCGATTGTGAATAATATAAAGTGAATAAACGAGTGAGGAATCGGAATGCTGAGGGACTGGTGAACAGATGATCAATTGTGAGGGAATAACCGAGTGAGTGGATCAAATGTACAGATGAACTGAAGGACAAGAATAAACCGACTGCGGGGTTGAAAGAAAGACTGATGGCGTGAAGGAGGGGTTGTTGAATTGAGGTTTGTTGAAGAGGATTAATGGTAGATTGAGGAGATTAAAAGCGGCAAATGGGGAGACATCACACCGGGAATACACAGACTATCCTGACTACGCATCCCCCCTCCTTCCCCTGGCCAAAAAGGGAAAAGGTCTACCTTCCACATCAACTAATGAAATAAATAATTCTGGGAGAACCCGATGTGTACATGGATGCTCTCCCTCGGGGTACATTTCCAAAACCGTAACAATATAAACCGATCTTGTGTTTTAGTTCCCTTGTGAGTTCCTTCGGTGTCAGGTGAGTGATCAACAGGTGGAACGCCATGTAAGGTCACATGTTGTCGGCAAAATTGTATTGCGTAGAGTTTCAAAATATCATTGCTCAACATCTGGTTCACAGTGAATCCATCACAGAAGGGATATGATCGTGCATTTAGTCTCTCGTGGATGAAACATAGGTGATAAGCATCCTTTTCACACCGCTTCAACGTGCATCCTTCCTTTGGTGTCTGGCTGAGTGTGAAAACCACTCGTGAAAAGGACAGTGCAATGTCAGAATATAAGAGTTTGATCAACTTAATTCGAAAGCTGAATATCCAAAAGTTGAAAAGATTTTTTTTTTTTAATACTTACAGAAGTTGTGATGATTTGCAAGTTTTATGTTTGGAAAAACCATAGTTACAAAAGCATGATTATGTCAGAAAGTTTGATTCTGATTTATAACATCAGTCTTGGGTCAATTTTTATTCTTCCGCATCTGAAGCTTGTACTGTACTTGTATTGCTTGGAAAGCACAAGGAGATTAGTTAGTCCATGGGCCCAGGCATATATCGGTACCATCTGGGAAACCAAACTTTAGGGCTACTAAGTTATTGGTAGGGACTATATGGTTATTTCAATATGTGATAACCGTTCCAGAAGAGCAGCTTAGTGTATGTATTTTGCATTTTTACCATTTTGCCATTCTGAGATATTGACGTTTTGGGGGAAAAATCACACAATGGACTATTAACGCATCCCGTGAAGGTAATATCATTCAATAACAGCTCAGGATATCCAGATTTGTTTGCCTTTTCGCTTTCATATCGGAGGTGGGTACATTCCAGAGATTATAACTACCAATAAGCTGCCAGTCTGCAATGGTTATCACACCAAATATTGATATATATATATATATATATATACACCAATTCAAAAATCATAACTCGGATTGGTTTCCTTAGATGGTACCGCCAAGTGGAATTTCTGGCCTGGCCCATGGACTAAGTGCCAGTCTTTGCAATGGTTATCACATCAAAATATGATCTATATATATACACCAATTCAAAAATCATAACTGGGATTGCTTTCCTTAGATGGTACCGACAAGTGAAATTTCTGGCCTGGGCCCATGGACTAAGTAGGCAATCGACAAATCAGCCCAGTACATGGGAATTTAGCCTCTGCGGCTCACAGCATCATGAGGCAAGTTCCCTGAATGTAATACAAAATTGGCCAACACAGTAATTGTATTTGAACACCACTGGAAAGGACTAATACTGCATATCAATCATGCTAATTTTGACTTCAAATTAAGTGTGTGGGACATTTCATCAATTCGCGGAAACCATGATCCAAATTCTTGAAAACTTCAGCGATGGACCATTCCAGCACTAGCCTCTGTCATTTGTGGTTGCAACGCACAGTCTTGCTTGCTGTCCTTGGAGGAGTCGTCGTTCTCGCAGCCCCGGCAGTTCACTAATTCTAGTTTTGACCGGAGCTTGATCTTCCCGATGCTCACGGCTTTGATTTATTTCCATTCACATTCCCCGAGGCACTGGTGTGAGTGTGGGAGTTTTATAAACAGAGCTGCTTGCAAGAGTGTTATAGGCTCTGGTGATGAGAATACACACAGCAAAGACGGCTCCGTGCTGCTTATTCGTACCTGGGCAAGAGAAACATGACCGAATGAATTATTCTGCCTGTGAATGATTTGACATCACGGAAGATGAATGGGTGTTATTGAGATTGCCGGCTGAATCCAGGGCCAAGTACCGTATTTGTAAAAAGGAATCATGATTGGGGAGGGATAATCTCACTTCCTGCCTGAATGCATCAAGGTGATTGGAGATTTCTGAAGGTCCTTGGGAGTTCAAGTGAACTGGAGGACTGTCGACCTTTTGCACATACAGATGGCCACCATCAGGGGTCATATATTTATTATTTCTATCAGTGGAGGGTGTCACAAAATGGAAAAAATTAAATATATATATATGTACACACTAAATGCATACCAACGAGGCTCCCAAGCAGGTACTGTGTGTAAACGTCAAAAGCAGTTAACATATAAATGAAAAACGAAGACCCACCCACATCTCTCACCTGTGAATGGAGAGAATAACCAATTAGCTCTCACCTGGATGGTATGCATTGCTGTCTACGCTGTCGCTGATTCGCCAACAAGCAATGAAACCGGTCTAGCAGCTGAGGGGGTGTGCAACATTGGGATTCTCATGTTTGTACTATTTGTTAATGTCTTTATAGCTGTGGAGGAACTCTCCGAAGGGTTTGAAACAGTAAATGGCTTACCTTGGGCAGCCTTTCATGGTTGTTTTCAACCTTGGGTAGCTTCTTCAGCTCGAAGAGCAGTCGATTTATTTATATAATCCAAGCCACCTGTGGTTAATTGATTCGGTGAGAGCTGATTGGTTATTCCCTGCATTCACAGGTGAGAGATGTGGGTGAGTCTTTATTTTTCAAATGTATACATATACTGTATATATTTATTTGTGTAATATGTACATATACGCACAAGATGTCCCTTTGCTGCTAACACCCGCAAACCTACTCCCTTTAATCTATTTATTCAGCAACCCCTTCTCCCACCGCCCTCTTTGTATCCCTTTTCACATTTCCCTCCAAGTCTTCATCCACTCCCACTTATTCTCCTTATCCCACTGCCTTTCTTACACCTTCATTCCTTACCACTTATATCCCTTCTCACTACCTTTTCTACCCATTCACCGACTTCCCGAAATTCCTTCACCCACTCCCCTCTATCCCTTCACTGACTTCTCCTTGTGCACTTTCCCCCTTTCCCAATCACCTACTTCACCATACCTTTTCACTCATTTCCTCCTTTACCCACTTCCCACTCCATTTATCCAATCCTCTGTTTACCTATTCACCCACTTCAACCCCTGAGAAGCCAGATTGTTAACCCCCTAGGAACCAGATTCTCTTGCTCATCCCTAAGTTTACTTAAAATTTGCTTTGATGCAGATAACACAGTGTCGTATAGGATTTTTGTGGAAACGCCTCCTGTGGGGTTAATAGTGCTTAGAATAGAGCAGTTATTTCCTGAAAGTGAATGTCTCGTGTAAACATAAAGTAATTAAATGTGATCTATCAATTATAATATTGTTATGTTTGTGGGGGTCGATGGAGGAATTTAAAAGGGAAGTTAGGTCCGTGTGTAGAGTTGTTTAGTCCGTGGACATGTAGGAGACATCTCGATGTAATTAAGTAGGGCGACTGTGAGCTTAAGTGTTACTTGTCACCACATGGGGGGGGGGGGGGGGTGGTGCCTTATTAATTAGGTAGGGGTCAAGAATAACTTCCCCTGTATGCAATTGCCCCCCTGTGACTTTTCCCGATGCTTTTATAACCAAAACCACGATAACAAACAAGCAAAACGTGCCGGGGGGGGCAGAATCCCCACCTTCCCGGGTTCCGTGCGAGCAGACCATTCCCCGGAGGTGGAGGTTTGATGGGCGTGACGTGAAACGCATGAAGAGGAAGAGGGTTTGGGAGGAGCAGATCAGATAGGAAGGTGGCGGAGTAATAACCAAGGGCTGCGAGTGGTCGGGAGAGGATGTTGGTCAGAGGACACGGAGGATCTCGCTTTTGCTCTCGGCACGCCGAAGGCTGCACGATTTTCGTGCTCATGCCGTGTGAATTGGCTCACGTGTTGAGCAGGACGTTGATTGTTCGGCTGAGCCATGAAGTGTGTACGTTTCTGAGTCGGGAAGGAGAGCGTGCCTCATGGCCTCATCACGGGGCCTCAGAAATGGTCTCATCGTGTGGGCCATCGTTGTGAACAGACCGGGTGCAAGAGAGGAACGGTCGACATATTCGTTCATGAAATGAAGCTGCACGGGGTCTCTGAGCCTTGGTGTTAATTACCGCTCACAAAGATCTCTGGTGATGTGTAGACGACGGCACTTCCAAGTTCCAACCAATAACAGTGGAATATAATGTAACGTCAGAGGAATTGATTCGCCAGTCTATAGGCAGTACATACTGTACACTGTCTATATATACTATACAGTCTGTGCTTATCGTAACTTGTAAAAAGTAAGCCATGTCTGCTTTTTACCAACACAAGACCGGTGCTCAGAAAAGACATGAGAAGGAGCAGCAGGATAAAGAAGCACAGAAAGACTCTTGCACTCTATTCCACGCCGGTGTAATTACGGCCAGGAGCTCTCCATCAAGTGACTGGAGACCGACAATTCCACAAGTGATGGAAACAATTTGTGAGAAATCTCAAGGTGGTAACGCTATTGATGATATAAAAGAACCATTTCTTTGTGGAATTGAAAGTGAAACGGAGAGAGATGGTGGATCATTAGCACAAGGCCATGAACTCTCACAGAACATTGAGAGCAGCCTCAAATTCCAATGTAGTCGGGCAACTTAGCTAAATATAGCATAACAATTGTGCATTTTGTGACGAAAGCACCAAATTTGGCACACTAGTAGCCTATCATATTATGAACAGATTTGGATATTGGGCCATCTCAAAATTTTTGATGGCAGTGGAAAATGGCTGCCACAGCCATCAGCGGGCTGAATTTGAGATGGCCCAATATCCAAATCTGTTCATAATATGATAGGCTACTAGTGTGCCAAATTTGGTGCTTTCCTCACAAAATGCACAATTGTTATGCTAAGTTGCCCCACTAATGTGCAAACTTTGACATCAGCCAAGTGTCTGAAATTCCAACCCAGACAGAAGTAGAAAACTGTGTGAGAGGAGGCAATCAGGGATATATATCCGAAAAAATTTTTCCTACTGATGGACAGGGTCACAAATTTCCAACAAATATCTTCAGTTTCAAAATGCCGAACGGTGAAACTGGCAGTCGTCCATGGGGCTTGTTTTTAGCCAAACAAAACAAACATTGTATTGTTTGCTATGCAGACTATTCTCTCACATGATCTCACATCTTTCAACTTCAGCACTGGCATCGCCTGCAGGTTGGAGTAGGACTGTATTATAGAAAAAAAAAAACTGTGGGACAGACTCCCTGAGCATGAACAGAGCCTTGCACACAGGACATGTTATGTTGCTTGGCGTGAGCTTGAAAGACACTTAAAACCACTCTGGAGTTGATGACCTCATCGAACAGAATACCTTGCTGGAGGCTGAAAAGTGCAAGAAGCACCTAACAAGGATCATCGATGGAGTGCTCTTCCTTAAGTGAGAGGGGATTGCCTTTCCGTGGATGATCCCAAATAATTGGAGATGTTCACAATGGAAATTTTCATGGTACACTGGAGCTTTTAGCAGATTATGATTCCTTTATACAAGACCATATCACAAAGGTCCAAGTGTCACAGCAAAGAGGAGAGCGAATGCAGGCCCACTACCTTTCTAGTGAATCACAAAATTAGTTCATCGATCTCTGTGCTGAACATGTTCATCGGTTAATGTTGGATGAACGGGAAAACACTCAGTATGTTTTTTGTTGTTGTGGTTGATGCAACACCAGATGCCAATCATCCAGAGCAAACAACATTCATCCTCAGATATCTGTCAAAAACAAAAGTGGATTCAATGTTCAAGAACGTTTCTTGACCGTTGTTGATTGTTGTGAGAAGGTAGGAGCACAGATCACTTCCATGATTCTCAAAGCACTGGAGGAGAATAACATTCCTTGAACTGATTGTCGTGGGCAAGGATATGACAATGGTGCAGACGCGGATGGAAAATACAATGGTGCTCAAAAACACATAATTTAAAAGAATCCTCTTTGTGTGTTTTCATCTTGTGGTTGCCATACATTGAACTTATGTGGTGCTGATTTAGCAGCTGGAGTTGATGTTCCTCTTCTTCTTTGCACAAATAAGCAAAGCGAGTGGACAAACTCTTTTTGCTGACATAACATGGGGTCCGTGGAATAGATAAATGTCGCTTCAAGTAATCGGAGATGCGTTATACTTCGTCCTCTACTCAATATCTTGAATGCATCCACATTGTAATGTTCAGCACAGTTTGCATCCTCAATCAAATGCTGTCCAATAGCAGATGCACACGATGTTGAGATTGATGCTGGGACCTTCCTACAAGCACGTAATCTCCAACATTGTTCAGACAATCTACAACATATTCTCCAGTAGCCTTCAGCGGTGGAGCACACTACAAAACAAAGAGGAGTCCTCTCCGGATGGATTACCCGGCACAAGATGGACAGATCATGTTGATAGTGTTCGACCATTTGCAGCTCACCTCCCTGGTATACGAGAGGCCTTGGAACAGCTCCTCACACTGAATCTCTCTCCTAAAACAAGGAATGATGTTAATGGTGCCATCAAGTATGTATCTATCTTCATTCATCTGCATCATCATGCGAAGGTGTGATTTTGAGCATTATGAGGAAATAAAAGATCAAATCGTGGTTGAGGTGGTTGGTTTGGGACCCGAGGGTCCTGATTTTGAACCCCTGGGCACACAGTTGAATTAACACCAGGTGGGGTTGACTCGGCCTGTCATCCTTCCGAGGTTGGTGAAATGAGTACCAGTGTACTGGGGTGATAACCGTACGGAGTAACCTATGTCAGTGTGTGTTGTATCGTAAAGTACTCCAAGAATGAGGAATCCAATATTCTCCAACGGTTTTATTCAAACGAACATGGGAACGTAACAAGTTTTGCGCTGCACACCTCCTGACCTCTGACCCCGAACTCCTTCTTCCTCATCGCACCCTCTAGCGTCTAGTCTATGCTCAACACCACAGTGTGGCGACCCATCCAAGACTGTGCTCCTTACCAATGAAACTGCCTTGGCAGCTCGATCGATGTGCCTTCACCGCACGAACGGAATGGTATTATTAGCTCCTGTTGGACTTCGTCCGAAACGGGGGCTTTTGGATTTAGTCTCAATTTTCATGTCCGTGCATGCTTGCATCCGTGCACAACCATATCTCGGACATGTATGGAACGATTTTATTTGTACTTGGCACAAAGACAACGCATGATGTATAACATATGCACGTCTTTTTTTTTTCGACATCAGATCCAAGATGGCCGACTGGCGGCCATTTTAGTTGTTAAAAAAACACCCAATGTCGAACATGTCCTCGACCATTTCTCGGACATGCATTTACCGATCTTGTTATTATTATTATTATTATTATTAAAAGATCACATCATAGATAAGTGTGCATCGCCATGTCTGCGGAGGCATCTCCTCTGCGAACTGATTTGAGCATCGACGCGATGCGACAAATATCTTCGGCTATGGAAGTAACTTAGACTCAAGCCATACAAATTTAAGAAAGGACAACGATAACCCCAACAGAGAAGATGATAACGTGATTAACAAAACTCATTCTCGGAAAACTTCCAATGAGCTGCCTGTGTGGAAACAACACAATATTGTACAAAATCTGGCGACATCGCGAGCCCAAAATCCAGAATCACTGCTCACCTCCACTCAATCGTTCCTCTTTTTCTCCTGCTTGTGGAGCCAACTTCCTCAAGCTCTTCAATCTCATTCTTCCCTCCAGCTCCAGGACTTCAAGACAGCTGCTCACCACCAACTCACATCATCCCCCATCCAAATGATCTTTTCTACCCTTGTTAACCCTCCCCAAGCTCACCTCAAAGTTTCCAGGGTATCCTTCCTGACAGCTTTCTTCTATATCCATATTGTTCACTCCATGTGTCTTCCCTTAGCCCTCCTTCTTCCCCATGCCCCTTATTTTTTTCCAAGTCTCCCTCTGTTTCTTTCCTCATCCCTGCTGTTGGTGTGCTTTCTCCTATTCTCCTTCTCATATTCCTTTTTTATTTTATGTCCTCCATCCATCCATTGGGACCATACTCTGTGCAGAGCGTTCTTTGGTGCTGCCTAAGTGGTCTCCTTGGCTATTGGGCACAATCCTGATGGGTCGCCACTCCAACACAGGACACCAGCAAGCTCGCACTCATTTTGCCGACCTCGGAAGGATGACAGGTAGAGTCCACCCCACCTGGTATTAATTCAACAGCTGGGAGGGGGATTTGAACTCAGGATCGTCGGATCCCAAGCCCACCATCCTAACCATTAAGCCAACACCAGGCATATTTTATGTCCTGATATGTTCTATCTTCTCAGTCCTCCACGATCCTCGACATTGTACACAAAAAGAAAGTGTGACGTCATCCACATGCAGAACAAAAGTGGTAAGTGGTAACTGAACCTTGAGTATCAGATTTTACAACTTTGTGGACTTCACTTTGTTGGCTTCCTCAACATATCAACAAAAAAGAAAACATTTAAAACAATAACGGCACTCGACTGGGTAGAGTACATTCCTCTGCCATGCTGAACAGTTTACATTTTGTATCCCACTGATAAGCCGGATCTGTAGCAGTACCTTAACCAAAATCTAATGGGCTTGTTCTTGTCACCTCTCCAATTGATCCACCAAGTTTTGTCCACATCTGTCCAAAACTTTTTGAGATATCCTGCTCACAGACAGACAAATATACAGACAAACAAACAGGGGTGAAAACATATAAACCTCCGTTCCCCTTTGGTGGCGGAGGTAAATATAGTTGTGCTTTCTTTTTGAGCCAAACTGTTGATTTATCATAAAATTGGTCTTTGGTGACATAGATGTGTGATGTGTCAGGCGTTGGAAAAACCCTTCCAATATAAACCTAGTTATCCTGCCCTTACGACATATACACAAAAGCCACAAGTCATAATACTATTTGGCATGATTGTTGAAAGATAGTTGAGATGTTTGTGCTTACCCTTGATCTGTCTGGTCCTTGTAATTACATTCCCAGCGGAATTGGATTCCATGAAAACTGCACTCTTTTGTGTAGCCAGAAGATGGCACTGCATCATGGGTTATGTCCTCCATCAGAGATGTTAAGCTGGCCAGGCCATCTACAAAATAGGCGGATCGGCTGTTGTGATGTCAAACAAGCCGACGGCACGGTAAGCTGCATCTCAACTAGAGTACAAAACTATTAGCCTTACCAGCAATTGGTAAAGGTGGCCTTTTTATACATCTGATGCACATAATGGGAGATGGAAAGAGTGCTGGACGGAGGCATTGATTATTGCATGCGTTTGTGTTTAGCATTCGCAGCATATGGCGTTTCGAGGTGAAACCCCGTAACAGGTGTGGTAAGAGAAGGACGGAGTGACAGGAGAGGTGATGTTGATTGCTCAGAATGCAAATATCTGGAAACGAATGCAGCGAAACCCTAAAATCTTGCCTCATTTAACAGGACCCATCCTTGATTGTAACCAGCACGAGGCTCAAGGGGAGACAGGATGATCTGACAATCATCTACGACTTCTACTTTAAAGGTGCTAATTATTCCCTCCGAGTTGTGGGGTCGACCAGAGAAAGTTGGCCATGGTTTTTCACAAACCTGCGTTTCACAAAACCACTTTCGACTGGAACAGGAGTATGGAATTTGCCCAGAGTTGTGGCGATAGCTCGCCTCGTCTTCGCAGAGGACACGGTGGGGTCTTCAATGTTCACTAACTAACGCCAGCAGACAGGACGCCCAGTTTAACATTTTTCTAATGGATGGCACACACATTGATGAAGCAATCACCTTCCATGCAAACCAACTGGATGACAATTTCTGGCTGGGCCGATATTCAAACGCAGGCGAGACAGTTGAGAGGTGGGTGTGCATACCTCAAAGCTATCCCGCTACACCTAGACAGTTTAAGAGTAAGTGCGCAACCTCTGCACCATACTATCAGACTAAGATTTGACAAGAGTGGTTTGTTTAAATCAATGCCTCGGCCTTTTACTCAGCATCTCTTGCTGACGTTATACTCTCCATTCGGTGCGGTGAGACCACATACTTTACAATGACAGGTTTCCACTGATCTTCTCAGCTAGCAGGATAGCCAAAAGGTTGCACACTAGTCTTTCAGCTGTCTGGCTTGCGTTTGAATCCTGACTAATCTATAAAACTGTCATCCTGGTTTTTCATATGCAGGGAAGGTATCGTTGTGCATGCTGGGCCTCGGATGGACATGCAACTGGGTGTCCCGTCTGCTAGCACCAGTTGGTGGATATTAAAGATCCTGCCTTGTCTTTTGCAAAGAGTAGACGACTTACCTCCAGCACCATGAACAGCACCTCAGTAATGATGCAACCAGTGGATTGCATTCAGAATTTAATCGCAGTCAATTATTCATTTGCTAACAACGACAATAATATCATATTCTAAAGCTATAAGAGGCTAATTTATGATTGAAGAGGCAGGGAAGAATATATGAAAGCAGTGTCACAAACATTAGCACTTGTTGATTAATGTTCGTTCATGCCAAGCATAGCCAGAGCCAAACTGTGAGCCACATGAGGGACACGTTGGAGGAGGATGACTTGGCTCTGATTCTTCTATTATGCTCGCAGAGAAAAGGGTCATCAGTCTCATTCTATGATCCATGTCTATTACTGAGCCCTCTTGCTGATGATAAAGAATTCCTGTCTGGACATCTTATCTGTTCTGTGTTATCTCCCTCCTTGGGCTTTTGTAAAATCATTACTTATTTTTCTTACAGCTCGGATTAAAAAACCCTTTTAATACACCCGATAAGTGCCCTCTACATGTCTTCCATGAATGGTCAATTATTCTTACAACCATAGGTTGGAATTTTCGCAATCTGTACCTGCCTTTCCATGGGTTCTCACGTGACCTGAACTGTTGCGCTATTTTGCGTTTTTTTATACAAAGTCGAGGCACATGGAGGAGCTAGGGCATAGAACGGATCAGGACGTAGAAAGAGAGGGGGAAAACACACCAACAGCAGAGATGAGGAACAAAATACATGGAGACTTGGACAAATATGGGGTGTCGGGAAGAACGAGGACTCGCGGAGGACATCTGGAGTGGACAAGATGGAGACAATCGCAAACTCTTGGGAAGGAAAGACTGGAAATTTGGAAAGAAGTTGGCTTTGGGAGGGTTAATGGGGGTAGAGAGGATTTATTAACACGATTTGGTTGTTTTGCAGATAGTTTTGCTTTTAAGGTGGTAACATGCAATTATCAAAATATTTCATTACAATCTGTTCTGTCTTACTTGCTTAACTTTGGTGGAATGTGTGAAGTTGTAAAAGATTTTATTCACCGGTGTCAGTCCAGTGACGTATCGATCTGTGGATCCAGAGGTTGCTCATTGTTCCAGGGGTCTGTCTACAGAGATCTTTCAAAAGAGATCAGAGAGATCACATGAAAGTTTATGTTTAGGATTGTGGTCCTTAATAGTAGGACAGGAAAATATCTGACAGAAGAAACCCAGGTGAAAGCGAGATCGAAGGACTATTCCGACACGATACAAACGAGATAGCTACATGATGGCAACCTTCAAATAATGAGAATATGAGCAAGAACCAAGGGTGATGTACAGAGAGCCCTGAAAAGGCTGGGAAATGGAAAAGCACCAGGTGTCGATGAAATCCCAATCAAACTCTAAGGTAGTTGGGGAGGAGGCAATCAAAGTTTTAACAGCGATCCGTCCACAGATCTGGAGCAACAGTGTATGGCCGAGAAGGTGTAAACAGTTAGTGAATATACAATTGCCAATGAAATGGTGTAAATAGTTACTGTCGATACCATTGACAATGAAAGGGGTGTAAACAGTTAGTGCATATACCATTGCCAATGAAGGGGTGTAAACAGTTAGTGCATATACCATTGACATTGAAAGGGGTGTAAACAGTTAGTGTATATACCATTGACAATGAAAGGGGTGTAAATAGTTAGTGCATATACCATTGCCAATGAAGGGGTGTAAACAGTTAGTGCATATACCATTGCCAATGAAGGGGTGTAAATAGTTAGTGCATATACCATTGACAATGAAAGGAGTGATAAAACAGTTAGTTGATATACCATTGACAATGAAAGGGGTGTAAACTAGTTAGTGTATATACCATTGACAATGAAAGGGGTGTAAACAGTTAGTGATATACCATTGCAATGAAGGGGTGTAAACAGTTAGTGCATATACCATTGACAATGAAGGGGTGTAAACAGTTAGTGTATATACCATTGACAATGAAGGGGTGTAAACAGTTAGTGCATATACCATTGACAATGAAGGGGTGTAAACAGTTAGTGTATATACCCATTGACAATGAAGGGGTGTAAACAGTTTAGTGATATACCATTGACAATGAAGGGGTGTAAACAGTTAGTGCATATACCATTGACAATGAAGGGGTGTAAACAGTTAGTGATATATACCATTGACAATGAGAGGGTGTAAACAGTTAGTGCATATACCATTGACAATGAAGGGGTGTAAAACTTAGTGTGTATACCATTGACAATGAAGGGTTGTAAACAGTTAGTGTAATATACCATTGACAATGAAGGGTGTGTAAACAGTTAGTGCATATACCATTGACAATGAAGGGGTGTAAACAGTTAGTGTATATACCATTGACAATGAAGGGGTGTAAACAGTTAGTGTATTATACCATTGACAATGAAGGGGTGTAAACAGTTAGTGTATTTTACCATTGACAATGAAGGGTGTGTAAACAGTTAGTGTATTACCATTGACAATGAAGGGGTGTAAACAGTTAGTGTATTTACCATTGACAATGAAGGGGTGTAAACAGTTAGTGTATTACCATTGACATGAAGGGGGTGTAAACAGTTAGTGTATTATACCATTGACAATGAAGGGGTGTAAACAGTTAGTGTATATACCATTGACAATGAAGGGGTGTAAACAGTTAGTGTATTTACCATTGACAATGAAGGGGTGTAAAGTTGTGTATTACATAGAAGGGGTGTAAACAGTTAGTGATATACCATTGACAATGAGGGGTGTAACAGTTAGTGTATATACCATTGACAATGAAGGGGTGTAAACAGTTAGTGATATACCATTGACAATGAAGGGGTGTAACAGTTAGTGTTATACCATTGACAATGAAGGGGTGTAAACAGTTAGTGTATATAACCATTGACTAATGAAGGGGTGTAAACAGTTAGTGTGTATACCATTGACAATGAAGGGGTGTAAACAGTTTAGTGATATACCATTGACAAATGAAGGGGTGTAAACAGTTAGTGTGTTACCATTGCCAATGAAGGGGTGTAAATAGTTAGTGCATATACCATTGCCAATGAAGGGTGTAATAGTTATGATATACCATTGACAATGAAGGGTGTAACAATTAGTGATATACCATTGACAATGAAAGGGGTGTAAACAGTTAGTGATATATACCATTGACAATGAAAGGGTGTAAGTATAGTAAAGTAATATAACCATTGACAATGAAGGGGTGTAACAGTGTTAGTGCATATACCATTGACAATGAAGGGGTGTAAACAGTTAGTGTATATACCATTGACAATGAGGGGTGTAAACAGTTAGTGTGATATACCATTGACATGAAGGGTGTGTAAAACAGTATACACATTCAAGTGCGGAAATTGGGGTAGAGGGGGAGGTTATAAAAAAAAGTAGACAACGACAAAAGAGAAGGGAAAATTTATGTGAACAACAAAATGAAACTAGAAACAGTTGAGTGAAACATTATGGTAAAACATGTAAGTAGGGGGAAAGTAAACATGTAAATACTGATACAATGAAGGGGTGTAGCTTTATGCAACATTATTGAGTTAATATAATAGAAAAGAGTAAACAGAAAGATAGTGGGAAACTGAGATGGAATGGACACACAAGACATAGTAACAGAATATAATGCGCATAGAGCAGGGCAGTATACCATGGAACAATGAAAGGGGTGTAACAGTTATGTATAATACCATTGCAATGAAGGGGTGTAACAGTTATGCAATATACCATTGACAATGAAAGGGTAAACAGTTAGTGATATACCATGACAATGAGGGGTGTAAAACAGTTAGTGATATACCATTGACAATGAAGGGTGTAAACAGTTAGTGTTATCCATTGACAATGAAGGGGTGTAAAACAGTTAGTGTATATACCATTGACAATGAAGGGGTGTAAACAGTTAGTGCATATACCATTGACAATGAAGGGGTGTAAACAGTTAGTGTTATACCATTGACAATGAAGGGGTGTAAACAGTTAGTGTATATCCATTGACAATGAGGGGTGTAAACAGTTAGTGTATATACCATTGACAATGAAGGGGTGTAAACAGTTAGTGCATATACCATTGACAATGAAGGGGTGTAAACAGTTAGTGTATATACCATTGACAATGAAGGGGTGTAAAACAGTTAGTGCATATACCATTGACAATGAAGGGTGTAAACAGTTAGTGTTATACCATTGACAATGAGGGTGTAAACAGTTAGTGTATATACCATTGACAATGAAGGGTGTAAACAGTTAGTGCATATACCATTGACAATGAAGGGGGTGTAAACAGTTAGTGCATATACATTGACAATGAAGGGGTGTAAACAGTTAGTGTATATACCATTGACAATGAAGGGGTGTAAACAGTTAGTGTATATACCATTGACAATGAAGGGGTGTAAACAGTTAGTGATATACCATTGACAATGAAGGGGTGTAAACAGTTAGTGCATATACCATTGACAATGAAGGGGTGTAAACAGTTAGTGTATATACCATTGACAAATGAAGGGGTGTAAACAGTTAGTGTATATACCATTGACAATGAAGGGGTGTAAACAGTTAGTGTATATACCATTGACAATGAAGGGGTGTAAACAGTTAGTGCATATACCATTGACAATGAAGGGTGTAAACAGTACGTTAGTGCATATACATTGACAATGAAGGGTGTAAACAGTTAGTGTATATACCATTGACAATGAAGGGGTGTAAACAGTTAGTGTATATACCATTGACAATGAAGGGGTGTAAACAGTTAGTGTCATATACCATTGACAATGAAAGGGGTGTAAACAGTTAGTGCTATATACCATTGACAATGAAGGGTGTAAACAGTTAGTGTATATACCATTGACAATGAAGGGGTGTAAACAGTTAGTGTATATACATTGCAATGAAAAGGTGTAAAAGTTACTGTCATACCATTGACAATGAAATAGTCCGGCAGAGATGTGAAAAAAAATGTGCCTTTAGTGATACAAGCATGAAATTCGGCACACTGCTAGGCAGTATCTTACAAAGATTTTTGGATATAGGACATTCCAGATCTCTCCCAGAGCCAAAATGGCGGCCATTTTACAAAATTGCCGATTTTGTGTTGTACAAGGAGGATACATGTGGATACAACTATATTTAAGAAGCATACCAGTGGTTTTATTTAACTAAATATAGATTCTAGCAAATAAAGTGACAAAGCGTGAATAAACCATTTATTTGGTCATTTTTGGTGCATTTTTGCACTTTTGGACGGTTTTCTACAACAAATCTTCAAAAACTGTTATCAAGCACCATGGAATGACTGTTGTTCATTATATAACACTCTTGAACTCAGAGGAAGCTTCTGTTTGATCCTAACATCAACTTACAGAGTCAAAATTATACAGTGGAACCTCTAGATCCAGGTAACAGAGTCTACTATGTACAGTGGTGTATGACTCTGGCAGGTGTGCAGTGGTTGCTGTGTAGTAACATCATCTGAGACTACTACCCGCAGCCGTTGAACTCCACGCACTTCACTATTCGGGTGCTGGAACAGCGAGATGCCAGTGCCGTGGAACGAGTCTTGAGCACTAGTTGAGCTGGGATTGTGGTCGATGTTATCCACTGCGCCAGTCGTGAACAGACCACTCTTCAGTTCAGGTGGGCAAACTGCACCCTCCTGCTGGAAGAAGCGGCAGATACTGTTCCCCAAGTCTGTGGAGATGCTCAGCACCCTATCATAGGAGACGGAGAGACCCAAGTGGAACAGTGTCAACCAGGTCTCGTTTGCGAGTCTTTGTGTGCATCAGCATTCCCAGGTACACAGGCACGGGGTCTCCCGAATGTGGCCGTGCTTGGTAGACTCAATACTCGTACTCTGTCGGCGGCGTGCGTAGCTGTTGAACATGAGGAGCTGTGAGATTGTAAGAGTGGGTGTTGATACAGATGATGGCTTGACTGCTCTTGGATCGTGGACCATTCAGGATCATAGCAACTAGTGCACGAGAGAATTTGGCACGGATTGTTCTTGGCAGAGGGCGTCAAATGAACCACTAAAGGCTGTCTTCATCTTCAACATGTCTCTTCGGACTATTTCGCGCTCTAGCAAGATGAACACCATCACTATCAGCATCGTGTTCACAGGCCTTGTGAAGGCTGATCCGATGTCCTCGTTGAAAGCTAGCAGAACATCTCGGCCAGGCTTGTGCTCCTCCATGTCCGGAAAATATGTCATGATCCGTGCTTGAGTTTGTCGGTGAACACGTCCAGTCAAGACTGTTCCAAGCTGTTCAGCGGTTGTTGTACGACGATTGTTAGGTCTGCCAGCTTGAACACTGGTGCCACAAGAGCGTCCATGCGGGCATCATCGATGTAGGACACCAGTTCTCCGAGAGCTATGCCATGATTGATATCATCCTGGTCATCAAGGTTCTCTTTGTGTCCCTTGCTTTGTATAAGGGAAACCAGACACTTCACATGGTACAGGGCATCTTGCGCCATCATATCTCCAGCACTCAGTTTAGCAATAAGTGGCTTGTCTTCTAGTTTCAGAGCACATTCCTGACTCGTCTGTCCAGGTCAAAGGTAGAAGCTTTGCGCAAAGACTCGTTACCTGCTGGTTGTCACAAAAGAAACACGTTTCGAGCAGTGACTCTGTGCGGTCCACACTCTGACGGGTATACTTTCGTGTCACGCCTTCGGTATCCCCTGTTGTTTTCCTCTTCTCTGCCCGAATCAATTGAGTTTTGTTGTATTGTAGTCTGCACGAATCATGCCACTTAGCCCTGTGGTGCTGGAAGGTGGACTCAATACCCTCACCATCGTTCAAGCGGGAATGTCGAGAGATTTTGGCAAGCAGTCGATCTCACTGAACTGAGGAGGTTGTCTGCCAGAGTCTGGTATCAAGACCCTCCTGTGCTTCGCTTGGAGTCAGCTGGACAATGAAGAGGCTCAGTGGTGTCCATTGACACAGCACACATAGTGTCCAGTCTGTCTGGTTAATTGATGTACACAATAACTTGGCGCCTCGCTGGGGGTCTATAAGTATTTGAAATGCTTGGCCATTGTCTTGAACCACACCAATCCAATCACTGATAAAATTGGGAAGAACACACCAACAGAAGGGATTAGTCTTTGGACACACAGTGGAGTTATCACTGAAACAGATAGCAGAGATAAATGTTTATCACTAGAAACCAGCAGAGGAAGATGACATATATAAACAGCAATGGCGATTTCACTCACTCGATGTCCCAATAGGCCGCCATACATTATTTCTTTGCGCTGGAAAGGACCATGTTAAACCCAAATCATATGAACACCATTGTAGTTTGAACATTCTATTATGAATCATCAGAAAATTAATACCGTAGAGTACATCAATATCGATTTCGCAAATTTATGCATTTAATCGCGACATTGCAGCTACCAGTATGTAATTAATAATGAATATTCATGGAGTCTAAGTTCCTTTCACCAAATTTGATTTATTTGATAATATTTAATATTTTCCAGAACAATAGTTCAGAGTAACATCACACAGCATGAATCACTAAGCAGGCTCTTGTTCAGCCATGCATTATTGCGATGGTAAACTGTTATCTGTGTCCTCATAGACCACCGTAGATGCATTTTTAGTCAAATATGAAGTAGATAAGAAGCATGTGCATACTAGTTGAAATAAATAACCATATTATACTCATACATTGTGTTTTGCACCAAAGCACATATGACTTTGCTGACCTTGCGTAAGGACTAAAGAATGTTATTCGTGGGCAGCCATTTGTAAATATGGCCACATTTTGAACCCAGGGTAATCGAGAATAGTCCCTATATCCAAAATGTTTCCTAAGGGTATGACTATAACGATGTACTAAATTTCATGCTTGTATCATCAAAGGCACAAAACTACCAAGAAATATTTACCATATCTGCCGGACTAGAAGGGAATCAAGAGAATGTTCAAATATCCAACCATGACATTGATTATCATATATCAATGCACCAGCAAGAATATACTAAAAATACATGTTATAACACAGAAAAAAAGAACTCACCATTGAGAAACCAGCAAATGCATCTTGAGTAAGCAGGTTTCAGAAGAGGAAGAGGTAATGGAGATCAAATTTCAAATCTAAAGTGGATCATGGAATAAGCAAGGGAATATCAAAGGAAGGTGCATCTCTGTTTTATAGATTATATATAGCAAAGCGTTCGATTGTGTTGATCATGAATTGATTTGGAGTATGCTGATAGAAATGGGGATGTCGGAGCACCTGATATGTCTGAGGAGAATCCTGTACACTAAACAAGAAGCTACAGTGAGAACAGAGTATGGAGAGACAGAATGGTTTAGATTTGGAAAAAGGGGTGAGACGAGACAGGACTGCATTGTCTCCCCTTGCTTCTTCAATCTGTATAGTGAGTACATCATGAGGAAATCAATCGTGGATGAAATAGAGGCTGGCATCACGATTGGAGGAAGATATTTCAACAACCTAAAATATGCTGATGATCTTACTATGTTGGGAGAAAGTAAAGAGGAATTGATGAAACCATTCCAGACAGTGAAGATGGAAAGTAAAAAAAGCTGGTCTTTATTTAAACCTACAAAAGACCAAAATCTTGTCAACCGAGAAGATTGACATGTTCTTCGTATTCTTGCATATGGCAACTGGGCTGCCATGTAGCTATCATTTTGTTGGGGCACAACTATGCCACTGATGCTGTGCCTCTATTACCAGTACAATGGTACTCATAACACTGACCTCAGAAGGATGACAGGCTGAGTCAACCTCAATTCAGCAGCAAACAGGGCTCAAACTCAGGACCCTAAGATCCCAAGCCAGCCAACCTTACCACCAAAGCCAACACCAAGCTTATCAACAGTTTCGGATTGGGAGACAATCAAGTGGAAATAGTGGAAAGTTTCATCGACCTCGGTTCAAAGATTGAAGTGAGTAGAGAATGTGGAGATGAATGCATTGGGAAGAACAATAATGTCAGGATTGACGAAGATCTGGAAAGGCAATGATCTGACAATACAAACCAAGAGGAGGCTGGTGAATCCTCTGCAGTATTCACAGTTGTAATATATGGATGCGAGTCGTGGACAGTGAAAAAGAAAGAAAGGGAGAAGATTGACTGTTTTGAAATGTGATGTTGCAGAAGATTGTTAAAAATTCCATGGACTTCATGAAGAACAAACAAATCAGTGCTTGAAGAAGTTAGACCACCGTGCACATTAGAAGCGCTGATGCTAAAACAGAAAACGAAAGTCTGGAGAAATCAACCATGCTGGGTGTGGTTGAGAGAGAAAGAGGAAGAGGCAAACCGTGGATGTGCTGGATGGATGGTGGCAAAGAACTCAATTTCCACACAATCGATCGATTAGCACACCAAAGGAGAATCTTTAATTTTGTATATAAGGAGAAAGAACATTCAATGATTCACTGAAACAGAAGCCCAAAGTAATCCCTCTTATACACAATTTGACATTCTAAAAAATGGGAGGGTGAGACATTTGGAAATTCAACCACAGGATGAGCTGATAGGCACGAAGAAAAATAACTCAAAAATGCAATACGTGGCCACTTTGGGTGGGAGGGAGAGAATTACACAATCATGGCAAATGTTTGCAGTGTGAACAACCAGGTCACCCTGTTTCTATGCAGCGAGCAAGACCTTTTTTCATAGTAAGATATTCCTTTAATCAATATTTAGGTCAAAAGACTCTCGGAAAAAAGGGAAACATTACTGACAGCCAATTTGACTATAGCACAAAAATTAAATTTATAAAGTACCAGCAA